>CM040402.1:16931104-17450104 GCA_022702515.1 Ilyophis sp. 1 JC-2022
AAAGTTTGTGGGGACAGTGCGGCCGGGTTCCACTTTGGCGTACACGCCTGTGAGGGCTGCAAGGTGAGCGGGGGGCGGAGTCCGAGGGCGGGGGCGGGCCTTCCACCAAGCGGCGTTAGCCACGTAGTGCCAGGCTGGTCTGTTGTGGTGGCCAACAGCGTTCACTGTTTCTCTGTCGCCCCCTGCAGGGCTTCTTCCGCCGCAGCATCCAGCAGAATATCAACTACAAGATGTGTGTGAAGAACGAGAACTGCCTGATCATGCGCATGAACCGCAACCGCTGTCAGCACTGCCGCTTTAAGAAGTGCCTCTCCGTGGGCATGTCCCGAGATGGTGAGCATCTGTCAATCTTCCCAAACCACGTCCACCACACCAAGACCCTATCCACAGGGATAACAACACAATCCCACCATCTCCAAGTCACGTGAATAGACCCCTCTAAAACTTTCTCTGAAATACCCTGGTGCAGACCCTGGTGCAGGCGTTATTCGTCACGGTTGCCCCTCCCGTCTCTGCCCATCGCACACTTCCACTCCCCTCTCTGCCTAAAACCAGTACCGTGGATTATTGCCTCTGCCCTTCTCTCCCACACTGGAGGGGGCGGAGAGAGGGGCATGGCGCTGGTGTCCACCGAAAGTTGCTGTGCCAGACTCAAGGCACCGGGTCACACCACGATAGTGCTGCAAAAAAACCTTTCTGTCTGTGTCAAAAACAACACCCTGCTGCTGTAAGGACATGTGGAGGGCACAGCTCTCTCTCTCTCTCTCTCCCCGTTTGTCTTCCTCCTGCCCTTTCTTTACCCTATCTTCTTTTTTCAGTTCTTCTTTCTCCCCTTCCCCCAGTTCCCTACTCCTCTCGCTCTCTTTCATCCTCCCTCTCTCTGTCTCCCTCCCTCTCTCCTGTGGACAGTGATTTATGACAGTGGAGGCTATGCGGTCCCTTAAGCTATCATTCATCTTGAAAAGTGCAGCGAATGTTGGATTTATTTTAGGAAATGGGAACACGGCCTCCTTGATTGCTTCCAGTTTGCCCCTTTTTTGAACGTCTTGCACAGTTAATTTATCAGCACAATCAACAATTAAGAAGGAGCTGCGCCCCTCCCCCTAGCATTAGCACAAACCTCATCAGTCATCAGACCTCTGTTTTTAAGAGCCCACCTATTTCATCTCCTGTACTGATTGATGTAGTGACTCTATAGAGATCTAAACAGCAACGTCGCCGCGCGTTTCAATAAAGCTTGGAAGTCATTTTTGGGGTCACCTAAAAAAACCAGAGCGATAAAAAAAATAAAGCAAAAAAAAAAAGAGCAAACGTGCCGTAAATCACTTGAACATCTCGACCTACTTATTTTAGTTTAGCTACTCTTTCTTGCCAGCCAGCTGCTCTCACTGTACTCCGAGTTCCCGCCTTTATTAGCCTTGCATAACCCGCATGTGAGAAAGTGGGGCTTTTGGGTGGCAGTTACTGTGGTCGGAAAAGGGTGGTGGAAAAGGAGAGTGCGGGGGGGGGTGTGTCTGAAAGGAGGGCAGAGCCCTCATATCGGCCATCTTGAAACTGTTGAAAACCGCAACCTAGAAACCCCTTTTTTTTAATGCGCCACTTATTGTGAAAACAGGAAGACTTCTTACAACGGCCTTGCGATCCACATTCAACCGCACGCCCCAATTTGTGTCAGGTACTTCTGTCATCTCGCTGTCCTCATGCAGCTGGGAAATCGCTCCGTCAATTTCATCGTCTCAGACCCACGAGACCGAGGGCGTTTTTTAAATCTTCGTAAAGTGTGGTACACTTGCAAGCCGTTTCTTCTAGGGCGGCCTTACCTTGTTGTGCCAACTGCTCTCCTAATGGCTGCTATGCAAACAAGCACAGAACATCCAACCAAAAAGGCCTCTTTGAGCAGAAGGATTATCCTCAGTATGAGAAACCAGATTCATTGTGTGACAAATTATGTGTTAAGTCATCTTGTCATGTTTTTTAAAGCATGTGACTCACCCTTATTTCAAAAGTAGAAACCATCGGCGATTAAATAATTGCTATCTATTCTTGGCCATTATGCCAAGAATTGGGTGATGTACAATTCCCAGTTCCTCTTAGCAGTCATGTTGTAATGAAGCTGTAAGATTTGACTGCATGGAATGATACGTATATGGGTGATTCTTCAATTCGGGGCACTTTTGACTTTTGGAATTTAAAAAAAATAATATTCTTTAAACTCTGTTTTTTCTATTTCAAAATGTTTATTAATTGGTCTGGAACAAAGATCTTAGCATAGCTTTGATTGTACTTCATAATAATAAAACAAAGATCTTAGCATAGCTTTGATTGTACTTCATAATAATTTTGTGTGATGGTAATGACACGTGATGGTAATGACAATTTTCAGTTTTGGAGGGAAAAGTTAGCTAGGTTTTGGACTTGCTGAGCTAACTGGTTAGCTAGCATACAATGTACTCTGAATATATGTAAATAAAGTGAAATTTACTATTACTGAATTAAAATACTCAAATAGTAACTTGTTTGGTAATGACGCCTAATAAACATACTCTCAGATCAGGATGTATAAAACTTCAAATTACTTACATATGTGGGCATCAAAAAATCAGGCTTCTGCCTCATGTCTCTGAATGTTCCTCTGGTACATCTAATTTGCATGCAACAATGTAAGTAACTGTTTGTAAAAACTTTATTGCTCTCTAAAATGTTGGGCGTGATGGTAATGACAGATGTATAAGGGACAGCAATATTTAACTATAAAAAAATTGCAAATTGAACAAATATAAACTATATGAATTTGAAAAATGTATTTTTAAGTTGTTATGAGGAAATGCAAAGTAAAGTTTTACTGAATTTAACACTTTTTATTACTTTATTATAGAGAGGATGTCAAAAAGTCTGGGTTGGGGACAAGCCCAAAACAGTGAAATTCTGGCACATTTGAATTTTCAACACATCGAAAAAGTATTAAAATGTCATCATTGAGACACAATTATTTTTTTCATAGCTACTACAACCTAACCCTAACAAATACAATAATTGTTTTTTATAAAAAATATTTTTTCTTGAAAATCTACCCTGGGGACAGAAAAACTCCCTTAATTGAAGAATCACCCATATACAGATGAACCTCGATCCAACGGACACCGATGCAACGGATTCCGGATCCAACGGACACAATCCGCTAGAGTGAATATCTGGTCCGAACGTTTAAAACTCCCGGGTGAAGCGAACCGAGACCGCTACTTGAGTAAGCGTCCGCTTGGCGGCGCGCACGTGTTGTTTACAAGCGTACAAGCGTCGGTTTGCCTGGTTGTTGTGCGCTACATATCTCTTGTTATAGTGATATTTTGCAGTGTCGCATTATTCGCTGCAACGGACAAACGGCTTTAACGGACAACTGCTCCCCCCTATTAGTCCGTTGGATCGAGGTTCATCTGTATATGAATTTTAAGGCCAGTTTATTGCAATATGAAAATTCCAAAATGAAAAGGTTGGTTGTATGCAACGATGGCAATTAAATCCAATTTAGCACTGTACTCTGTCCAAAATATCACAAATTAGAATTATTTGACATTCGTAGCAATTAACATAACATAATATTCACTTGTAATAGTCGTGATAACAGCTTCAGTCTTGCCTCGTTTTGCTGTCGTAATTTAGGTATGCGTACGCAGTGAGCCGTAATGAAACAGAGCTGTCTGCCATTACAGAAAGCACAGAGTACGTCCTCTTCTCAGAATTGCACTGTTCCATTTTTAAACATGCCAGCAGCTAGCAATGCTAAAGCCCTCATTTAAACAGGCTGCATCTTTCCACGTGAAACCACTTTACCCAAATGTGTTCTCTCACCCCTCTTCCTCTCATCACCCAACTCAAGACCCCCCCATCTCTGAACCCTGCAATCGCATCCCAGATTCGTTCTCTTCCTGGGGTACTGGCAGTCACGTCACATCCTCGTGACCCAGTGACCTACTTTCACATGGAGAGATGGAATAAGAGAGGGAGGGGGAGATCTACTGCAGGGTACTGCATTTGGTTGGGAGGCTATAAATAGGCTTGCCAGCTGATTGTCATTCTTGGAGGGGGGTGGAAGATGGGGATGGGTCTGCTGTCTGATTCATAGAGATGTATTTGAACCTTAGTAGGATTCCCTCCACAATCTGTTACGGTTATTATTAGATTAGCATTATGCTAACAGCTCAATTTGAATTGTCTAATGCTTATGATTATATACACATATATATATATATATAATTATAGCAGTTAGGGTAACTGACTACTGGTAATCCAGTAAGGAAGAAAAACTAGTTACAGCTAACAGTAGACTCAAAATTGATTTACATGAGTGCAGTGTGTAATTTGTATTCATTACAATCAAATAATGGATTTAATAAAAGCTCAGCTAGTGGACTGCACAGTGTCTGCGCAGTTCAGCTAGTGGACTGCACAGTGTCTGCACAGCTCAGCTGGAGGACTGCAAAGTGTCTGCGCAGTTCAGCTAGTGGACTGCACAGTGTCTGCACAGCTCAGCTGGGGGACTGCAGAGTGTCTGCGCAGCTCAGCTGGGGGACTGCACAGTGTCTGCGCAGCTCAGCTGGGGGACTGCAGAGTGTCTGCGCAGCTCAGCTGGGGGACTGCAGAGTGTCTGCGCAGCTCAGTTGCAGGGCTGCAGTGACTACGCAGTTCAGCTGGTGGACAAAGAAATGGCGGGTGGCATTTTGAAGGATGTGAGAGCAAGAGAGAAAGTCAGCTTTCTTCCAAATCGATGAAGGATGCCGTAGTGATAAAGAGATAAAAGGGAATAAAAGTGGCTCATTAAAAACCCACATCGATGTTGTGTGATGGTTTCTAATGCGCTCCCTTTCTCTCTCTCTCTCTCTCTCTCTCTCTCTCTCCGCCAGCGGTGCGATTCGGGCGGATCCCGAAGCGCGAGAAGCAGAGGCTGCTGGACGAAATGCAGAATTACATGAACAGTCTGAACGAGTCCGCCTCCATGGACGTAGAATCCTCCTCGCCCCCCGAGGCCCCACCCAGCCAGGAGGACAGCCAATCGGAGGAGGCCATTGGGGCCATCTCCCGGGCTTACCAAGACATCTTTGTGAGCGGCCAGGACAGGCTCGGAAAGAAATGCAACATAAACAGCAACAACAACACCCTGTCCTACCAAAGCTCCTCCCCCCAGGACTCCTCCCCTCCTTGCCCCCGCCCCTCCTCCCACACCTACCCACCCCAGGGGTACACCTCCTGCCCCGCCACAGGATACCGAACCCCTCCCTGCTGCCCCGTAACCCTGCGTGACAACAACCCTTCATTCACCCACGTTGACAACGGCCGTTACAGCCTGCCAGCTTCCTCCAATCAGAGCCATTCCCAGTCCTGTGTAGACCTTCCCACCCAGACCTACCGAACCAATTACAACACATATCCTGCCGGGGAGTCCCAGAGCCAGACCTCCTGCCCATGGAGATTGGCTGCAGGCAGCAAAGTGCTGGTGAGTAAATGTTCTATGTGTGTGTGTGTGTCAGTGAGTATGTGTGTATATGTGTTTGTGGGTTTTTTTTGTGTGTATGTGTGTACATGTTCTGTGTGTGTGTGCAAGAGAGAGTGTGTGTGTTTGTTTATGTGTGTGTGTGTGTGTGTGTTAGTTAAAGTCAATGTGAAAGCACTCAATCTGTTTATACATCACTGTAACCCGTTTTAATCCAGTTTAATTGTCTACAGTGTGAACAGAAAAGGACTCTCACCCCTGCTCTCTTTCTCCCCCTCTCTCAGGCGTGTCCTCTGAACACATATCCGGTAGCTCCTGCAGGCCTTTCCAGTCAGCAAGTGTGGGAGGCCTTTTCGCAGTGCTTCACACCAGCGGTCCGTGAAGTGGTGGAGTTTGCCAAGGGCATCCCGGGCTTCCAGAACCTCAGCCAACAGGACCAGGTCATGCTGCTCAAGGCTGGAACATTCCAGGTACCCCAGCCCCACCCTGTCCCACCTCACCTGTGGTAACACTCTCAGTTCACTTGAATTATTCTTTATCAAGCAGGGAACACCAAAATAGCAGTTAGACAGTACAACAGTATGAAACAGACCCTTAACCCACATATGTACGGACATATGTAAACATAAATAGTGTACATATATCATGTGTGTGTATGTATGTAAATTCTAAGGAACATTACAGTCATGCCATTACTCAGTGTTGCTAAGGCAGTGGTGACGGTCTCTCTTTGTCCCTCTCCTGGCCAGGTTCTGATGGTGCGGTTCTGCTCGCTCTTCAGCCCGAAGGAGCGGACAGTGACCTTCCTGAACGGGCAGACGTACCCACTGGCCGTCCTGCGGGCTCTGGGCATGGGCTCACTGCTTGATGCTATGTTTGAGTTCAGCGAGAAGCTGGGGTCCTTGGGCCTGGAGGTCGACGAGATGGCGCTTTTCATGGCCGTGGTGCTGGTCTCTGCAGGTGAGAGAAGCTGTCATGTGACACATCACTCCCCTTTGACCTCTGTCTGACATCTCTGACCTACCTTTGACCTCTGACCTGTCTAACCTCCCTCTGTCTTCTATATGACCTCCCTCTGTACTCTGGCCCCCCTCTGACTTCCCTCTGACCTTTGCCTGACCTCCCTTTGGCCTCTGTCTGACCTCTCTCTGATCTGTGTCCCCAGACCGTTCAGGTATACTGAATGTGGGAGCGGTGGAGCAGCTGCAAGAGCGCCTAATCAGGGCTCTGCGCTCCCTCATCACCCGGCGACGCCCCGAGGACAGCGCTCTCTTCCCCAAACTGCTCCTACGGCTGCCAGACCTGCGGACCCTCAACAACCTGCACTCCGACAAACTGCTGGCCTTCCGCATCGACCCCTGAGCTGCCCCGCCTCACAACCCCCTCTCCTCCAATCACAATCTTCCAATCTGCTCACCCACTCAGCAGAGACAGCCCTCCCCCTCCCATTACAACCAGTACCAGTACCCAGCTTGCTACTGCACACAAACACACATTTTGTTGAATACAAAATAAATTTAAAAAATAAGGCCAGCACATATTCACTATTTAAGGACCACAAATAATGTGTGTGTGTGTATATGCATGTGTGTGCACGTGTGTGTGTGTGTGTGTGTGTGTGTTGGTATGCTGGAAACGCAATGCATTTATTGTACATAATGTGTAGGTAAAACATTAAAACAAAACATTTATACATCAGCCATTTGTATATTGAAATATTGAATGAAAGACTATAACAAGGGCACATATTAGAGTATGGGACACTGCATCAGACAATTCTGAAATAACACAGAGATCATTTAGAGGGGGAAAAAAATGACATGTGATCTCTGCTATTTCAAATCTGAAAACTAAATCAAAGTTTCATACAAGATCATATAAATTGTTTTCATCAACAATTAAAGATGCAATCCAGCCGTATGCAAAATATTCGTTCACAAGGACTCAATGACCATATTCAGGGAGAGTCCATGTGACCTTTTGGTGCATGCTAAGGTTTTGTTTGTTTGTTTTATTTTGGTTTGATTTGAGATTTTGTAAATACTGTATCGGTGAGCTCCTGACTTCACAATCGATTCTGATTTTAAACGGCAGATCAGAACCAAGGGGAAGACTTTGGGGTCCATTTTAAGGCAAAGTGTATATTTTGTAGGGTGATGGAGCAGGGTCAATGAGGAAATTGGGTTCAATTTTCACTGGTGAAGAGACCATGAAAAAACAAGCCTGGTGACACAACCTACCCAGCAATAGCACACGGCAAAAATCTTGGTGTACATTTGAGACCGTGGTCTCATATAAACATTCTAGAGTGTTAAATGTACACTTTATGGTGTTAAAGGTACACCAACAGTGTTAGATTTACACCAACTGTTTTCGCTGTGCAGCATCCTGGACCCAGAGAACAGTTGAGACTTTATTTGTTTGTTGTTTAAGATTCATCACATTGTCCTGTATATATTGTAAAATAAATAAATACTAATGTCTTCTTAATCCTAATATTCTTCCATTGACAAACTATAAAGATCATGAGATTATATACTGATCGATGTCTTTGTTCTCTTTTTTTTCTCTTGGTTGGATTTTACCCATGCAGGTGCAAACACAGTTGCCATTGTGCATATTATAAAGCACAGCTCTGTCAAAGGTGAGGATCAGGATCTCATGCCTCTTTCCTGGTCAATCACAGAACACCCACCGTTTTAAGATAGCACAGCATATGCCCATGCATGCTAAAATGAAAAACCTGCGCTCTGGTGAAGTAGCATATTTGATGACTGTACCAGATTCAATGCATATTAATGTGTCAATCCAGTACCAGCTGGTTAGAGATGTCAAAACTAAGCATGAATCTTTGGTGACCAAATTAATAATCTAAGCAGCACCGTCCAAGAGCGATATTTTTCTGGTTTCATACGCACTTATATTTACCCTTCACTCCCTCTTCAGGTTGTGCCAAAATAAGATGATCACAAAGTGTGCTAGTACCAACTTCATTAGAATATTACAATTTTAAAGCAACACAAAGCAAATCTATATGAACCACTATGTGTCATATTTCAATGATTGATATAGAGCATGTTTAAGATGTTAAATGTTTTATTTTCCTCCACGAGTTTACAGATACCCCTGTATTCATTACATTACATTACAGGCATTTAGCAGACGCTCTTATCCAGAGCGACTTACACACTTCTTATTACATTTATCCACTCATACAGCTGGATATATACTGAAGCAATTCAGGTTAAGTACCTTGCTCAAGGGTACAACGGCAGTGTCCTACCTGGGAATCGAACAGTGTCCTACCTGGGAATCGAACCTGCAACCTTTCAGTTACAAGTCCAGCTCCTTAACCATTATACTACACTGCCGCCCGTATTCCATCAATAGTCCCATTATTTGTGATGGGGCTCATGACAGATGATTCATGAAACCCAAAATGTGTGGATCTATAACACCTATTAAAAGTTACATCAGAGATTTCAATGAGTATAAGGACTTAATATCCGAGCTTTGATTGATTTATAAGATTTATAAGCACCACCTGTAGTGCTTCTCTTGCTAAAATAAGCTCTGACGTCATTGGAGAGACCTTCTCCTCCACATGTTCCCACATTGATTTTAAACTTAAAAGAGCAGTCCCTATGGAGGGGAAAGACAACATGGAAGATGCGCCAACAGTGTGGCAGTAAATAAGGCCATATGGGTCTGCTTCAGCAATCGTAAATGTAACATTAATACAAGAATGCAAAGAAGGTGGATATCTGAAACTGGATAAGTAATAACCCTGTTACATTTAACGCAGTGCAGATGGACGTACCGCGAAAGTATATCCGCAGAAATTATTCCTTATTGTTCCATCAGGCAATTCTGCGTTTATCATACTGCATGTATTTTCATGATCGTCATTTTCAAACTTCAGAATAGTTATGAATAACAGAAAATTGATGAAAACACGTCTGCTCGAAAGAAAATATTTACCCGTTCTCAATATAAATGTAGCCTATGCTTTTCACAATTTTAAGATAGGATCAATTGCATTAGTTTACAACAGAGAAATTACTCCGAAAGGCAAATTGATAGCTCTTGGGAATACGCATTTCCCCAGCAAATGTAATTTAGGCGCCACCTGGCGGAATTATTTTCCATTAAATATTCCCCCTGTACACTGCATCTGATTATGCAGCTTTTTATTACACACTTTTTATTACACGCTAGCTATTTTATTAATCAAATTATTGACTGCGAAGTAGGCTAGCCTAGCCTATGTGCCGCTTAATCATACGCAAAACTGAACGTATTATTCGATCAGATTAGAACACGAAAATACGGTCCTAACAGCATGTTCCTTTTTGGTGAGTAGGCCTACAACACAACACAGATTCAGTTTATGCAGAAAGAGAGAAATACTGTTAATAATGTATATTTTAGAGATCGTTTAACGAGAGACATGCATATTTAACAAGGCAGGAAAGCGCGCCCTCGGCCAATCATAGCTGTGAAGCACCCGGAAGTAAGCCTGTATTGCGCATGTCTGTGCTATGAGGACAAAACTTTGGAGCTCACCATTAAAGTGAATGAGGAATATCATACCTTTGAAGGCAAAATAAAACTTCCCCGATGGTTTTTATTAAACTCGATTGTTACATTTATTTCATAAGAAAAGCAAAAATGTTCATTTTATGTTAAAGGCTAATAAATAGTAAATAAATCATTTTATATCTTTTCCCCATATGAAGTAGGCTATATGCAGTGCCAAGAAAATGCACTGCCCAGAATGGACTGACTGCTTTGTAGCAAATATCCTATTGGCCCAAAGGTTGGCTACGGATGCAATGAAATATCTCCCTTTATGTCGTATTTCTTTGCATTCCAGGTAGTTGTGTGAGAGAGAAAGGAGATACCCAACTAACAATTTTAGGTTCCAACAACATTCCCCTAACATACCCATTATGGGAACATTATCTTGGAATGTTCTGGGACTGGGAGTGTAAGTGTTTTTTAAGTGTTCCCAGAACGTTTTTTTCAAAGTTATAAGAACATTTTTGGAAACATTGTTGGAATGTTTTGACATAAGTCTTAATGATAATGCCTGCCATTTATATAGCACCTTTCTCACCCTAAAAGCGCTTTACAATGATGAGGGGGAAACTCACCTCAACCACCACTGTGTAGCATCCACCTGGATTTTGCCATTTTGCACCACATTTTTAGCCAATTAAACTGGGTGATGATTTGGTAGCAGATTGAAAGAGCCAGGTTGGGAGTTTAGCCAGGACACTACTCTTTGCGATAAGTGTCATGGGTTCATTGAAGGTTTTTGCAAAACATTTTTAGAATGCTTTTTGTTGCACATTTTTTAAAATGTTCCTAGAATGTTCTCTCAAGTTCTATGGATGTTCTGTGAAAGCATTCAAATAAGTTATTTCCTACTTAGTTTTTCATAAGCTTCTTCATGTCAAACTACCCAAAATTTCCTAAAGTTTCTTAGAACATTTGTTTCACTACAAAATTATGTTTGTAAAAGCTCTACTTAAAACATTAACAAACCTTTTTACACCTATCTACATCAAACCAGACTCTGCTACACCTACACAATAACATGACACCAGTAAACAATAGGCCAGAAAATGAATCACTGCTTTTATTAAGTCAAAAGACCATATAATGTCTTTGTGATGACATGACAATAGATTTTTTCTCTGCAACCAAACATGGAAAAAAGTTCAATGTAAATAAAATAAATGAAAATGAACAACTGCCCCACTTCCAAGACATCCTTCATGTTCTGTGTCAAATTCAGCCTGTCTGTTTACAAATGAAGAGACCAAACATGTCATAAAACTGAGACTGCAGTGAGAAAACCCTGACAGGTAAAGGTGAACTGTCGTTTAGAACTTGAACTATAACTGGTTTAGAACTTAACTTTGGTTAAAAGTCTAGATATGATATAAGTCTACTCAAGAATTATTGGGACCCTTCATGAAAATGAGTAAAAATTGGTGTAAAAAATGAACACGTACAATTAGTCATATTTTGGGCTAAAACATATGTGGGAGGCATATACTTTTATTTATGACCTATCTGGCATTGCACTTTACACTGTTAACTAAACCATCAACCTTACAAAAAAGATACCCACCCCAAGGGGGGAAAAAAGAACTTTAGGCTGAATGGGGAGGGGGAAAAACACATGAGCTGACATACCAAGTCTGAATTCATGGCTGTCTTTGCACTGTAAAGAAATGATAGAAAATGGAAATAACACAATAAGTGTTAAAAAAATTAACACTTAGCTATAGCTAGCATTAACATAATAGCAGCTGACTTGACTTGTCTATTAGTTTTGCTAAAGCATCTATGAATCATTTATTCCCCGACATGATCACATTTGTATAAAAAATACATTGCAGTAAGTTATAACAGGGTTATTTATCTTACCACAGGGATTGCGTAAGTCCCACCATCAGCACTTTTTAGAAAACATCCTCTTAAAGGCATACTGAACTTACAACATAATGTTGTATAGCTACCTGGCCCGAATATGAGTCGTAATATTCAAGCTCACCTTCATGACTTGTTCCAGTTATCAGCAACTGGCCAACGAATAATAAACATTTTTCTCTCTCGATTAACTCCAATTGCATGGCGAAAGAGGTCTCAAAACCACACTTTTAGCACATAAACAAATGCAAACAATGCGAATGATATACAAAATCAGAACATCCGGAACCGTACGTTTGAAACTTTTGAACCATTTTTTGATTTATTTCATTTTTAAGAACTATTTTCTGAGAACTAGCAACTGTTGCTAGCTTATTTGCTGCTTGGTTTGTTTACTCATGCACGCTTCAGGAAGAATTCTTACGGGCGCAAGAATGAAACAAGGAAGTTAATAAGCTAATGACCGGATCTTCTTCCAAACCTTGGAAAAAGTGTAAAATATCATGAGTGGAGCTTTTTATCTTTTCAAATGTACGGTTCTGGATGTCGTGATTTTGTATGTAGGCGTACTCCGTGTTGTTTGGATTAATTTATGTGATAAAAGTGTGCTTTTGAGACATCTTTCGTCATGCAATGGGAGTGAATGGAGAGAGAAAAAACGTCATTCTTCGTTGGCCAGTTGCTGACCACTGGAGCAAGTCATGAAGGTGACCTTGAATATTAGGGGCCAGCTATAACATTATGTTCTAACAAAGTTCAGTATGCATGTAACGTCAACGTCTCGCATGATTGTGTTGAAAGCAAGCCTTTCCAAATTAGTGTGAGAAATGGATATACCTATATCTCGATGGGACACGTTGGGCGCCAAATTATTTATACATTACATTAAAAAGGTAAAAAATTTAAAGGTTTAATTTAAAGGTCAAAAATAAGAAGCAAAGCCTACTTACAGTGTATTCCGAACTCAGGCTTTTTTTTTGTGTGTGATAGTAAGCAGATCTTAGCCTGATCAACTTAATAACTGGAAAAAGTAGTCTACATGCCCTTCCCATAGCACACGCAAAATTTCTCTACGTAGTTAACGTGTTACAGGCACGTTCTTGAGAAAACCATTTTGTAACCTGTCATCAACAATGTCCTGCCAACGTTCAGAATGTTCCATCCTTGTTAACATGCAACGTTACAGGGACGTTCTTTTAAAAACATATTGTAACTGTGTTCTCTACAATGTCCTCAAAATGTTATAAGAACGTTGCCATCAAAACGTTCCGCAATAACTGTAGAAACCACAGAGAACCTTATGTAAAGTTATGGAAAGGTTTCCTGTTAACTGCAATGAAACAATTGTCCATTGTTTCCTCATCACTCATTAGAATAACTTTAAATAAAAAAGCCATAAAAACTTGGAATCTCTGTAGTCTATAAAATATGACGATTTGAACGTCTTTATCCCCTGGGTTGTGTAATGTGTTTTTTAAAGACAGATTTTACAAAAAAAACTTTTTAAGAAGAAATCAAAAAACAAAAAATGCAAGACAACCAACAACAACTCGACTACAACTTTCGCTCCTTTGTTCCGGTTTAACCAGTAATAGAAACGTCACAGTCTCTGTCCATAACCGGAACAAAACCCGGAAGTAAACGTCAACGGACAGCAGGGAGCAATACATTTATATTTATTTTCTCTTGAATAGTAATGGGGTAGTTAAAAGCAATAGTTTGTACACAGTAAGAGGGGAATCTGTGGCGAGCGAGTGGCAAATATATGGTAAGCTGACAGAGTTAGTGAAGAAAATGTTTCTGGATAACTGGTTAACTGACTTGCTTGCTTGTTGCATGTAGCCTGTATGTTGTATCTATATCTGTAGCCTATCTAATGTGTCTGTTTAGCTACAAATAATCTTCCAGACCTTAGCTCTGCCAATAGTGTTATGCATGCTTGTATGTAGAGTCTGACGCATCACGACATTAGGTTAATTACTGTATTTTTTTTTAGAGCTGTCCAATTATATGAAGTGGTAAATGGCTTCTAAACTGTGTGGCGGTTTCTCGTTTTCTGCTATTTTCTGCTGTGCGTCTAGCTCATAAGCGATTATGATAAATAATAATCATAATAAACCCATGGGAATACACTTAGGCTGTTTTTTTTTATTGCACGCCTGCCTTAGAGCTTGATGCATTTGTCCGCTCTTTCACCGTGAACTAGTATAAGTTACGCGTTTAGGCAGTTCGTGTGCGCAATGGTAGCGTCACAAACCAGAATATGAAGAAGGTGGTTGCTTGTTGCAACGAGAATTCCTCGCTACTTGTATATGGCTGTACTCGACCTGCTGTGCCGTCTGCAGCTAACCATTATGATGTTTAATTATAATATTTCACTGCATTCATTTAGCACAAGCTCTTATACAGAGTGACATGACAAATGGCATACAGTGTGTGTTCAGATATATTCGGTAATAGCAGCAGTGCTGGAAAAAAGGATCATTAACATTTTCGGGCATCAAAAAATATTGCACAGTTTAACATAATGTAGAATAAAGTAATACTTTTTTATATTTGGTAGCATATCCTTTGCATGCCATGACTTCCTGATGTCTGTGACCCAACAATATCAAAAGACTCTTGATATCTTATTTTCTGGTACTCTTACAAGCGGTACTATAACTTCTCTGCATTTTAATGGATCTCTGGGAATTGGGGGGTGGGACTAGATTTTGCTGTAACTTATGCTGGAACAGTATGGAATACATGGTTGGCGAAATGGCTGTAAGTCATCAAGGGTCTGATGTATCAAACAAGCCTCAAACCATCACTCTGCTGCCAGATATGCAGTAGATATGGATGGATCACTTTAAGGGTTGTTTCTCCTGGCAAATTTTCCTATTGAACTCTATGGAAAAAGAAGTCAGGAGAAGAAACCCTTAAAGTTATCCATGCATATCTACTGCATATCTGGCAGCAGAGTGATGGTTTAAGGCTCGTTTGATACCTCAGACCCTTGATAACATAGAGCCATTTAGCACTAGAGGACATTTACGGAGTAATTAATGGACTAGAGAACGCTCACCCTGAGGCAGCTTCTATTGTTGTTGGCGACTTCAACAGGGCTAATATGAGGAAAGTATTGCCTAAATATCACCAGCATATTAACTTTCCTACCCGTGGTGATCAGACTCTTGACCATTGTTATTCTCAACTACGGGACAGCTATAAACCCCTCCCCCGCCCTGCCTTTGGTAAGGCGGATCACACCTCCATTCTTCTCCTCCCAACCTACAGACAACGTCTAAAACAGGAAAAACCGGTTTTTCGAGCAGTTCAACGCTGGAGTGAGAAATCCATTGCCACTCTGCAGGACTGTTTTGAAACCACAGACTGGCAGATGTTCTGTGTTGCAGCTGATGGGGACATTGATGAATACACAGACTCTGTCTCAGCCTACATCTCCAAGTGCATAGATGACGTTGTCCCGAGAGTCAATGTTAGGACTTTCCCCAGCCAAAAGCCCTGGATTAATGGTGATGTCCGTGCTAAACTCAGAGCACGGTCTTCTGCCTATAGATCTGGGGACCTGGAGGCCTTGAGGAAGTCCAGATATGACCTACGGAAAACCATCAGAGATGCAAAAAGAGCCTACAGGGACAAGTTGGAGTCCAACTACCACAGTTCCGACCCCAGACGCATGTGGCGTGGACTGCGCTCCATCACAGACTACAAAGGGAGAAATAGCAGTGATGCCCAGCCCGCCGCCTCTCTTCCCGATGAGCTCAACACCTTTTACGCACGGTTTGAGGTGAGCAACACCATCCCTTCGGAAAAACTAGCTGAGGACCAGGATGACTGCACTCTGTACCTATCTATGGCTGACGTGAGGAGAGCTTTTAAAAGAGTAAACCCTCGGAAGTCACCAGGGCCAGATGGCATTCCAGGCCGTGTCCTCAGAGCGTGCGCTGACCAGCTAGCGGAGGTATTTACCTCTATATTCAACCTCTCCCTGAAACAGTCTGCAGTCCCCACCTGCTTCAAACAGACAACCATTGTCCCCGTACCAAAGAAACCTTCCATCACCTGCCTGAATGACTACCGCCCTGTAGCACTGACCTCCATCATCATGAAGTGCTTCGAGCGGTTAGTCAGAACCCATATTTGCTCCTCCCTTCCTGACACCTTGGACCCCCTTCAATTTGCATACCGTCCCAACAGATCTACGGACGACGCCATCACCCTGACAGTGCACACCGCCCTCTCCCACCTGGATAAGGGTAACACATACGTGAGGATGCTGTTTATAGACTACAGCTCAGCATTCAACACAATTGTGCCCGCTAAGCTCATTCCCAAGCTCAGGATCCTGGGTCTTAACACCTCCCTTTGCAACTGGATCCTGGACTTCCTGACGGGCAGACCCCAGGTGGTGAGAATGGGTAACCGCTTCTCCTCTGCACTGACCCTGAGCACCGGAGCCCCTCAGGGCTGCGTACTCAGTCCCCTCCTGTACGCCCTGTTCACACACGACTGTGTGGCCACGCGCAGCTCCAACGCCATCCTTAAGTTTGCAGACGACACCACCATCCTGGGTCTCATCTCCAACAACGATGAGACCGCCTACAGAGAGGAGGTCAGCATCTTAGCAACATGGTGCCAGGACAACAACCTCTCTCTCAACGTCTGCAAGACTAAGGAGATGATCGTGGACTTCAGGAAGCGACAGGGGGGGGGTCACGCCCCCATTCACATCGATGGAGCTGAAGTGGAGAGAGTCTCCTGCTTCAAGTTCCTCGGTGTGTTCATCAGCGATGACCTATCCTGGTCCAGGCAATCGGTCGCGGCAGTAAAAACTGCCCAAAAGCGCCTATACTTCCTGAGGAGACTCAAGAAGTTTGGCATGTCTGCCAAAACTCTCACCAACTTTTACAGGTGCACCATTGAGAGCATTCTCACTGGCTGCATTACTACCTGGTATGGCAGCTGCTCCGCTGCTGATCGCAAGGCCCTCCAGAGGGTGGTGAAGACAGCGGAGCGCATCATTGGCTGCCACCTCCCCTCTGTGCAAGGCATCTACCACACGCGATGCCTTAAGAAAGCACAGAAAATCATAAAAGACTACAGCCACCCAGGCTATGGACTGTTCTCGCTGCTGCCGTCTGGTAGACGTTACCGGAGCATTCGGGCACGGACTACCAGACTCACAAACAGTTTTTTCCCCCAGGCCATCAGGCTTCTCAACCAGCAGCATTAATCGCATAAATCGCACCTCATTGTATGCTCTAGGCACTTCTTATGTACATTCAATGTACATCACCTTAATTTAATCTATTGCACATGTCTATCGGCACCTCCACACTTTATATTTAATACTCCTACTGTCCATATCTGGAACTGCTGCTAGTGTTTCACCGCTATGTATATTTATATTTGTTATTCTTGCCCTTATTTGATATATGTTTTTGTTTTTGTTTGTTTTTAATGCCTACTACATAGTTGTTGCTTGCCATGTCCTAAGAATTTCATTGTTCAGAATGACCTTGTGTTATACTGTGCACTTGATAAATAAAAACACTTTGACTTTGACTTTGACTTGATTTAGCCAACCATGTGTTCCATACTGTTCCAGTGTAATTTGCAGCTAAATCTAGTCCCACCCCCAATTCCCAAACTCAGTTCTTTTTAAAGTGAACCTAAAAGTAAACCACCTCAGTCCTTCTTGTGTTCACATTGTAAGTGGAATTGAAAGAGGACTCAGATGTGAGATCTCAGACCACTTGTTGTTCACACCACAGCTCCTTTAGAACTCACTGTCGCATTGGATTATGGGCAATTTTTTTCAAGATGGCCTCTGCAGACGTATTTGTCCTATTTGTTGTGCTATTTGTTTTTAGCCACGTATACTCAGAAGTTACTGCAGCTGCTTAGAATCAACATAAAGCAAGCCTCAAGGTACTAAAGCGGAAAGCAAAGCGGACTTGGGCTGCTTTGTGTTCACAATGCACAAATTAATCTGACGTCGAAAGGAACCACAAACAAACTGTACTGAGGTGGTCTGAGTTTGGTTAATTTCAGAGGGGTCTGAGTTCATTTGGCATGTTCACATATACACAAAAATGCTGAGCCATCCGTCTGAGATCACCTGAGAGGCTGAAACGAACAAAGTCTTGATGTGAGCTCACTGACTGAAAAAGTAAATTAGCATTTAAAAGCTTCACACCTCTCTGTGTTTCCCCTCCCAGCTCTGACCTGCCCTTCGTCGAAGAAGACCATGAGACGCTGAGGAAGAGGACAGCACACAGAAATAAGCAGAGGGTGAAGCTTCCCTGAATAAGACACAGGCACACGCACGTGTGCTCCCAGTCGTGGGACCATGCTGGTGACGGCATACCTGATGTTGGCAGCCCTGGCGGTTCTATGCGTGGGGTTGGAGCTGGCTGCCCGTCGGGCCTTACCGCCGCTGACCGCCATGGCGAACCCTGCCTTCCGCGGCTTCCAGACGCTGTTCCTCCGCGGCTACCTGCTGGCGCTGTGGGCCGACTGGCTGCAGGGGCCCTACCTGTACAAACTGTACCGACACTACAACTTCCTGGAGTCGCAGATTGCCATTCTGTATGTGTGCGGCCTGGCTTCCTGTCTGCTGTTCGCCCCCGTCGCTGCCTGGCTGCCACAGGCCCTAGGCCGCCGCAACACCTGCCTGCTCTTCTGCCTGGCCTACTCTGCCTGCTGCCTCATGAAGCTGTCGCGTGACTACTTCATCCTGATCCTGGGCCGCGTGCTGGGGGGCCTGTCCACCTCCCTGCTGGCCACCGCGTTCGAGGCCTGGTACCTGCACCGCCACCTGGACGTCTGCGACTTCCCGCGCGAGTGGATACCCGCCACCTTCGCCAGGGCGGCGGGGTGGAACCACGGGCTGGCGGTGGGGGCGGGGCTGGTGGCTAACCTGCTGGCGGAGTGGGTGGGGCTGGGGCCGGTAGCTCCGTTCCTGCTGGCCGTCCCCTGCCTGGTGGCATGCGGGTGGGTGGTGCTGTGGGACTGGGGGCGGGAGGAGGCGGAGGGAGGGGTGAGGGAAGACCAGAGTGGCCCTCTGCTGGGTGCCCCGAGCGCCGCGGCGGCAGCCATACCCCCTGGGCCCAGACTGTCTGCGCGGGTGCGGTTCTGGCGCGCCTGCCTGGAGGGCCTGCGGTGCCTGCTGTCAGACCGACGCGTCATGCTCCTGGGCGCAGTCCAGGCACTCTTCGAAAGCGTCCTCTACATCTTCATCTTCCTCTGGACGCCCGTGCTGGACCCCCACGGGCCGCCGCTTGGCATCGTCTTCTCCTGCCTGATGGCCGCCAACATGGCGGGCTCCGCCCTCTACCGCCTGGCCACCTCCTCGCGCTACCGGCTGCAGCCCACCCACCTGCTGTGTGCGGCCGTGCTGCTGGCCACCTTCTCCTTCGGCGTGTTGACCTTCTCCACGGCGCCTGGGAGGCCCCGCCCGCTTCAGTCCTTTCTGGCCTTCCTGCTCCTGGAGCTGGGCAGTGGCCTCTACTTCCCAGCTGTGGGGTTCCTGCAGGGCAGGGTGATCCCGGAGGACCGGCGGGCCGGAGTCCTGGCCTGGTTCCGGCTGCCGCTCCACCTGCTAGCCTGCCTGGGCCTGCTGGCGCTGCACGGCGAGGTTTCGGGCACCGGGGGGGGCGAAGGGGGTGCCGGGACCAGGCACATGTTCGGCGGGTGCGCGGGGATGATGGTCGCCGCCCTGCTGGCCGTGGTCAGCCTCTTTGCGCTCGGTCGGCACGACGCCGACCTGCGGCTGGAGGGGACGCGCGAGGAGGGGGACGTTTGACCGCGGGGAACATTATAAAACGCCACGCTGACCGCGCTTGGAGCTCTGCTTTTGGGAGAGGACAAGGATGCAGAGAACACGCTGCCGGTTCAAACAATAAAGGACCTTTTCACAGTGTGGAAAGTTCTCATGTTTTATTATTTCATTGCTGATTTTACCGCCATTGAGATTGACATTGTCTGTTCTCAACCCAGAGTCTGTTGTTTTGCTTCCCTCCTTTAGAAGGGGAAACCGGTGGCATTATTCGGCTAATGCTCCTGCTAGCAAAACACATTGGGAACACATTACACAGTTTTTAGCTCGATATTGCAAGGATTTGAGATCAGACAGAGTCTACGGTAGTCCAGGGCAGATCGGGTAGTGGCACCGTATAGTCGCAGTTGTAATTGTAATGTGTGTGGGAGTGAAAGACTCGAATCTCTCTCATGCAATCACAGTTGGCAACGCCACGATTTTATCAAACATGTTTGATTTTGTCGGGGTTACTTTTTGTATAATCCTGTGGTTTGTGCTCGTCAATCGCAACAGGAATTTTCAATAGCCAATGAAAATTGAGTTTACGACGGAGGAAGGATGAAGTGGGGAAATACGGAACTAAACGCAAAATCCAACGTGCGCGATAGCTGAGCCAAATAAGCATAATAAAAAAATCGAACGTTTTCATGAGAAAAATGAGGATCAACTTGTGGAATTGTGGCACATGAGCGTATATACAATGTCAACTCTGCAAGTTACAACAAAACTGACAAAGTTGCAAGCTGTATGGGTTCCATGTTTTGTTTTGGTTTCAAAATATTGGGGAAAAAAGACATTCTCGCGAGTGCAGGTGTACCACGAAAAATAACGTTTTTGCGAGGAACTGCGTCCGTCTTTAGATTTGTGCTCCTCAAAGACAGCCGTCGTTGTGTGTGTGTGCGCGACAGAAGAGACTGAAAATCTGCAATTGACAGTGGTTAAATGTGCGCTTCTCGTTTTTTTTCATTGTCACTTACAATTGGAAAATTGTGTAATGTGTCCCCAGCCTTAGAGAGGCTGAACTGGGAGGCCAAGGACTTTGCAAAAGGATCAGCTTTTCGCCTGTGCTACTGCCGACTATTATGTGTGATAACCACAGGGTGGCGCCAGTGAGTCAGTCAATATGCAGGATTCCCCCGCCCCCCCCCAGTGTGCTCTACTCATAGACCAGACACTCTGGAATCATCCGGTCTGCTTCAGTCAGTGGAAAAGTAAGAGTTGCATCACTTACGTAATGGCAGTTCATACTGAGGGAACGCCCAAGGTAAACAGCAATGTACTCTACTTGGGGCCCTACCCACTGCAGCTACAGCAGTTTCATTAAAAGCTGTCCAACGGGTGTGAGGGTGGGGCTGTCTTAACCCTTTGAAGAGTTGGTTTTTTGGAATGTTTCTTCAAAATTATATAAGTCAAGAGTTCTGGAACTCCATTGCTTTCAATTACCAGTAGTGATTGTTACATCAGCATTAGAATGTTCAGTTAAGAGTTTGGCTATATATTGTTTATATAAGTACAGAACCTTGGCTTTAAGAACAGTGGTCTCCTTCAATGTTTATTACATTCTTACATTCTATTACATTTTAATGTTACACAACATAGGTTTAAGAGATACAGTTAGGGTTTGAAATAATTTTTGGCGAGTCTGAGGCTTGAGTATGACCGGGCATTCCAAATTGATAAAAACATTTTTTTTTAAAAAGGATAAAATCTTGTTTAACAGAATACTGCTGTGTGTACAGTGTATATCCATGTTTTATACCAAGGGTCTCTGACTCCATTCCCAGAGGGCCACAGTGTCTTCAGGTCTTTTGTGCTTATCTTGGAGTCAACCATTTAGAACCAAGGTCTGTGGATCTTTAGCTCATCAAAAATATAAATGAAGTGATTAAATGCAGGAACACACCGAAAATCAGCAGGCGCTACAGGCCTCCAGGGTTTGAGTTTGAGACCCCTGTTTTACATAACATTTACATGCATGCATTCCATTTGTTTTCGCCGTTAAGTAATTTGTCCTTCATTTAAAAAACAAAATGCCTATTATTAAAGGAAGAATGTTTTATTTATTTTTTATCAGGGTTTTATCATTTCATGATCTAAATTTATTTATCTTTTTCTTCCCCTTATAAACATTTAGGCTGTGTCCGAACTATTGAGTATGCTTGAGTACAACTGTATGATAAAGTAGGCATAATTGTCTCTAAATGTAGTGTACTTAAAGCCCCCAGATAATATACTTACTTCCAGGGTTTTGCGGAGTATATTTATTTTTGAAGAAGTAAAGAAACATTTTGGTCTCATAAACGCACAGCTTAGCTTTAAAAATGAGACGCAGCTTTGCTGACGTTTTCCTTGAACAACAACAACAACACGTGACATTGCTGCGTAAGGGCACTTCCACAGTACGACACTTCCACAGTACGGTTGGAAAATAGTATGGAGGAGATTTTTTGCATACTGGATATCACTTAGTAAACAGTACAGTCTGCTAGTACACAGTACCCAGTAGATAGGGCTCTGATTCAGACATAGCCTTATACTCTCATGCCTAAGTTTAAAAAAGTTTCTTGAATTTAACTGAAGAACAGAGATCTGAACAGAAATCTGCTGTACTGAAGGCCTCACTAGGAAGTGAATGTAAAGGGTTAATATTGCTTAAATTTCTGCATTCTCTTGTCTCTCAGCCTTCCAGGTGAGTAGCAGCAAACGCATGTCCGACTCTTTATCAATGCAGTGGAAGTGCCAGGAATGTTCCGGCAATAACATTTCAGAATTTAAGCCTGCATGAAGCCTGATATTTTCAGTGTCCACATAAGAATAACCAGTCACGAAACTTGCACATTGTGGGGTGAGGAGTAGGTCAGCAATTGCCATAAGGCCTGTATTCTGTCCTCTTCTGTCTCTTTCAGAGTGTGTCTGTAGTATTATTAATGTAGACCTCTCTGGAAGAACATTGCATCACACATCACACAGCTAAACTCAGACACGCACCCACTCCTTCACCCGCCACCCCTGTTATGCTGACTAGAATGGTACAGTCCAAGATTCTGTTTATGCTGTGGGCTCACTTGGATGTTGCTAGAATGTCCCTTTTCCAGTGAGGGAGGGAGGGGGGGTTGAGAGAGAGGGATGTGCTCTGGTTTAGGATTAGCCACCTTGCTGTATAAACGGCTGTTTAATAATCTGAGCTGTAGCCAGAAGCTTTATTTCTCAGCAGCGGCGTAGGACACGATTCCCCCCCCCCCCCCCTCTCTCTTTCTGATACTTGAGTCATTTCTGCTTCTCTTTGAGTGCCCGGATCACAGTAAAACAAAGGGAGGGGGGTACGAGGAGAGAAGAACAAACATCTTAATCCGGAGGAGATAAACTCAGTCAGCGACACCTCAAATCAGACACCTAAGGCACAGGCATGACCCGGGGGAAGGTAGGTGGGTCTCTATCTCTATCTCTCTCTCTACCCCCCCTCTTTCTGTCTGTCTTTCTGAGGATGATGCGATTTCATTTGAGGTCTCGTTTATATATAGACCCAGGACATTCCTCATATAGACACTGCAGAACAGCCATAAGAAGGAGACGCAGCAGCCGGCAAATCTACATTGGGACGGATTGATTTGCCGATCTGCAGCCATGCGCATTTAGATTCCGTTACTTGTGTTAAAAATGGATTTCTCTGACATTTTGTTGCATTTCATATCTACGACACACTCGATCTGCAACACACTCGAGTGCCCCCCCCCCCCCCCCCACCATCTCATTTCTGGCAATTGTGTCAAGGCACTGGTCCTTTGCAATGACCCAGCATATCAATCACATACAGCAGGACAGACAGTGGTTGAGAGTGGTTTGATTGCTGATTGAGCAGTGTATCAGAGCTGGGTGTCTGCAGGGAGCTGAATGTGTAAGATAAAGGTGTGTAGCTTGATTTTGGAAGGGGGCTTGGGGCTTGTAGGCTTATTATAATACTCGTACTTTTCAGAGTGAATTACATTATATACATTTGACATGTTATGCAGTGAAAGAGCTTAATATTTACTGGAGCAAACCAGGATGAATGGTATTTGTTTGAAGCAGTGTCACACCTGTCATCTGAACCTACAGCCTGGCTTGGGTGAGACCTGTCCCCTCCCAGGGAAACCTCACCATGACACCCCTCCCCTAAAAATCACACCACACCGTGGAACCCATCCCCCAAAAACACACCACACCGTGGAACCCATCCTCCAAAAACACACCACACCATGGAACCCATCCCCTAAAAATCATACTACACCATGGGACCTGTCCCCTAAAAACACACCACAGCATGGAATCCATCCCCTAAAAATCACACGACACCATGGTACCCATTACATTACATGAATTCAGCTGACACTCTTATCCAGAGCAACTTAACGCAGTGACTTTTCCCGAATGCCCACATGGCATTAGGCCAGGCTGTTGGCCCTGCTCTACACTCATTAAAAATCCACATTCATCTTCGCTTAAGATGAGGTTAAAGATTCAGCCATTTCTGTAGGGGATCTCTATGCCAGAGACACGGAGGAAATATTGGAGGTCCAGGTGCGACAGATAAGGACTCTTAAAGTGTTCAACGAACACCACTAAGACGGACAATAATCCGTATTGGATGGGGAAAATAAGAACACAAATAACCTCGTGATAAAAAGCGAGGAGCTCGATATTCGAGCAAAACAAAATAAATAAGCAGTCACGCTTATCTAACTCCCGTTGTGGAGTGAACAAAAAGAAAGGAAGGAGAAAAATAAAAATAACTCTAAACCTTAGGGTGGGAACACTCGTAGGTTTGAGAGGAAAACAAAGAAACCAAAACCTCTGCTCTGAAATAAAAGAGCGAAAGAGCACACTTTACATTTTCTAAATTGTACTTCTAACAAGAACCGCATAGAGAAGCAAAGCGGTCGATAGCACGCACAACTCCCATACCTTTACCCGCTAGAAAGTAACACTTATCTAACTCCCGTATTGGAGTGAACAAAAGAAAGGAAGGAGAAAAACAAAAGAACACTCGTAGGTTTGAGTGGAAAACAAAGAAACCAAAACCTCTGCTCTGAAATAAAAGAGCGCACTATACTTTTTCTAAATTGTACAGCTAACAAGTCCCGCATTGAGAAGCAAAGCGGTCGATAGCAGTACAACTTCCTATACCTTTACCGGCTAGAATGTTACGTGAAATAACATGGAAGCGATGAGAAAAGGAGAAAGCAGGGTATAAGTAGTGAGAGGAAATGCAGGACAGGTGAACTCACTAATCACAGAGGCGAAAGCAAAACCCGTACCGGAACACAGAAAAATCTGATAGATTTACAGGTAGATGAAAAAACGGAATACTAAGCGCGGAGATAAGGGAAGGAAGGCGCGATCCATGACAATTTCAGTACACTGCCTTTCTTCTTCGGTGAAATTGTGTTTTGTATTTGTATTTATCAATGCATTTACTGAGTTGTATTGATCTCTGTTTTTAATATGGAGGGTGGAAAAACGCACAATCCCTATTTATATAAAACACCCCCGTTCGACTTTCTGGAGGTGGAGCCAAGTTTGAGTTGCGATGGAAAACCAATCTGACTGATGGCTGAGGCCATACCGAAAAACTTTGACTGCTTGGTCTGCCAACTGTCTTTCAACATCATAATGCTTGCAAGTATTTACATCTCTAATAGGTCAGAATGTTTTGTCATTTAAAAAAAAAAATATATATTTGTATTTTTAAACTAATATACTAATACTAATGGACTGAGTCTGTCCTGATTGGAGCCATGAAATTGATTCCTTCACAATGGATAAAATAATTCCATACAGTCAATCTGGAAAGTCTGCCCACCCGTTTCACCTTCTCCACATTTTATTACATTACAGACATATTCTACAATAGATTGAGTTTATTTTTGTCTCAAAATTCTACACAAAATAGCCCATAATGACAAAGTGAAAACATGTTTTTAGAAATTTTTGCAAATGTATTAAAAATCGAAAAACGGAAATTTCTCATTTACATAAGTATTCATACCCTTTACTTTAACATATTTTTAAAGTATCATATTTAATATTTGGTCGCATATCCTTTGCATGCTGTTACTTCCTGAAGTCTGTGACCCATCAACATCAAAAGCCTCTCAATATCTTATTTCCAGGTACTGTTACAAGCGATACTATAAGCTCTCCTGCATTTGAATGGATCTCTATGGGAATTGGGGGGTGAGACTAGATTCAGCTGTAAAGTACACTGGTACAGTACAGAACACATGGCTGGCTAAATGGCTGTAAGTCATCAAGGGTCTGAGCTATCGAACGAGCCCCAAACCATCACTCTGTTGCCAGATATGGAGTAGATGTGGATGGATCACTGCAAGGGTTATTTCTCCTGACTCATTTTCCTGTAGAACTCTATGGGGAAAAAAGTCAGGAGAAACAACCCTTAAATGGGTCCATCCACATCAACTCCATATCTGGCAACAGAGTGATGGTTTGGGGCTCGTTTGATACCTTAGACCCTTGATGACTTACAGCCATTTCGCCAGTTATGTGTTCCATACTGTACCAGCGTAATTTACAGCTGAATCTAGTCTCTCTGCCATTTTGTCAAATGAATAAGGAGGAAAAAGGGAACAGCATAGGAGTGAGATCATATTATATAATATACATATGAATGTATATTAGAACCGAATAAGTCTGGAATTAATTCATTTTTCGCTGGCTATATTCACAGCTAAATTCATGCAAGAAGAGGATTTCTCAATTGTCACAGGTAAATAGGCTATGTAATGGTGAATAGCCTTTTAAATAAATATGTTACTTAAAACTTTGGTGACAATTGTTTTTACATAAAAGCAGTTGCAAGATTTGGAGCACAACATTAGGCTATCGATTCAGTAGTTAACATACTGGGTTAAACCGCGGTAATGGCAAACTGCATTGTATTTGCTAGCCAGTGGTGGGAATGGGTCAAACTCAGGTTGAACCCCTGGTTTTCTGTGTGAAAGGGGTATGAGTATTTATATGCCTTTCTCCTTCTTCTCTTTTTCTTCCTCACTCTATTCCTTTCTTCTCACTCTCTCCTATTCCACTATCCCTTTCTCTAGCTCTCCTTCTCAACCGCATTCCCTCCTTAAATACTCCCTTCCTCCATCATGCTCTCTCTTTCCCTCCTTCCTTTCTATATCCTCGATCCCCTGCTCTTCCATCTCATTCCATCTCGCCCTCTCCTTCATTAACTCATTCTGTTCATCCTGTGTCTGCCTCCTCTCTCCTTTCTTTCTCTACCTCTTTCTCGCTGTTTCTCTCCCTCCCTAAAATTGCCCACCCCCCACTCCCCACACACACACACACACTGAGTACAGGGTCTGTTACAGTTCACATGCACAGGAGAAAGGGCGGAAACAGGGATATGAAAAAGAAAGAGAAGGGTGGGATGTGTGGCTTAAAGCCAGATTAGCCATGTGGGCAGATGGAAGCTGTTGGGCTATGACTCATTTTCTAAGACGACTGGAGTCTGAGAGGGAGAAAGAGAAGGGGGGGGGGGGGGTAAATTTCAGTAAATGAAGGTTAAGATTGACCTCCTGACCCCCATTATAACAGCACATGAACCAATGTAGTGGTGTAGATAAGTGGCATGTCGTGACACTTGAGGACGACGGCGTTTGTGTAGAAAACATAGTTAAGCAGAATGCATTGTTCACTGGAAGATTCTGTCAGTCTGTCGACTGGTCAATAGATTGACTCGTCTGTCTTTTCCTGTGTCTTCAGGTCTCCGCAACGAACAAGACGATCAATGGAATTGAAGAAAGAGTGGTGCCGATGGCCCCGCCCAGTTATGAGGACGCAACTGCAGGTAAAAGGCAGAACTCCTGCCAGCCCCACTTGGTCACCCTGTTTACCCTGGCTGAGTGGGCCACTGCTAACAACACCCCACTGTCCATGTCCAACACCCCACTGTCCATGTCCAACACCCCACTGTCCATATCCAACACCCTACTGTCCATGTCCAACACCCCACTGCCCATGTCCAACACCCCACTGCCCATGTCCAACACCCCACTGCCCATGTCCAACACCCCACTGCCCATGTCCAACACCCCACTGCCCATGTCCAACACCCCACTGCCCATGTCCAACACACCACTGCCCATGTCCAACACCCCATTGCCCATGTCCAACACCCCACTGCCCATGTCCAACACACCACTGCCCATGTCCAACAGTCCACTTCACACGGCACCCCTCTCTGTTCTGCTCTCTCACAAGGAGGCAGCCCCTGCCACAGCGGGGGTTACTACAGTGACCAGGAGATGCTGACTGAGTGGGGCTGGCACGATCAGAACATCCGCCGCATCTTCATACGGAAGGTACAGCACCTCCAGTGGCAGGACAGAGCACTGCCCACCTGACCCCTGAGTGATGCACTGTACAGTACAGTGTTTCTATAGACTGACTGATGGAGCAAGAAACCCTATAAAGGGGAGAGCTATTGTGAGATGTGAATTCCTGGCTTGTCTAAACCAGTCAAATGACTGTGCTCACCACTGTGCATGTGTATGAGTGTGTGTGTGTGTGTGTGTGTGTGTGTGTGTGTGTGTGTGTGTGTGTGTATGTATGAGTGAGTGTGTGTATTCAGTTGTCTCTCTGTTCCTGCAGGTATATACCATCCTGATGACCCAGCTGTTAATCACGTTGGCCATTGTGGCACTGTTCACATTCTGGTGAGTGTGTGTGTGTGTGTGTGGTGTGTGGTGTGTGTGTGTGTGTGTGTGTGTGTGTGTGTGTGTCTGTGTGCATATGTGTACGTGTTTGGATACCTGTGTCACTTTGTGTGTATGTGTGTGTGGGTGCGTTTGGCTGCCTGTGTGGTTTTGTGTGTATGTGTGTGCCGTATGAGTGTGTGTGTGTGTGTGTGTGTGTGTGTGTGTGTGTGTGGATGCCTATGTCACTATGTGCATGTGAGTGCCATATGAGTGTTTGCTCTCTAACCTTCCCCTTGCTCTCCTAGTGACCCAGTGAAGATCTACATTCAGGCCAATCCAGGCTGGTACTGGGCCTCTTAGTAAGTGATGTATTCATTAATTTAAAGCAAACCAGGCCAGTCTAATCAGAAAGTACCAGGAATTTACCTTATCTTTTCTTATCTTAAATACTCGTGTGTGCGTGTGCATGTGCGTGTGCAAGCACACGTGTAGAGCTCATGACGGGTGTTCTGCAGATAAGATAAGTGTTTGAAAATGAACCCAAGAGAATGTAGCCTTACGAATGCAGTCAAATGAGAGTGTTCCTTCAATGAAGCACATTTTCTTTTTTTAACATTTTGAACTAACACAAATTAAATAAAATAGCAAAAAAACAATTTGGATGCAATTTGTGTTTTAAATTGACCTCGTGGCGATGTAGCCACATTGTAATCTTCGTCTTTGGTTTTTATTTTATTTTTATTTTTCCCTCAAACAGCGCAGTGTTCTTCGTCACATACTTTACGCTCTCTTGCTGCACAGGGCCAAGGTGGGCGATGGATGCTTTATTAGGATTATTTCTCATATTCCGGGGTTTTTGCCCTCTGTTTGGGCCCTCACCCTCTGTCTCTTTCGTATCCCACTACAGGAGACACTTTCCATGGAACCTGATTCTACTGGCAGTATTTGTGAGTGCTTCATTTTAAATGAATGAATCACATTCACTAAGCAAACACTCGACTTGTGGGGAACATCAGTGTTACTCACAGGAATCCACCAGAGGGATATCAGCAGGCCCCTTCATGATTAATAAAGTGTAAAGTTGAATAAAGCAACAGTTTGCATCGTAAATAAAAGTAATTGCTGGAGGCTGCTGGGTGGCTCATTTAGTTAAGGCACGATGCTGTGGTGCATCGATGAGCCCCACGGTCTCTGATCAAATCCGGACCGTGCCATTGTCGACAGTAGCTCCGTAGGGCGACGCGCCACTGGTGATTGTGTCACTGTTACGGTCAGGGCCCTGACCCGACCGCAACATAAATGGACAGACACAAAAATGGTTGCATAAATAAATATTTATTAAATAAATAATGAACAAACCTTGCGTAGGAATGGATGCGTGCCTGCATGAGATGTGTATGGTAGGTGTATGGATGCGTGTAACGAGGATATAAGAGTTTGACCGACAACACCACGAAAAAGAGAGACGCCAGTGAAGCAACCTCGTTATCCGGTCTCAACCTCCTTTTAAATAATACCGGTGATTGCCGTGGGAGCCAATTAAGCCCCGGGAGGCGGACCTAAAAAGGGAAAGGAGAAAACAATATAATGTAAAAGAAAACAGGGGTGCCCGTAACAGTCACATGCACATCGTTCCCATCCTCATCGATCAGGCACCCGTGAACCGCATGCCAAAAACCCAAATGAAAGGTCTTACTCCCGAGTCAACTCTTGGTTGACCTTGGTTGTGTCCTGTGGCGTGAAAAGAAGTGGGCTGGTGACGCCGCATGTATTGCAGGACAGCCATGGATGTCTACACTCTCCCGAATCGGCAGCGGGGGGTTTGCACGTGAATGCAGCTTAAGTTGCAAATATTGTAATATTTGGACATTCCAAATTAGGGTGGGGATTGGACATGTTCAGCCCCACATTGGGCACCAATGTTATTCAAAAGTAAATGGTTCTACAATACCCTAGGTCTTTAGTCTGAAAGGAGTGGAGTGTTTCGCTTGCGTTGTGGTGTCAGATTCCACCGTGTGTGTGTGTGTGTGTGTGTGTGTGTGTGTGTGTGTGTGTGTGTGTGTGTGTGTGTGTGTGTGTGTGTGTGTGTGTGTGTGTGTGTGTGTGTGTGTGTGTGAGTGTGTGAGTGTGTGAGTGTGAGAGAAATGGTGGGAAAGTGGGTGTAAGTTGTAAGTTCTTTGTCTTTTCCTTGAAACTAACTGTAACCTATCCTATTCCAGACTGTCTCTCTCCTATATGACAGGAATGTTGTCGTTGTCCAGGTAGTCTCCTACAGGCTGTCTGTTTCTGACTGTGTGTTTGTGTTTGTGTGTGTGTTTGCTCTGCATGCGTACTCTTGCTGTCTCCCCATGTCTCAGACAGCCAGCATGGCCTTCATGGCTGCCTTTATGTCCAGGTAAACTCCTAAAAATCTCTTTTGTCTGCTGTTATAGTGACCTGCCCAATGCTGACGCGCTTCTCTCAGTTAAACCACACCTCACTATACTTGCTAATGTGTTGTTAAGCAACAACAACTGCCAAGGGTTTGCAGTGCATGTCCTCGTCCCCGTGCAAAGGGTTTTCAGGAAAGTGTAACCATCACATGTATAAACACGGGGGGGGGGGGGGGGGGTAAATTGGCTAAACGTGTCTGCACACCAAAACACACAGCATGCATGAACTTTGAGAATCCGTGACACTGCGTTGTGTTACATCAAATGTGCGTCACATGTTCAATGTGTTAATGTGACAAAGTCTTTGGACATGGGCAGTTATAAATAGATGTAAATTGTTGCAATGAACATTTCATCACACTTATAAAGTCAGTATGTTCGAGAGAGTCCGAGAATGTTTATTATTTTGGCACTATCGAAGACTCTCTGGGTACTTCTCCGATTAGTTACCAATCTTTACACTCGGTTTAAACCTCGACAAACTCAACCATTTCCAGTTTGTTTTTACATATTACAGTTTGAACCCAGAAGCATTTTCTCGAAAAGGGTTTAGCATGCATAGTATACTTCAGAATGCACTCGTAGTTCTGAATCTTTAATGTGCTCATACGTGCTTAATCTAGTCTGTTTCTCTCTGAAAGTTTTTATAACACCAAGTCAGTGATGATCTGCTTGGGAATCATTGCAATGGTCTGCCTGTCTGTAACCATCTTCAGCTTCCAGACCAAGGTGAGAAAGATCTGATCTATCCCATGCCCTATCTCCCAAATCCACCTGCTGCCTCCCAATCGTACCCCCCACCTCCAGCTCCCTGCAACACCCACACCCCCACCTCCTCAGTGTGGGGTTACATTTTAATAAGGGGTGGGGTCACAGAAAATATATTTGCTGATTAGAGAGTTTGTTCAGTCAATTCTTTAGTGATGCAACCCTCTGTAATGTCTGTGTCTAGATTGACATCACTTCCTGCCAAGGCGTTCTTTTTGTGCTGTGTCTGACCATGTTCTTCTGTGGGATTATGCTGTCTATCATCCTCCCCTTTGGATATGTAAGTTATATTACTGACCCTCACTAAGTACAGTTGTATTACTGACCCTCACTAAGTACAGTTATATTACTGACCCTCACTAAGTACAGCTGTATTATTGACCCTCACTAAGTACAGTTGTATTACTGACCCTCACTAAGTACAGTTGTATTACTGACCCTCACTAAATACAGTTATATTATTGACCCTCACTAAGTACAGTTATATTATTGACCCTCACCCAGTACAGTTGTATTACTGACCCTCACTGAGTACAGTTGTATTACTGACCCTCACTGAGTACAGTTGTATTACTGACCCTCACTGAGTACAGTTGTATTATTGACCCTCACTAAGTACAGTTGTATTACTGACCCTCACTGAGTACAGTTGTATTACTGACCCTCACTGAGTACAGTTGTATTACTGACCCTCACTGAGTACAGTTGTATTACTGACCCTCACTGGGTACAGTTGTATTACTGACCCTCACTGAGTACAGTTGTATTATTGACCCTCACTAAGTACAGTTGTATTATGGACACCCACTTAGTATAGTTATAATACTGAAAATAGTGGCGACTGCACTGTGATACATAATAGCATCCCTCTGGGAGGGAGGGTGTCCTTCAATAGGATATTCCCCTCCTCATCGCTCAATAGCGACTCCTCTGGTGGATGGGGTGCGGTATAACTGCAGTAGCTGGAGTGAAAAGAGGCTCATTTTAGAGGACGTGTGAGACAGCATGCACCCTCCCAGATGGAAGGAGGGTGTTGCAGTGATGGGACAGGCCAGAAATTACAACTTGGCAAAAGTGCGGTGGGCACAATATCATAGTCTGTTATTGTCCGATTCCCAACTTCTGGAATTAGGGCACAAAAGTTAGCTGCAGTTAGCGAGACAGTGTGGCTTCATGAACTAAAAAGGCTGCAGCTATGGATGTGTTATCAGCACCTCGTTTGAACCAATCGGTGTATTTTGCAATTGAGAAAAAAGCCTCTGAACCCTGATTGATAGTATGTGGTAGCTCCACCCATTTTGATCGCTCATCACTAATCCTTGGTTCACCTAAACGCAACACCTGATCCCACCCTAAACTAAGACAATGCACTATTCCTTGTTAGTGGTTGAAGGTTGGAGTGTTAAATCTGCTTTGTGCTGCAGGTTCCCTTGTTGCATGTTATCTACGCAGCGATGGGAGCCATCCTTTTCACCATGGTAAGCACCCAGAATCCTGTGACAAATTTATTGTAATATTTGTTGCATGTGCTACTTAACAATAACAATCTTTTTGGAGCCACCTCAACTGTTGCAATTAAACTAACTGTTTAATTGCAATATATCTATGTCTCTCTCTCTCTCTCTCTCTCTCTCTCTCTCTCTCTCTCTTTCTTTCTCTCTCTCTCTCTCTCCCTCCCTTCCTCCATCAGTTCCTGGCCTTTGACACACAGCTATTGATGGGGAACAAGCATTACACCATAAGTCCAGAGGAGTACATCTTTGCCACCCTCAATATCTACCTGGACATCATCTACATCTTCTCTTTTCTGCTCCAGATCTTTGGGACAGAGCAGGATTAATCAGCCCCAAACGTTTCAATGCCGCGGTTCTGCTCATCTGCTCACTGTCATCGTTCCTCTCCTGGTCCCTGAATAAAGCACCATTGTAAAATGTCATTTTACAATAAAGACCTGGTTTCAGTTACACGCTTTTAAATTTATAAACATTTTGAAACTCACTTATTAGCCTACTTGCTGACTTACCCCAAGATTTAATCAACAACAACAAAAAACCTCCCATGTGAATTTGGTTCTCTATTACATTAATTTGTCCACTGAACTGACTGTTGTACTTGTTGTTCATGGAAGATATATATATTATGCTTTCCCCCCCTTTTCTCCAAATTTGAGATACCCAATTGTGCTAACACTGGAACACTCATCACAACCAACAAGGGTCGCTGGTGTGCAGTGAAGCATCGTCATCAAGCTGATTCCCTCCCTCTCTGGGCAACACGAGCACCAGGTGTACGTCGCCCTGAAGGGCTGCCGGCCACGGTCAGCCCTAGGATGGTCCAGATTCAATGCCAGACCTTTACAGAAGATGTTAATTTAAACCATATCCAATGTGTACACCTAGAATATTGCATTTGCAGCTTTTTCCCTCCAGATTTGTAGAGTAAGCTAGCACACCTTTGTGAATCTATATATTCAGTTTTTCTGTGTAAAAAAATAAAAAAATAAAAAAGTAGTACGACATTGACATGTAAAGGTTTGTTTTTGACACAAGCTTCATGGAGAGCATTATATTAGCTATTTTTTATAAAATGGGAACGCTTATTCAAATTATGTTCCACCTAACATTTTTAAATGTTGTTCCGGTTCTGGGTCAGAGCACTGCTGGCGTCTTGCTATCGACTGCCGCTTCTACCCGCGTCCAAAACTACCTGTAGTCTACTTGTTTTTTCTGTTTTTATTTATTTATTATTATTATTTTTTTAACCCAACTGTAACTTAGTGTGGTAGGGGGGCGTGGTTTTAGGCGCAGCTAGCAAGAGAGAGAGTGAACACGGGTGGTTTAGGGAGCCGGCACAGCTGTCGGCAATCAGACAATTGGGGACGATTGATTATAGGTTTGGTGTTATCAATTAACCAATTGTCTTGATTGTTCAACAGTGAGCCTGAGAGGCTTGATAAGGAGCTCACAGGGAGTGGAGCGAGAGAGAGAACTTGACACAGGGAAGTGTCGTGTCGTGATGTGATGAAAGCAAAAGAGAATAAAGTTAACGTTCTCTGAAAACCGGACTGCAGTGTCTTCTTCCCCGAGCAGTAGCGCTCACTTCGCCACACTTAGCAATTGATTTCCTGTTACATGTTAAAGGCCATACCCTCAACCTATTCTGCTCTGCCTCCCTACTTATATCTACACTCCTGAGCTCCGCACCATGAAACAGATTGGCCGTCGACTTGAAAGATTATGCAAAAAATCCCACCTCACCGTCCACGGCGAAGCATGCAAAGAACACATTTCCTCCTACAGAGACGCACTTCACACTGCTAAATCCGCCCACCTCTCCACTCTCATCAACAGCAACAATAGAAACTCCCGCACCCTTTTCTCAACAGTGAATTAATTACTCAAACCCCCAGAAATCAACTCTTTCATCCTCTTTGATCTCTGCAATTATTTTCTGCACTTTGAAAACAAAATCTCTCTAATCAATAACTCACTGACTGTCTCTACCACTAACACCTCCACTCCCCCATCCCCCCCCACCACTATCATATACCCCCCACCTGATTACTCGCCTCCTTGCCGTCTCACTGCTTTCACCCCTGTTGACTCCTCCCTCATTACTGACATCATAACCGCCTCCAAGACAACCACCTGCTCCCTTGATCCCCCTTTCCACCACTCTAACCAAGGCCTGCCTCCTTGCCCTCATCCCCCACCTTACAGCCCTCTTCGATCAGTCACTATCACAAGGTGATGTTCCCTCTGTCTACAAGATCGCAGCTGTCACACCCATTTTTAAAAAGCCCAGTCTCGACCCAGCTAACCTTTCCAATTACCGCCCCATCTCAAACCTACCCTTCCTCTCTAAAGCCCTAGAACGTGTTGTTGCCACCCAACTTCACTCTCACCTCCAGTCAAATAACCTATTTGAACCTCTCCAGTCTGGCTTCCACCCACTCCACAGTACAGAAACTGCCCTGGTCAAACTCATCAATGATCTTCTCATGTCTGCAGATTCAGGGGTTCTCAACATCCTGATGTTACTAGATCTTAGCGCAGCCTTTGACACAGTGTGTCATTCCATCTTCCTCCAAAGGCTGCGCTAACTGGGTGTTGAGGGCTCCGCACTTGACTGGCTCACCTCCTACCTCACAGACAGACAACACTTCATCTCTCTTTCCGGTCACACCTCCGCCACCTCTTCTGTTACGCAGGGGGTCCCCCAAGGCTCAGTTCTTGGCCCCCTGCTCTTCATCTGTTATATATGCCCCCTAGGTCACATCATCCGCCAATTCAAATTAGACTCTCACCCAGATCTACATCAGCTCTACATGACACCCAGATCTACATCAGCACCAAATCCACTCAGAACCCACCGCTCACCCACATTGAAACCTGCATATCTGCAATAAAAACCTGGATGAACCACAACTTTCTCAAACTCAACAGTGATAAAACAGAACTTTTTCTCATCTGTACCAAATCAACACTCAGTAAAACCAGACACGTCACACTCACCATCGACGACACAACTGTCTCCCCCTCCCCCCTGGTTCATAACCTTGGTTTTACCCTTGACCCCACCCTTTCATTTGATCCCCATGTCAGCTCCATAATCAAGACCTCCTTCTTTCATCTCTGTAACATAGCCAGAATCAGACACTGCCTCTCCCTCCCTGCCGCTGAATCCCTCATCCATGCTTTCATCTCTTCCCGCCTCGACTACTGCAACTCCCTCCTCACTGGCATTAGCTCCCGATCCCTCCATAAACTCCAGATGGTTCAAAACTCAGCCGCCCGTCTTCTCACAAACACCCGGTCCCGGCACCACATCGTCACACCTGTTCTCCATACTCTCCGCTGGCTCCCCGTCAAACAACGCATCAGCTTCAAAGTACTCCTTCTCACCTTCAAAGCCTCATTCCCTCCCATATGCTTCCTGACCCTCTTTTCTCTCCTTTTATGTATTTGTGTATCCCTGTACTTATGTTTCTATGTACCAGTCTACTCATGTAAAACTCCACTGGCTGCCAGTTGCAGCTAGGATCAGGTTCAAAGTTCTGACCCTGGCCCACACTGCAGCTAATAGGACAGGCCCCGTCTACCTGCAGGACCTGATCCAGACCTATGTTCCTGCTCGACCGCTTCGCTCTTCTACAGCAGGGCGCCTCGCACTTCCCCCCATCCGTGTCAATGGCGCCCGCTCCTCCCGACCGCGGAGCTTTTCCACCCTAGCTCCCCAGTGGTGGAACGAACTTCCCATTCCCCTACGCTCAATACCAACCCTGCCTGCTTTCCGTCGTGGCCTGAAAACACACCTTTTCAGGCTCCACCTGGACTAATACTTATCTAGGACCTCATGGTATGTCTTCTTGTTGAACTGTGTACTCAAGTTTATACTATTTAGAATAGCATTGTAGTAGAGATGATTTACCCAGTTCACTGTGAACTGCACTGTGTTCGTTACTAGGGATAGCTGATACTGTATGGGAAGAATGTGCTTTCTTATCTGTTGTGTAGTTACTTCGATGACCTTTCTATATGCACTTACTGTACGTCGCTTTGGATAAAAGCGTCTGCTAAATGACTGTAATGTAATGTAATGTAATTGTGTTCTATGTATTTATCTGTTGTATGTATTTCTGTTTCGTTGACTCATTTTTGTAAGCGTCTTTGGGTCATTGAAAAGCGCTATATAAATAAAATGTATTATTATTATTATTATTATTGCAAATAAACTATTCAAATATTGACTGACTTGATTGTTCTGTAAACTTAATTACCCAGCTTTAAAGTTGATTTAAAGTGATAGTTTACTTTAAGGGGGTTTTGATATAATTTCAGTTTTAGCATATGTTATTTTCGATTAGCCTAGACAGTTTTGCATGCAAAGAAGGATATTTTAGATATTTAAATTGGTTTCCGACAACCTTCTGGCTTAACAATGGTTGGTATATGAGGATTTGGTGTCTGTGGTTGGTTATACACAAAAAAATACACAAAAAAACACACTTAAAAGTAACTCAAAGCAGCATATGCTTTGTTGCCTATATTAACAGATTATTTTTCTAAAATAATTAATCTAATTTTTGGATAAATTATATTCAACCTGTGAACACATAACACAAACTGCTTTTTGGCATTACGTGCTTTAGACCACAAATGGTGAATGCCCCAATACCAGCTGGCAGGTTGTCAGTATATTAATTAAGATAATTTAGAATTGGTCTATAGCCAGAGGCGGAAAACCAGGTTCACAAAGTAAAATTCCTCAGTATTTTGTTCCAATGACCTGGATTTGCTAATTAGTACAATTCAGCCAGGAAATAGAACTAATTTGTGAAAAGACTTTTACTTTCTACAGTATTTGCTTTTGGCTACTTATTCTATATTTTAATAAGTTAATTTAAAGTTTATAATGTTGGATTCTGGTGAAGAGGCACAAACTGGGAGATGTTTACGGGAATTAAAACGTAATGTCCAGACGATGCACAGTTACAGACGTGATCAAATTTCTGAATTAGCTTAATCTCACAATGAAAAAATGAGAAAGATCCATCCTTTAATTGACGTTCATTTATTATGAGAAAAAAAATCCCTCATCAAGAAATTATTGTTTTTAACAAAACCATGTTGGCCACAATTATTGGCACCCCTGCATTTATATATAGAATAAAGTATTAATTTTTTATATTTCGTTGCATATCCTTTGCATGCCATGACTTCCTGATGTCTGTGACCCAACAACATCAAAAGACTCTTGATATCTTATTTTTATTCGTAATGTCTCTGCATTTGAATGGATCTCTATGGAAATTGGGGGGTGGGGCTAGATTTAGCTGTAAATTACACAGGAACAGTATGGAACCCATGGTTGGCTAAATGGCTGTAAGCCATCAAGGGTCTGCGGTGTCAAACTAGCCTCAAGCCATCACTTTGCTGCCAGATATGCAGTAGATATGGATGGATCACTTGAAGCAGTGTTTCTCCTGACTTATTTTTCCATAGAGTTCAATAAGAAAATGAGTCAAGAGAAACAACCCTTAAAGTCGTCTACTTGGTCCCCGCCTGACCCAGAAATCGATCAAGGTCCACCATTTTTAAAGAAATTCTAAACCGCTAAATGCTCCTCGGAGAAGTGGGGAACAAGGAGGCTCCCGGAAGATGCTTCAGTGAGAAAAAACAAGCGTAGCCTTTGCGGAAGCCTTTTCTTGGAGCGAGTGATGTGTATAAATGATCCACCACTCCACATCTGCCATGTTACGGGTTCATCCATGCACAAATGCAATTTTACCGTTCCCTTCCATTTATTATAAAGTGCTTTAATCCATAATGTCACTCATTGTTTTTGACCAACAAAAGCCATGTTTATTTAAAAAAAAAGGTTATAGGCGTAAACGCGTAAGTCCAAACGCTGACGTTTAACTGAGTAAGGATGTTCCATTTGCCTAATGCGTGTTGCCTTGATTCCTCCGTCTTCGTATCTGATCTTTGCATTATTTCCTCGCGTCCTCCATTGGGGAGAGCTAAGGAGCGAGGAAAGCATGCGAGGAAAGGTTGCAAGGAGTGAAAATAAGCGATTGGAATGAACCCTAGAGAGTAAAATTTGATTTGTGTAGGGGTGTACCCACCACATGGCAGATGTGAAGAGGTTGATAATTTATATACCTCATGCGTTCCGAGAAAAACTTCAGGCGAGAACCGAGGAGACGACGACTGATAAAATAAGTGATTGGAATGAACCCCAGCAGTTCTCTGCCATTGGACCGTGATTTCAGTCACAAGGTACCTGTAGGTAGTGGTAGTGGTATAGGGTAGTGACCCACTTACCAGCAGACACAGACACAACAAAACCTGATGTTTAGAAACATCATGGTATTATCTATAATAACCTAAATGTTATTATCCTTTATGTAGCCTAATATTTTATAGCTTTTTCATCTTTTATTATAACAAATTCTGTGAAGGCTACACTGTACACGATTCCTGACTGCAATTTTTCTCAAGAACACAATGCTCCAATGAACATAATTTTGAAAATAATTGTTGTGGTTCATGCTGTGTTCTCTGAACACGACCACAGCGAGACATCTAGGACCATGTGATAATGTCCATTCGGAAGCCAAAATAAGTGTCAGAAACGCTTCCACATGCCCCCTTTCATCACATGCCCCCTTTCATCACATGCCCTCTTCAGCATGCTGCGTTCACGGCGTGAAAACATGACCCGAATTCGGCGACAACCAGAAACCCAGCCAATCATGAAGCAGCACATTGGCGTTATTTGATTGGCAGCGCCCAATGAAAACCCTGCTTGGTTATATGTGCTAATCGGCCATGTTGTGGTTTTGAATGAGGAAGAAGCGGGAGAGATTATCGTTATGTTTCTTTGCAGCATTTTCTCCTATTCAGATTGTTTAGAGAGGGATTTCATGACGTGAGAACTCCTATAAAGATAACTGAAGACGAAACTACAGCTAGAAAGTTCAGTAAAACCAAGTAAATTAACCGTTAGCCTATATATAATATCTGGGGACCTCTTCGTTGTGTTCGCCTAGCTCAGCGCTAGCTAGCTAGCTTAGCGTAGCTAAAACTATATGAGAATCGAAATTGAGCTCGCTCTCTACTTAACGTAGCTAATCAGCTAGCTAGTTAGCTAGCCAGCTACACTGGATTTGGTTATGCGAATGACGGGTTGTAGTAGCCAGAGCTTTAGACTGCGTTGGCAGGCTAATGCTAACTGGAAACAACATTGATTTAGTTTTATTTTATTTGCGTCACCCAACAACTTTTACACCTTTTCCTCATCGACGCTAATTGGCGTTAAGATAGTTTCTGACGCCGAGAAAACATGTTTAATAAACTGTACGATTGGATCGGAACGGGGATCGCCAGCCTCCGGAACGGAGCGCCTGCGAACGACCCGGGAGAGGGACTTCAGCAAGATGGGCAGAACAGAAGAAAAAGACCCATCAATTGGTAAGTGCATTGGTGATTTAAAAAGTAACAAGTGGTGTAACTAGTTGGTCGCCTAACCATAACAACAATGATGCTACTGGGTGGTTAGATGCTAGCTACCTAAACGGTGCTAGCTAGCAACACCACTGTTAAACGCTAACGTTGCCGCTCAAGTCATTCAGATGACTGGTCACTCCGTTAGTTGGCCAGCTTAATTATAGAACATATCGCTCTTTTTTTTAGCTACAAGGTTAATTAATTACAAATGAGGGTACTAATCAGATTAACGAACAGCAGCTAACGTTAGATGCCGAAATGTATGTTAAGTTGGCTACGTTAAGACGTTGCTAGTTAACGTTAAGTGAAATCCGTGTCCAGCTGGGCGCATTCTCATTCGATATTACAAGCTAACGTTATGTCAGTTGGGTTTATGTATATATTACATTTTAACATTAACGAACTAACATTAAGTAAGTTATTGGCTTCCCAATCTTGCCTTAAAGTAATTGGAGTTTGAACGAACGTTACTATTATCCTTTAATGTCCACAGATCGCACTAGTTAATGTTACCTGCTATGTGGTTTTTCTGTATGCACATTGCGTGCTCTTTCTAAGTCTTTGCCAAATTCTGTGAACTCGCATCTGCTAGCAATTCATTGTTTATGTGGAATTTGTCCGTTTGCTTCAAGTGTGGAAGACGGAGAGGCTGTTAATGCAGAGGGCGCAGCGGTGAAGAAGTTCAGAATGGGTGAGCCGAGACGTCTTAATTGGGTTCATAGTGAAAGTGCGAGTGACTTTGGGTAAAATAGCATGGTGTTTTTGCATAGTTTGCAAAGTATGAATATTTTTCCCACGCTTGATTTAACCTGCAGCTCTTGTCAGTATACAAGACCTGTGTGTGCTGTGCACGATAACGGGGACGAGGCATATATGACTGGTACACAGCAGGGTCATTCCATATAAAATCACCCAGAGGGTCCCAGGTCACCCTCACAGATTCCCCTGAAAAAATGCACAGGTGCTTCTATACCAAACTTATGGAGAAATCCCAAAAATGGTGTCTGTATCTCTAATAGTTTTGAAACTACACTACTAATTCATTTTATGCATTTTGCGGAACGAGCCTTTCGGTCCAAATTCTGACATTCATAGCTCCTTTGATATGGCATGTACAGTTTTGAAACTTTGTGACTATGGCTAACTTTTTCTGTAGAATTCAAAAATGTAGTTCAGGTGTATTTTATGTACTTTTCCTCCTACAAGGCTCTGAAAATGGCCGAAAATTCAAAACATAACAAAACGACACCCCCTTTGTGAAAATAAGCGATTGGAATGAATTTCCTCCTACAAGGCTCTGAAAAGGGCTGTAGTTTCAAAACTATTAGAGATACAGACCTAATATTTTGGCATTTCTCCATAAGTTTAGTATAGGAGCACCTGTGATCATTAATAAGAAAGTATTGAGAATATTAACAAGTGTAATTTTGACGATGTAAATGATCTCCCTCTCTTTCCGGCAGGAGACTGGATAGACACTGTAAAGATTGCTGCTCAGGGTGTGAAGACCCAGGGCTCCAGCGTAGCCTTGTGGGTGAAGAGCAACGTGGGCCCCTCTCTTAGCAACATCCTGCCCACATTGCCCGGTCCCCCGCCCCTGCCAACCCCTCCTGAGCCCTCGCCCTCGTCCCGCCCTGCCACGCCCTCGTGGGTGGAGACTGAGGTATTAGAACCGGGGATGCACTGCAGTCTTGCTCGCGCTGAGCCCATTAGCACATATGCCATTGCATTCTGCTTGCGCACACTTATACAGAGTCATTTACAATGCAAAAGAACAGAAGTACATCCACCCAAGCGACCTGCCTAACAACATTCCCAGACCAGACGATGCTTGACGCAACAACACCCAAACACTAATCCAAATTTACTATGCTAAAACGGAACCAAAATAGAAATCCTAAATGTATACTCATAGCATCCATTTGGGGGCATTCTGCCATTTAGTGCAGAAGTGTAGTAAATGTCTTTACTGCCTTCAGTTCCAGGTGAGGACAGCTGGTTCACTTAGGGAGACTTTCATCGTGCCCTCCAGCACCCTGGCGTGGAAAAGCTGGAAATCAGGTGAGGCCTTAAGGCTGTTCCCCACTTCCTGTTTAAAAGTTTCAAGTAAGAAAAAAGTGAAAAGAAATTATGTTCTTAATTTCATGAATGTGCCTTTTTTTTTGTATTTCTTTTTTTTTTGTAAAAAAATAATAAAATAAAACTAATAATAAAATTAAATGTTTGCTGCACATTGTTATTTCTGCGCTTGCATTTCTAAGTAGTTTTTATGAAAGCTGACGCTATTGTGTTTGTGTATGCACGTGAAACCCTATTTCTTGTAGCTAGTGCAAGAAATGACACGGCCTAATTGAAATGAAACCCAATTGCTGTGCTGCAATTAGTCAAATTTGTACCAGGCTACATCATTGCACCAGCGGTGGGGGTTACATAATGCATAGACACAACACCACAAAACTGCCACTGATTAATATTGAATTTATTAACCAAATTATTGTTGAAAACAATTGGTATATTGGGGCTGGGCAATGTACAATATTGTTAATGAAAACAGAGAAAGCAAAAAAAAACTGCCTTTAAACCTGTCCATTAGAAACCAAAAATATTGGTAGTCTCCATTAGGTAGTGTGTTTGTGTCCTGGTTGTGTATGGGGTTTATAGGTAGTCTCCATTGGGTAGTGTGTTTGTGCCCTGGTTGTGTATGGGATGTGTATGTAGTCCCCACTGGGTAGTGTGTTTGTGTCCTGGTTGTGTATGGGGTGTGTATGTAGTCCCCACTGGGTAGTGTGTTTGTGTCCTGGTTGTGTATGGGGTTTATAGGTAGTCTCCATTGGGTAGTGTGTTTGTGTCCTGGTTGTGTATGGGGTGTGTATGTAGTCCCCACTGGGTAGTGTGTTTGTGTCCTGGTTGTGTATGGGGTGTCTATGTAGTCCCCACTGGGTAGTGTGTTTGTGTCCTGGTTGTGTATGGGGTGTGTATGTAGTCCCCACTGGGTAGTGTGTTTGTGTCCTGGTTGTGTATGGGGTGTGTATGTAGTCCCCACTGGGTAGTGTGTTTGTGTCCTGGTTGTGTATGGGGTGTCTATGTAGTCCCCACTGGGTAGTGTGTTTGTGTCCTGGTTGTGTATGGGGTGTGTATGTAGTCCCCACTGGGTAGTGTGTTTGTGTCCTGGTTGTGTATGGGGTGTGTATGTAGTCTCCACTGGGTAGTGTGTTTGTGTCCTGGTTGTGTATGGGGTGTGTATGTAGTCCCCACTGGGTAGTGTGTTTGTGTCCTGGTTGTGTATGGGGTGTCTATGTAGTCCCCTCTGGGTAGTGTGTTTGTGTCCTCGTTGTGTATGGGGTGTGTATGTAGTCCCCACTGGGTAGTGTGTTTGTGTCCTGGTTGTGTATGGGGTGTGTATGTAGTCCCCACTGGGTAGTGTGTTTGTGTCCTGGTTGTGTATGGGGTGTGTATGTAGTCCCCACTGGGTAGTGTGTTTGTGTCCTGGTTGTGTATGGGGTGTGTATGTAGTCCCCACTGGGTAGTGTGTTTGTGTCCTGGTTGTGTATGGGGTGTGTATGTAGTCCCCACTGGGTAGTGTGTTTATGTCCTGGTTGTGTATGGGGTGTGTATGTAGTCCCCACTGGGTAGTGTGTTTGTGTCCTGGTTGTGTATGGGGTGTCTATGTAGTCCCACTGGGTAGTGTGTTTGTGTCCTGGTTGTGTATGGGGTGTGTATGTAGTCCCCACTGGGTAGTGTGTTTATGTCCTGGTTGTGTATGGGGTGTCTATGTAGTCCCCACTGGGTAGTGTGTTTGTGTCCTGGTTGTGTATGGGGTGTGTATGTAGTCCCCACTGGGTAGTGTGTTTGTGTCCTGGTTGTGTATGGGGTGTGTATGTAGTCCCCACTGGGTAGTGTGTTTGTGTCCTGGTTGTGTATGGGGTGTCTATGTAGTCCCCACTGGGTAGTGTGTTTGTGTCCTGGTTGTGTATGGGGTGTGTATGTAGTCCCCACTGGGTAGTGTGTTTGTGTCCTGGTTGTGTATGGGGTGTCTATGTAGTCCCCACTGGGTAGTGTGTTTATGTCCTGGTTGTGTATGGGGTGTCTATGTAGTCCCCACTGGGTAGTGTGTTTGTGTCCTGGTTGTGTATGGGGTGTGTATGTAGTCCCCACTGGGTAGTGTGTTTGTGTCCTGGTTGTGTATGGGGTGTGTATGTAGTCCCCACTGGGTAGTGTGTTTATGTCCTGGTTGTGTATGGGGTATAATTGAATTATCTCTGCTGCTTCGGTTTTGCGCAGACCTCCTGAGAGCAGACAGGTCTGTCCCGGGACCCCGGGTATACAGCCAGCCAACCTGCGCAGATGTCTCACAGCGCGCGGCGCCCAAAACCAACGGGCATTCTGTGACGTTGCCGCCTGCCCTTGCCCCCAACCCATGCACCTCCCTCCGCCTTGGCAGGACCCTCAACCTGACACCGCGGCGCTCAACTAGGTCAGTTGCTTGGAAAATTCATGGAAAATTTGGGATTTTGGAGGTAATCCTGCATAGCCCTCTGCTGGTAAATTGAAACGCCACCTGGTGTAAGGTCCTCCATACCAGTCCGTTCTGCTTCCAGTAACATTACATTACATTACATTACATTATAGACATTTAGCAGACGCTCTTATCCAGAGCGACGTACATAGTGCATTTTCAAACTAGGAACAAGAACGTTATAGAAACAACCCTAAAAAGGCTAATATGAATCTAAGTACTAGGCGCAGTCAGTATGATTGGGGTTTTTTTTTTTTTTTTTTTTTTTTTTTGGGGGGGGGAATTACACAACATTAATAACAATAGTCACAGGGAGGTAGGGAGGGGAGGAGAGAGGTGCAGCTTGAAGAGGTGAGTCTTCAATCTGCGCTTGAAGGCGGTCAGACTTTCTGCTGTTCTGACCTCCACGGGGAGCTCATTCCACCACCGTGGGGCCAGGACAGACAGACGTCGAGACCGGGTGCTAGCATGAAGAGGGGGGGGTACCAGTCGTCCTGAGGAGGCAACCCTACCCTAACACCAGATTTAACCTTAATCTCTAACATACACGTCACCATCTGGCTGTGTACATTGACAGCACGCACCTTTATGTATTGTAACGCAGCTAATTTTGCGTTGCTTGTCTCTTTCTCTCACCTGCTGTTAGGGTTCTCTCGATGGACGATGTCATCGTCCATCGCTGATGATTGATAGCCATCGACGATGGTTGAGACATCGTGATGTTTGTTTAAATAACAGTGCGCTTTTTAAACATGTAGGCTATCAAAATGAACAGTTGGTATTATATTTGTATGGAAAATTATGTAATTAATGAGTCCCTGTCACGGTTGTTTCCCAAAAAAAAAAAAGGATTTGTGAAGAATTCACGTTGGCAAACCGGAGCGAGATAAACTGCATGCGCCGATTGCGACGTAAAACCGACGTCTATTAGCTAAAAAAATTATTGCTTAATTAAACTCTAATGTAAATGATTAACACACTGAGTCGCTAGGCTATGTGTCATAAAACTACAGATTAGAATTTACCTACAGCTAAGCGAACATTATCTCCTTTGAATGACGTTCAACAGCCCGTGCGTAGTGCATTCAATATGGGCAGCCATTACTTATGCTTTCAGATTCGACTTTAACGATTTAATCAAACTTACTGTGATTACTGCAGAATAACTACTGCGCTGTTACAATAATATAGCCTAATTATTAGGTGCGATTTCTTTACTTTTTTTTTTACTCCAACTTTGTTGTGTTTGAATTGCCGCATTGAGACAATAAGCCTAATATGGAAAATATTTTCACTGAATAATCTTAAAATTACTTGCATAATTTGATACTTATAAACTTAGGCTAACATGTCACGGAAACATGTCTCGGGTCTTCTTGTGCATTAGGCCTAAATCCGAAGTATTGCCAGATTGGCGAAGTTGTGCCTTTCTTCGCGACCAAGTTTAACTCCGACATTGTGTTGTCTGTTCACTGCAGTTTTTTTTTTTTTTAAACCGACTTCCGTTTTGATAAATTTTCTGAAACTGCGTTACCATGAAATAACGATTCATATTTATTTTAGAATAGATAAAACACAAGTTAAACAAATAGCCTACCTGATATAAATAATATATACAAATAAAATTTGTATTTTATAATAATTTATGAATTAAAACGAACCACAATAGGACGATTTCATCGTCCATCACAATGTTTGGATGTGCACATCATGATGTCACATTTGAGTAGACATCGCCCAACCCTACCTGCTGCCCTCTCTGCCTGTGTGTGTCCTGTTTTTCTGGGTTCTTCTCTACAAATACTACATCCATTTAGCAGCGGCTGTTATTCAGAACAACTTGCAGCGTAAGAAAGCATACCATGCCTTCATAAAGACAAGTAAAGTAGGCTGTATAAAATAAACATAAATTGTTTATAAAATAATGAGCTGTATTGTTCAGCAGTGCTCGCTGATGGACCCTTTGGGAAATTGATTAGGATATTACATTACCGATTAATTGTTCGAATTCTTGTGTAATCGATGAGTAGGATTAATTGTTGTAGCTCAGTCACGTAATGTTCGTAGAGGCTGAGTGGTGAAGTTTGTAGAACAGCCAATTTTGAACCATGGCACTGTCTTTTAATAAATATTGGTGCCCAATGTGGGGCAGTACATATCAAATTCCCACCCTAATTTGGAATGAGAAGCAAAAGGCCTGCAGGGAACGCATTCTGTGCGGTAGTTTTGTGGTCATTGTTGACAACACCAGGGTTTCCCCTTCAATACAATCGGGAGGATAGCTGGTCCGCTACAGAGTTGCCACCCTGCCTAAAAATATAAAGAATACAATATGACATGGTCATTATAAAATGTGTTTGCCCAAGCGCTCAATTTTGTGATCCGTCTTCAGAAATTATCAACGATTCAACACATTTGTGGGTTCTGTGTACTCCTGATTTGTCTCACTATGATTGGTTGCTTGGCCTCACGCGGATGAGTGGATTTGTTTACGTAGTATGAGATTTACCTCAGGACAGCGAATAACTTGCCTAGATAAATGATAATGTTATCTTCATCCAATAAGAGGAGCTTGCCACCAAAAAAGGGTCAGGTCAAGAGGCCTCATCTTTCTTCCATTTAAATGTAAAGGAGTTTGGGGAGAATGGTGACAGCGGGAGTCGTGGGAAACCAGAGATAATAAAGATGCCAACGCGAAAGATACAGGTGCAGCCAAGCTTTCAGAACACCGGGAGTCTGCGTGGAAGCTGACCTAGCTTGAGGACCCTCTCTACAAACCATGGTTTTATGGAACAAGCTTAGGAGAGTAACCAAGTAATAAATAAAGTTTGCGATCTTCATTAGATAATGAAACCCCTAAATATCCCGATCACAGAGCTGCGTTTAAAGAATGCTTTTTTACTCCGCTTGTTTAACAATGTTAGCCTTTCTTCTCTTGTCCTTTTTCATTATTTTCCTGTCTCTTATTTTCTTTGATGTCTCTTGATATTTTGATTCACTCATATTGATGAAACCAAATGACATTAACAATCTAATATACAATTTACAGAATCAAATTCTGACCACTGTTGTAGGGATGCTCTGCCACTTGTATAGGTAACACAAACAGTCAGTGAAGGGAAGCAGGGCAGAAAGTAGTTTTATTGAGGTGCCTACGCTGTACACACAAAGTGGAAAAATTAAACATGGGGACATGGGAGTAACATTACACAGCTTGCGTCAGGTTGCAAACTTACAGGGCTCCCCCCACAGCACCATTTAAAAATAAAAACAACCATTCAGCTGCAGTTGTGAAGGTTAAAAAATAACAGCAGCTTTAGGCTTGAATGTGTTTTTGTTTTTTTAGTTGTAATTGCCACCTTTGTCTTGAAAGGCCACCATATTGCTTCTAGTACAGGCCTTAGAAGCTGCTCTAGTATGTGGTTTCATCCCGTTTGCTGTGCTTGAATGTGGAAATAATTCTCCCCCTTGTCTGGCTGCAGTTCTCTGGCCTCCACTGAGGGCAGTGCAGGCACCCCCTTCACCAGCATGTATGAGAAGACCTTCCCCATCCGGGTGGTGCAGAGCCCCTCCCACTCCAGCTCGCCCCGCCTCTGGCGCAGGAGGGCCCACTGCACAGCACAGGAGGTGATCCCCGCGGTTTACACATGCCCTACTCTTATACTGCATCTACACCATCACTACACACCAGAGTTGGAGACTCAAGTCGCCAAAAAAATGACAGAAGTGTTCAATGGTATCTGTGCTATCATCATTTTGAGCGCTATGTCTGCAAGCAATGCACTACGCGTGATTGTGTTTGTATATAAAGACGAGGCTACCAAACTACAACGAAAAAAAGAACGGCCGTATGCAAAATGTGTGGACCAAAGATCTCCGATGGAGGATGCAAAATTTTTTATTTTATTAGGTGTTTGAAACTCCATCAAGCGAGGTTAGTAAATCAGATTCCCCACTCAGTGATCACTGATCAGACTTGGCTAGACATGCCTGTTTGTAAAATTATGGATGAAATATAACTTAGTTTTATTTTTGGTTTGGCGTGCGATAAATTACATACAGGTAACTAAACTGTGGCAGCCCTTGTTTCGCCAAAGTTTCAGAATGAAGCCAAACTTTTTTTTGTTTACCCTCATAATAAACATAAGATAGCCATCCACTTTGCACCGTCGTTTCAGCTAAGCCCGCGGTCCAGAACGCATTTTGAGGAGACAACATCGTTTGAAGTATTTATCTATTCGCCAGCTACAGCGATGTGAATGTGGTTACAATGGCTTACAACATTTATTTTTATTTTTAACCTTTGCCCTGAGTAATTATTTCCGACAATGGCCTATTAGGATAATTATGGAATCCTATGCCGGTTCTTCTACAGTGTAAAGAGCAAATACCGGGTAAAAGGCGGTTAAAGAACTTGCATGTAAATTGGTCATTCTTTCATTTTTCCCGGCTCAGATCAAACATTCTTTACCCGTACACCACTGTGAAGATGGCTTAAGTTTACTAGCTACCGTGATTGCCTAACTAACGTTACTAGCCGGTAGGGATGTGCGCGTTTAGTCGGCTAGTCGATTAAACGTTGCTACCCTCACTAGTCGGCACCAGAAATACTAGTCGGTTAAACTTATTATTTTATTAATGTACACATTTAAATTACATATTGACATAATTTGCACTGAAATATCATGTTTTCCTGGTCAAATGTTGCTAAAAAAACAAACATCCGTTACTAATGTTAACAACGCCGGATTAAAAATTTAAAAAACGAAGGAAAAAAACAAAACGCATTAGCCTGTTCGCCCTGCAAGTTAAACCAGCGAGGTGGAAAGAGTAAGAAGGCCTATCGCGTTGTTGAATAGCCCAATAAAACGAATCTAATGTCACGTCGATCAGTCGGCCTAATTGTTATTTTTTGTGTTCCTATTATTGGTAGCTTTTCTGATGACCGATTATTATTTTTTACTGTATTTTCTATGCGATCGCGTTCACCCAATGAAAATGCCGTTGTAATAATCAGGCACGTTTCCTAAAAATGTTCTGTTACGTTGAGTATTGTTTTCAATAAATGTTATTTGTTAACTTTTATTTAGTGAGTTGTCATGTTTTGTAGGGTAATGTGCAATGTTCATAATGCAAGGCGCAAAGTGCCACACATTTCAGTGGCATTTAAAATACGATTTGGTTATTGAAGAATGTGATTAACGGTTTCAAATGGCTCTTATAATATACGCAATATTTTTTCGGACAATGTTTAACCTTATAGATTAAATTGTGCTCAATTTTGACACTTCTGAGTGTTTTCTTACTTTTAGACTAGTCGACTAGTCTAAGTTTAAACTTCCGTTTAAACGTCAGGGAAATTAGTCGTTAGGAACATCCCTACTTGCTGGCTGCTCCAACTAGCTAGGTCCTTAGAGCAGCTAGCTATTTTGCTTACAAAATAAAACATAGCCACAAATGGCAGCTATAGCCACGGACTGTAACTGGTGGCTATTCACATTTTCTAATAAGAGGACAGGTTCGGGCGGGTAAGTTTATTAGGCTATTAAGTTATCTGGTTGTTTAGGTCTATATACGATCTATAGAACGAACGAAACCTAAGCCGACATTTCTACGCCTGGATAGATTTTTTCGGTCCTAAAATTAAGAAAATGTGCGGGGAATAGAGCCAAAGTGTTATCAATATGTTTGTACTGACTCAATACGGGGATATTTAAAATAAAACTAATAATTTATCAGAAAATAATACAGAGTTTGTGCGTTTGTAAATGTTTGTGATTAGGTTACAGGATGCCGATCAAAGTTAATGCCAGCTACAATGTAATGTAGCCTACTATACTTTAGCTAGCATGTGCACCCACTAACCTACAATGCTTTATCTAGAATAGTTTTCAGAACGTGACGGGGTTTCATCGGATGCTGCTCTGTCAGTCGAGTTAGCGGTTAGCCAAAAAGCCAGTGGTGGTTTGCTCATTTAACAGACTATGGTGACAGCTTGCTACCGTTCTAGCGGCGCTAGGGACATTTATAATAAAAGTAGTCTTGTCAAAATAACATCTGTGCATATCTGTGATTTATTGACCGTCAATATAGTTGATGGCAATAATGTTACCCTGTGTTCGTCCATGTGTGGTGATGCAGTGCGTCTAGCTTGGCTACCGAGCTCGGCTGGTATGCTATCTAGCTTAATATAAATTGAAGATGACTGAATTAACATTAATTATGTGACGAATTTCACACATTCAATGCCAATGAATAACACTGTAAAATCGAGGATGAAAATTAAATGTTATATGATAAAATATTAGCTAGCTACTTAAGGAAGTTTACTGTGGCCATGTCCGAATCAGCACTTTTCCACACATAGTATGGCGGATATTTTTTGCGGACTGCTGAACAGTGCACATTAAACACCACACTTCACTCCAATTCATTTTCGGGACCTCACCAAAATGAATTATTTTAAAGCACACACTAACTACTGCAGATAATACATCGATAAAAACACGACGGTGAAAAGGTACGTGTTTGTTTTGATATTTAATGTTTCAATGTTATATTACCTTTTAAAAGAAAAAGAAGATCCGGCAAAAACCTTTGTTGTTTTAACTCGGTGAAGAATCCTTGCGTACAGTAAAGTTGATCAATTGTCAATTCACCAACTGTAGTAGGCTACCGTTAGTTGTAGGTTTACGTCATAATAAAAACAAAAAAATCTTAACTACGGCTTGTTGTATTTACGCAGTAGCATATCCGAAAATAGTTCCACTATTATAGCTAATTTAAACCTGACAACATCTTATAAGCTCGAAACAAACACGTACCTTTCACCGTCATGTTCTTTTTTTTATCGATGTCAAGTCAATTCAAGTCAAGTTTTATTTGTATAGCACATTTTCATACACAAGGCAACTCAAAGTGCTTTACATAAAACAGTGTTAATAAAAAGTTAAAACAGTTAAAAACAATCTTAATAATAAGCTGCAAAACTACTGGTTGGGCCCAGTAAATATAAATACCTCAACAAAGACTCCAACAACAATCAGCTTACTACCTGCTAGCTGCTGTGCACAGTACATACAATACAAATATGAGACAAGCATACTATGTGCTCTTTAGCCCCTTAGCCTCTCTGTGGGTGGTCTTTTTTTATACTTTTGCCTGCCAGCAACCGCTGCTCTCTTGTATAGGGGACTTTGCCTTGGCTACGCCAAAAGGACTTCCTGCCACCCATATAGAGGTCCTTTGCCCCGCTTTATAGAGGACTTTAAGTGCTCAACAAGCAACAACTGAACATCACATAACGGTATTTATTGAAGTATATGCGATGCAGAACATGAATGTTTTTTTATCTTAGTTTTAAAAGTGGTTAGAGTTTGGGCATTTCTAATATCTTCTGGGAGTTTGTTCCAGCTGTGAGTAGCATAGTAACAGAAAGCTGCCTCCATGTTTTGTTTTAATTCCTGGAATGGTTAATAAGCCAGCATCAGATGACCTTAGGGCTCTGGGGGGTTCGTATTGCAAAAGCAGATCAGAGACATATGAAGGCCTCAGCCCATTTAGTGACTTGTACACAAGCGGCAATGCTTTGAAGTTAATTCTCTGCTTGATTGGGAGCCAGTGCAAAGACCTAAGAATTGGCGTGATATGATCAAGTTTCCTTGTTTTTTTTTTTAACACTCTAGCAGCAGCATTTTTAATAAGTTGCAGTTGACGAATCGCTTTTTTTGATAGGCCTGTAAATAAGCCTTTACAATAATCCAATTTGCTGGAATTATGTATTATCTGCCGTAGTTAGTGTGTGCTTTAAAACGATTCATTTTGGTGAGGTCGCGAAAATGAATGGGAGTGAATGGGGACCCTGACAACCGCACTAATGGCAATGCCGTTAACAGTCAGCAGGGATCGCTGATGTTGCTAGTATTCGCACTATGCAAATATAATGGGGTAGGCTCCACAAAATGACTTGCGTCACACTAAGGTGAAATATCTCTTTAAGGCAAAGCCCATAGATACCCCTTTTCCACCAAGCAAGTTCGAGGGCCGGTTCGGAGCCGGTGCCTAATTTGAACCAGTTCTTTGCATTTCAACAGCAAAAGAACCAGCTCTCGGCCAGGAAAACTGCTTCCAGAGCGGCACCAGCACTTAGCTGGTCCAGAACCAAGAACCGCTTACCCCAGGGGCTGGGGACGGGATTATCATGAGAGGCTCAGGCTAGCTTCAGACAGAGCGAGGAGTAGGAGTAAGAAATCTCACATTGATGCACGAGACTGCTGTAACGGTAGTTCGAAATTTCAATTAGCCTTCGGTTGCTAGCAAATTTATGCCCCAATGTTAAGTAGATGGACAATTAATTTCCGGGATCGTAGAATTATATTGGGTTTTAACATGTAATGTATGTAGGCTCTCAACGCCAGGAGCAACACTAGAGATGCGATGTAGTCCGCCATTGTTGTTGCTGTGCTTGAATTTGGCGCTAGCGTTGCTGGGAAAGCGGAGACGTATACTGTGACGTAATGACATGGTTCTCAAGCCCGTGGAAAAGCAAACCGGTTCTTAGAAGGTTCGCAAGTTGAACCAACTATGAACCGGCATTAGCACCAGCCCCGAACAAAGAACTAGGGCCGTGTTGGTGGAAAGGGGGTATCAGAGAGAAAGCCTTGCCAACTCCAATGACTGCAATGGAATGGGAAAAAAGTGCAATGGCATTTTTTGAGCACCAGGGGGGGGCACTGCTAAACAGAGTAGAATCTGGAAAAATAGAATAACTTATTTTCCCGATAGTGAACTTCAGTTGTAGCCACCAGCAACAACAAAAAAGACAGACAGTTGGGCAGACCCACAACACACAAACATATAAAATAATACAGCCAAATGTCATGATTAAAATTGCCCCCGCTGTCCCGAGATGTCCAATGTCATCAGCCAGTCCATCACACAAACTCCGCCTCCACAACTTCATGTGCTCCATAGGCTGCACACGGTGTTGCGGTCTCCGTCCACGGAGCTCAGCCTACCCAGTTGCCGCCTCGCTCGTTCCCCGCATTATCTTCTTCTTCCCTGTTGGCCTTTTGAAGATTGCCTGCAGTCCTAGTTCAGTCCCGACATCTTCAACTCTGGTGAAGAGCGATGGTAAACTTTGTGGCTGCAGATCCAGCGGACATTCCCGAGCATAATGCAAATGCGTCTCCATAGTGACGACCACAACCAAAATTATCCTGGCTAGACAATTTGTCAATATTATAAAAACGAGCAGCAGGAATGCCCTGAACAATCTCCAGCCCGCTTCCCCATCCCACAACAGACACACAGCGCATAAAAAAAAAAGACAAAAGCCCGACACAACAAAACGCATTCAAATGAACAAACACGAACACGGAAGACAGCTGGACTACATGTCACCATTACAGCGCCACGTGACGTCACTATATAAATACGTGGGCTGTGTTTGGAATCGCTCCCTATTCACTATATAGTGCACTATTTAGGGTATCGGCCATTTTGCAGGGTGTCCAAAATTCTAAATGTCAAAATTGACACCCTAAATAGTTCTCAATATCCCCCACAATGCACCACAAAATGTAGGGTACAAATATGTACACTACATCACCGGAGACTTTTTTGGCGACAGCTGAGCCTGCGCTGGTCTACAAATGTAAATATAAATGCATGTTAAATCCTATATTTTGTATGTTAAATCGGTTTAGTCTGCTTTATAACCAAAATATAAACGCGGTAGATTAAATATATTACAAAGTGTTAAGTTTTTTTTAATTTTTATTTAACAATTATTACTATGTTTAATGGAAAATGCAACTTAATTAGCTAGCTAGCTACCCAGTTACCTAACTTACATATCTACGAGACAACAAAAGCCTTGTTCAAAATAAAAAAAGAACACTTTTTTACCGTTTCATGCATGCTTTCTCACCAAGCCGGTGACCGCTGTCACACAAGCGTCACGAGTTGCTAAGTAACCTACTCAGACTACGTAGTCCGAAATCGCCTCCTTTTCCCCAGTGATCTAGTGCCCTATGTAGATTTCCCTAAGTAGTGTATAGGGAGGGAGTGAATAGGGAGCAATTCCGAACACAGCTTTGGAGATGAATGGAGCTAAATGCTATAAAAATTATCCGTCCGTCCGTTGTCTTCCGCTTATCCGGGTCCGGGTCGCGGGGGCAGCAGCTTCAGCAAGGGAACCCAGGCCGCCCTCTCCCCAGCCACTTCCGCCAGCTCTTCCGGGGGAATCCTGAGGCGTTCCCAGGCCAGCCGAGAGATATAATCCCTCCAGCGTGTCCTGGGTCGGCCCCGAGGTCTCCTCCCGGACGGACATGCCCGAAAAACCTCCCGAGGGAGGCGTCCAAGAGGCATCCTCACCAGATGCCCGAACCACCTCAGCTGGCTCCTCTCGACATGGAGGAGCAGCGGCTCTACTCTGAGTCCCTCCCGGATGTCCGAGCTCCTCACCCTATCTCTAAGGCTGAGCCCGGCCACCCTGCGGAGGAAACTCATTTCGGCCGCTTGTATTCGCGATCTCGTTCTTTCGGTCACTACCCATAGCTCGTGGCCATAGGTGAGGGTTGGAACGTAGATTGACCGGTAAATCGAGAGCTTCGCCTTTTGGCTTAGCTCTCTCTTCACCACAACAGACCGGTTTAGCGCCCGCATCACTGCTGACGCCGCCCCGATCCGCCTGTCCATCTCCCGCTCCATCCTACCCTCACTCGTGAACAAGATCCCGAGATACTTAAACTCCTCCACCTGAGGCAGGACCTCCCCCCCGACCCGGAGTGGGCAGTCCACCCTTTTCCGGCTGAGGACCATGGCCTCAGACTTGGAGGTGCTGATTCTCATCCCAGCCGCTTCACACTCGGCTGCGAACTGCCCCAGCATGAGCTGAAGGTCGCTGTTTGATGGAGCTAAGAAGACCACGTCGTCCGCAAACAGCAGAGACGAAATCCTTCCACCACCAAACTCGACACCCTCCGCCACCCGGCTGCGCCTAGAAATTCTGTCCATAAAGGTTATGAACAGAACCGGTGACATAGGGCAGCCTTGGCGGAGTCCAACCCCCACTGGGAACAAGTCCGACTTACTGCCGGCAACGCGGACCAGACTCTCACTCCTTCGGTACAGGGACTGAATGGCCCTTAGTAAGGGGCCATCCACCCCATACTCCCGGAGTACCCCCCACAGGATGCCCCTGGGAACACGGTCATAAGCCTTCTCCAAATCCACAAAACACATGTGGACTGGTTGGGCAAACTCCCATGCCCCTTCCAGCACCCTAGCGAGGGTAAAGAGCTGATCCACGGTTCCACGGCCGGGACGAAAACCACATTGCTCCTCCTCGATCTGAGGTTCAACTATCGACCGGACCCTCCGCTCCAATACCCGGGAGTAGACCTTCCCAGGGAGGCTGAGGAGTGTGATCCCCCGGTAGTTGGAACACACCCTCTGGTCCCCTTTCTTAAAGATGGGGACCACCACCCCGGTTTGCCACTCCAAAGGCACTGCCCCCGATGTCCACGCAATGTTGCAGAGGCGTGTCAGCCAAGACAGCCCTACAACATCCAGAGCCTTGAGATACCCAGGTCGGATCTCATCCACCCCCGGAGCTCTGCCGCCGCGGAGTTGTTTCACCGCCTCGGCAATTTCTGCCCCGGAGATTGGACGACCCCTCCCCAAGTCCTCCCTCGACTCTGTCTCCTCCATGGAATACGTGTTGGTGGGATTGAGGAGCTCCTCAAAGTATTCCTTCCACCGTCCGACTATCTCCCCAGTTGACGTCAGCAGCCCCCCGTCACTACTGTAAACAGTGTGAGCAAGTTGCCGCCTTCCCCCCCTGAGGCGACGGACGGTTTGCCAGAACCTCTTCGGAGCCGATCGATAGTCTTCCTCCATGGCCTCCCCGAACTCCTCCCACGCCCGAGTTTTTGCCTCGGCGACTGCCACGGCCGCACACCGCTTGGCCCGCCGGTACCCGTCAGCTGCTTCCGGAGACCCACAGACCAGCCACGCCCTGTAGGCCTCCTTCTTCAGCCTGACGGCTCCTCTCACCCCTGGTAATATGATCTGATCATCATTCGATTTCAAATATTTTCGCGTAACTGGAGTATTACTGGCAATGTTACACGGCCTAATGCTTATAGTGAATACATAATTATAAATCTACATGCAATCGATAGTTGTGTTATGATCTCATTTTCAAAACATTTTCACGAGCATTGATGCTATACAATGTTGATGAGTTTGCCGGTTCATGAATAGTCATTACCGGCGGCTCCTCAGTCAACCATCCCGAGCCAGTAGCTCTCGTTTGCTCAGTAAAACCAGATATTCTCTAGAAGTTTCCAGATTGCTTATGAGATACAAGGTGATGTACCACCGGTACTAGCTAGTACTTTGTTCGTCCACGTAGTGGCTGGCTGTGACGCCGTCCATCTTGCTTTTGAAGAAATTTGCATAACCAGAGGAAAACAAGTAACTTTTTTCCTAAACGATTCAAGATTTCATTAATCTAAGTTTGTAGAAAGGCATATTTTTCTTTCTGCTCTCTGCAAATGTTCTCCAACTTACAATAAGAAATTATTATATCTTATAGATTTGGGTTTCTGGAAAAAACTGCCATTGACCCCCATTCATTCTTCTCTGTTTAGCCCAGTTTTAGTGCCCCTGGAAGTTAAACCTGATATTCATGCGGTTGGCATAGCTCTACTATACAATCTCTGGTTATGGTCAGGTCATGGGCTTCTCCTCCCCAAACTGTCAATCATACTGTGATTGACATACCCGGACCATGAGGACCATATCCGGTTGACCCTGCTCCTGACAACGTCACTTCAGCTCCACGGAGCAGACGCAGTTTGTACAAACATGGCGACAAAAAAGATGTCCGGTGACTCAAAACGGTTTTTACGAGGCTGTGGGAAGGCAATGGATGGCGTCACAGTGCCTTTGTCCATATTTTTAGACCGACTATGGTCCAGACATGCAGTAAAAAAACTCCTGTGTTTGTTTGTGTCTATGTGCGTGCGTGTGTGTGTGTGTTTACGTGTGTGCCTGTGTCTGCAGTCTGTGCGGGTGGAGGAGAAGGAGGTGTACAGGCAGCTGCTGGCCATGGTGTCGGAGGGTCATTCCGTCCTGTTCCGGGACGGGACGTCCTGCACTGGCCTGCGCTCCCACAGAGACCTGTGAGTATCAGCGTGTACCATGTAAACCCAGCATGTGTGCTGGATGCGGCAAATGAACAGACATGCTATTCTATACGTTTTACCTTAAACAGTTTACCTACAGTGCAGTGTAAGTATTTGGACAGTTTTACACATGATTGCCTACATGGCTGTAAGTAGGGCTAAACTTATTTTAGTCAACATTGAGATCACGATTATTCAGCATGATAATTCATTGGTTTTTGGAACATAATATAATAATTAAAATTGCATAATACTTTTATTGCACTTTAACATTTTTAATGAACAGAATAATGCTTATATTTTCACATTTTCTCACCCTGATCGTCTACTGTGAGGGAATTAAAATAGGAATGCTTTATTTCATATAGAACACCAGAGAAAGTCCAGTAAAGTTAGTTTTCATTTGTAAACGGACTGTTCCCTCAAAATCGTCATTCTCGATTATTCTTGTTTAGTAATCGTAGAAAGCCAATATTGATATCACAATTAAAATTGTATTAATTGTGCAGCCCTAGCTGTAAGTCAACTAGGGTCTGAGGTATCAAACGAGCCCCCAACTATCACACTCCTGCCAGATATGCAGTAGATATGGATGGATCACTTTAAGGGTCGTTTCTCCTGATTTATTTTTTCCATAGAGTTCAATAGGAAAGTGAGTCAGGAGAAACAACCCTTAAAGTGATCCATCCATATCTACTGCATATCTGGCAGCAGAATGATGGTTTGAGGCTTGTTTGATACGTCAGACCCTTGATGACTTAGAGCCACTTAGCCAACCATGTGTTCCATACTATTCCAGTGTAATTTACATCTTCATCTAGTTTCCCTCCCACCCTCAATTCCCATTCAAATGCAGAGATGTTATATTATTGCTTGTAAGAGTAACTGTAAATAAATCAAGAGTCTTTTGATGTTGTTGGGTCACAGACATCAGGAAGCCATGGCATGCAAAGGATATGCAATCAAATATTAAATACAACTTTATTTAAGTTTGTGTTAATTTGTCCAATTACTTTGGGTTCCCTAAAATGGGGGGGCTATGTATAAAAAGGGCTACAACTGCTACACAGTTCACCCAATATTGATGTAAAAACCCTCAAATTAAAGCTGAAAGTCTGTGCTTTTACCTCATAGTCACTGTTTAATTTCAAATCCAATGTGCTGGAGTACAAAACATAAAAAATTATCATTGTTCAAATATTAGACTGCACTGTATGTTCATATGTACTCATACACATGTCTACGTGTAAATATTTACTCCGCTTTATTTTACTTCCCTCTCTGCCCTAATTCCCCTCTCCTCTCCCTTCTTCATTTGCCCCTCCTGTATCTCTCAGCACCAGCTTCCTGAGCTCTAGTCGCCGGCTGCACCGAAACGCGCTCCCCAGCGGATCCTCTGAGGACCTCAGCACCCCCCCCAGCCCCCGTCCTGAGTCCAGCGTGGGATCCAGCACCCTCCACAGTTCCAGGGATGAATCGGGCGGGGCCGAGACCCCCCTCTCCAGCCCCAGCTCCAGGACAACGCCAGCAGAACCCTCTGACCCCGCTCCCAGCTCCAACTCCACTCATCTGGGCGACTCCTCCCACAATGCCCTTTCCTCAGGTCAGTGTTTAATTATGTTCAAATGCTGAATATTAAATATGGTTTGAAAGTTATACATGATTAATTTCCATTCACTTCTATAGGGCAGCTAACACGGTCTCAAAATGACACTTCTAGCTAGGGCTGGACGATATGGCAAAAAAGTATCACGATAATATTTTTTATATTGCTCGATATCGATAATTATCAAAATATACACTTAATTCTCCATTTGCTCCACAGAACCAAAATGTGTTTACATCCAGTAATAAAATGGAAAAAGATGCAAAAGTTCTCTGGCGAACTACATTTGGCGATCGAAGGACACGCTTGATCTGCTTGGATTTACGCACAGAATTTTGAGACAAATATTCCGCAGCTTTTTTCCGTATCGATTCACACATGCTTAACTTGTGATTCACATGCAAAACTTATTTTTCTTCGGCAATCAAAACAACTACAGCATCTGGTCTACTCATTTGAAGTTAAAGCCATAAAGCTGACGCTTTCGACATGGCCGGACTGATAGTGATTCTCGCACTTGGTGTTACTGTTAGTTTCACTTCCATAATAAGACAGTGATAGACATTTTCTCTAGCAGAGCGGCCGGTAGCTTCCATAATAAGTTACAAGAGCAGACCGAGTCATAGCCATTTTCGCTAGCAGAGTGGCTGCCCGGTAGCTACTGCGTTAGCTAGCAAAAGCGGGAGCCAGCGATGTACGACCGGGGATTCTGGGTAGTGTAGTTATGTTTCTCAAACTTCATTAATTATACGATTCAAATTTGATTTAAACGCGGTGGTGAGTATATAATGGACTTTGTATCACACATATGTCTAAGTTTGGTTCATACAATGCCATTATATCATAAGGGTGACTGAAAGATCCCGAAGTGGGACAGGTAATGGCTTCCGGCAGTCTTCCGGGACCAGCCAGGGATAGGAGGGGGCGGGACTACGGAGCTCTATAAGAGCACAAGCTAAGATAAATATAACTTTCAGCCGCACTGACTGTTTGTAAGGTAGGTGTGCCTGATGTTGCCTGATTTGTTATTGGACATCTAACGTTGAGCCAATATATCAATTGTTTCTGAATAATGTTGAACAAGTTAACATTAACCAACGCCTACTATCTACCATTTTCAGTTGATTTCGCCAGTGAGGCAGTGACCCATTCTTATGTCAGCTAAACACGCATGGTCACCCAGAGTAGCGTTGTTTTGAGTGGGTGGGCGCATCAGCAACATGTAAATCTAGTTCTGATTGGCTGTTTGTGTTGTATTTGGGTAAGTAGAAGAAACGGACGCAAACGAGTTTTATTGAAAATAAATCTCAGATGTTTATCATCGTTATCGTGGCAAATTTTATCGCGAAAATTATAAACATCGTTTTATCGCCCAGCCCTACTTCTAGCACAAAACGGATTTTGTCAATACAAACAATAACCATTCGTCGCTTGCTTCCGTGGAAATTTGGACCAATGAGTGGTTTCTGACGCATCGCTGCATTAACGCCGTTTCTGGCGCAAGAATGACCTACCTGATCTTCGTTCGAAATAAAATATGAAAAAGCCCAGAAAGGGCCATTTCATTTTTTTTTAATTATAAAAATACGAGGACTGGTTATTGTTTGTATTGACAGAATCTGCTTCGTTCGCATTCGTATACATGCTAGAAGTGTAATTTTGAGACCGCTTTAGCTGCCCTATAGAAGTGAATGGAGAGAAGTGATCTGGTCGATCGGAGATCCACGATGCCGTCCTGTGTTACAGAAACCACACAGATTAGCCACCGTGAAAACAAGCGGCGGTTAACTTCACACGTTGCTGAGAGTGTGCATGGTTTGTACAGCTTGGATTGCGTATTCCAGAAAGATCCACTGAATGTAAAAGCATGTCTCCCACCGTGGGTAAATGTCAAGATACAGGGGACATACAATTGGCTGTCGTTCAGTAGCCGTTGTAATTTTAAAAGGTGTTTTTCTGTCTGTGCTCCAGCTCAAGATGGAGACTCTGTGATTTTTGTGAAGGAGCAGCAGGGGAAGAAGTCGGAAGCCTCAGGGTAAGTGACGTAGTGAGTGTGTTCCCATCACATCTGTCCCCCTGGATCTGTTCCTCTCTCACCTATACACAGCTCACCTGCTCTCCTGTTCCTCTCTATACACAGCTCACCTGCTCTCCTGTTCCTCTCTATACACAGCTCACCTGCTCTCCTGTTCCTCTCTTTACACAGCTCACCTGCTCTCCTGTTCCTCTCTATACACAGCTCACCTGCTCTTCTGTTCCTCTCTATACACAGCTCACCTGCTCTCCTGTTCCCCTCTATACACAGCTCACCTGCTCGTCTGTTCCTCTCTATACACAGCTCACCTGCTCTCCTGTTCCTCTCTATACACAGCTCACCTGCTCTCCTGTTCTCACCTGCTCCCCTGTTCCTCTCTATACACAGCTCACCTGCTCTTCTGTTCCTCTCTATACACAGCTCACCTGCTCTCCTGTTCCTCTCTATACACAGCTCACCTGCTCTCCTGTTCCCCTCTATACACAGCTCACCTGCTCTCCTGTTCCTCTCTATACACAGCTCACCTGCTCTCCTGTTCCTCTCTATACACAGCTCACCTGCTCTCCTGTTCCTCTCTATACACAGCTCACCTGCTCTCCTGTTCCTCTCTATACACAGCTCACCTGCTCTCCTGTTCCCCTCTATACACAGCTCACCTGCTCTCCTGTTCCTCTCTATACACAGCTCACCTGCTCTCCTGTTCCTCTCTATACACAGCTCACCTGCTCTCCTGTTCCCCTCTATACACAGCTCACCTGCTCTCCTGTTCCTCTCTATACACAGCTCACCTGCTCTCCTGTTCCTCTCTATACACAGCTCACCTGCTCTCCTGTTCCCCTCTATACACAGCTCACCTGCTCTCCTGTTCCTCTCTATACACAGCTCACCTGCTCTCCTGTTCCTCTCTATACACAGCTCACCTGCTCTTCTGTTCCTCTCAATACACAGCTCACCTGCTCTCCTGTTACTCTCTATACACAGCTCACCTGCTCTTCTGTTCCTCTCAATACACAGCTCACCTGCTCGTCTGTTCCTCTCTATACACAGCTCACCTGCTCTCCTGTTCCCCTCTATACACAGCTCACCTGCTCTCCTGTTCCTCTCTTTACACAGCTCACCTGCTCTTCTGTTCCTCTCTATACACAGCTCACCTGCTCTTCTGTTCCTCTCTATACACAGCTAACCTGCTCTCCTGTTCCCCTCTATACACAGATCACCTGCTCTTCTGTTCCCCTCTATACACAGATCACCTGCTCTCCTGTTCCTTTCTTTACACAGCTCACCTGTTCTCCTGTTCCTCTCTATACACAGCTCACCTGCTCTCCTGTTCCTCTCTTTACACAGCTCACCTGCTCTTCTGTTCCTCTCTATACACAGCTCACCTGCTCTCCTGTTCCTTTCTCACCTGTACACAGCTCTCATGTTACTCTCTCTCACCTGCACACAGCTCACCTGTTACTCACCTGTACACAGCTCTCATGTTACTCTCTCTCACCTGCACACGGCTCTCATGTTACTCTCTCACCTGCACACAGCTCACCTGTTACTCACCTGTACACAGCTCATGTTACTCACCTGTACACAGCTCTCATGTTACTCTCTCTCACCTACACACAGCTCATGTTACTCTCTCACCTACACACAGCTCATGTTACACTCTCTTACTTGCACACAGCTCTCATGTTACTCACCTGTACACAACTCATGTTACTCTCTCACCTGTACACAGTTCACCTGTTCTCCTGTTCTTTCTGCAGTGTTCCGTGTTTCCATGCTGAGCTGTGGATCAAAGAACTGTGAGTCACTGGTTAATTCAATATATTTTGTAGGGGTGGGACAATGCACCGGTGCATCGCGATGCATCGATCCGAATGTGTAAATACAACTGCATCGATCTGCAAGATTCGAATCGATAAGCATCGATTAATATCGCATTTTAAATGAATGTACACGTATTCATTTATTCAAAAATTATTTAAAATATATATTTCTGAGACACGATTACTTTTAAAACTCTTTTGACCAGCTTCAATCCATGTTTCTGCTCCAACCCCAACGTAAGCGTGAGTTGAAAGTAGCGACTATGAGACGGACAGATCTGAGCGAAATGGCTAGCTGCGTGCTCGCTGAGTGCGACAAAAGAGACAGAAACTCCGAATTTGCGATGTTCCGAACAGAAAATCAGTGGTATGGAAGCATTTCGGGTTTAGAAAGAAGGAGGGTGTACTTGACAAAACCGCTGCAATATGCAAGATCTGCCAAGTAGAAATCAGATACACAGGCAACACCACAAACATGATAAACCATTTGAGCCGACGATACACAATTGACGTGAAGGACAGCAAGCGCGTTAGCAAGCTGGTAAGCAAGCTAAACTCGGGAGTCATTGATGAGTTTCCTGGAGAAATGGCCAAACAGTTCTATTTTTTTGTATAATTGTTTTTATACACATACCGTGTCCAGACAGTTAATTGTAAAGTGCTTTCTGATATTTAAATTTAAACCATTTTCTATTCAAAATCAAGTAGACGTTAGAGACAAAAAACAAAAATAGTAAGACTATTTCCAATGTCTTACGTTCAATTAATTATTACTACGTTAACTGTCCGATTCACAAAATGAATGTCGTGGAACCTAGATACACCATACCATGCAGAAAATATTTGAGTGAAAAATGTATACCTGCTCTGTATGAAGAGGTGAAGAAAACTGTTCGACTGTCCTTGCAAAACGCTACGAGAGTAGCTTTAACTACGGATGGATGGGCATCTTGCTCCACCGAAGTTCTAGATCGTACTAAGATTTAGGAAAGTACTATGCATGACACTAACCTATAGGCTATTTCATTTTTCTTGGCCAAGTTTAGTAATTGTTATACATTTAGCCATTTTCATTTTGTAAATAAAGGAAATGTATTAGAGTACCATGTCTGACACTGTTTGAAAAACAATAACCTAAATAGGGCAACTTTAGAAAATACACTGTTAGTCATGTTTATTGCTGCATTATTTGCTGCAGACAGCTGCAAAATGTATGGCATGCCTTAACAATAAACATAATGCTGTGAACTTGGTGTAAGGTTCTAATTGAATATTTAATTACTGCTGAATGTATCGGTATCAAATCACATTAGCATACCTATTTAAAGTATCTAAATTAATCGAATCGAATCGAATCGTGGTCAAACGTAAGATATTATGATGCATCGAACCTTTGCCTAAAGAATCGGAAACGAATCGAATCGTGATGGGATTGAATCGTCCCACCCCTAATATTTTGGTATGGAGGAGATATTTATCCTGGGAGGTGGGTAACCACCCTATTTTTCTTATCTTAAAAATGATATTGGTGAGCTAGTGCAGTTGTACATGCGCCCATCTAATCGAGGCATATTAGCAGTAAGCTGCTGAAGATGATTGATTGTAAGGTGCATTTCTCACATTCTGTGTTTGTCTTTCTATCTCTTTCCCTCTTTCACACGTTCTCTGTCTCCCCATCCCCCCCTCTCCAGTACCAGTCTGTATGATTCACGGGCCCGTGAGAGACGGAGGTTGATAGAGGAACAGGAAGCTCTCACCGCGCTGCTGCTCAAACAGGTACGGCCGCCCTTCCTGTCTCTCTGTCCCCGAGTAACGCCGACAGGAGCGCCGTTCAACTCCCGCTCTCCTCCTCCTCCTCTTCGCAGCGCATCTCAGAGGAAGGCCACACGGGCCAGGGGGGAGTGGAGCTGCGGGTTCGTGTCCCTCTGGAGAAGGAGGTTCCCTTGGCGCCCGTCGTCCAGGAGACCAAAGCCGTTCCGGAAAAGCCAGAGTTCCCCGAGCTCACAGAGGTAGAACGCGCTGTGATAAAACGATGCGGCTCCTTTTCCTGCACGCTGTTCCTTTCTGTGAGGGTCTCTGGTGCATTTCTGTACACCTTCCCCTGTAGCGCACAGTCCAATGGCCTTCAGGCATTTACAGCCACAAGTTTCCCCTTAGCAAACACTGATCATAGCTGTATGGATTAGCCACTGTGGTTTAGCACGGCAGGTGAGATGTCACTGCCCAGCTCTACAGATATCTTAATTGTCATTAAAAACGGCACAGGTTCACTGGAGAACTTGGCATCAACGAAGATTCTTATTGGCTAGCATGTCACAAGAGCCTTTGTGTGGTCTGTTGTATAGCTTGTCCTACTGAAGCCTTACTTTTCACTGTAGTGACAAGTCTCAGGGTCTAGTCAGAAGTCCCGGCAGAGCTGCACGTAACGGGTCTTGGCATCGGCAAAGGAAATATTTGTGTGTTCGGGTGATTTATTGGGCTTTGTCAATGTGAATCTTCAAGCTCTGTGTTCAGGTGATTTGTAGCACTATCTTTATTCTCAGCTCTGTGTTCAGGCGATATATGTGCTCTCTGTGTTCAGGCGATATATAGTGCTCTCTGTGTTCAGGGGATATATAGCGCTCTCTGTGTTCAGGGGATATATAGCGCTCTGTGTTCAGGGGATATATAGCGCTCTGTGTTCAGGGGATATATAGCGCTCTGTGTTCAGGCGATATATAGCGCTGTCTGTGTTCAGGGGATATATAGCGCTTTCTGTTCAGGTGATGTATAGTGCTCTCTGTGTTCAGGTGACATATAACACTTTGTGTTCAGGGGATATATAGCGCTCTCTGTTCAGGGGATATATAGCGCTCTCTCTGTTCAGGGGATATATAGCGCTCTCTGTGTTCAGGCGATATATAGTGCTCTCTGTGTTCAGGGGATATATAACACTCTTTGTGTTCAGGGGATATATAGCGCTCTCTGTTCAGGTGATGTATAGTGCTCTCTGTGTTCAGGTGACATATAACACTCTCTCAGGGTTCCCACTCGTCCTGGGAAACCTGGAAATTCAGATACTAGATTTCCAGTCATGGAAAACCTGGAAAATTGACCAAATATCCTGAAAAAAAATCTATGTTGTCCTGCAAATTTTTAATTGTATTTTAGCCCCTCACTCAGATCGCCTATGTAAACCTAGGTGTGTATTTTGTTTGAAACTGGCAAAAACAAAGGCCCACGCTCCTTTTGTTTTGGCCTGCCATGGCATTTGACAAGCTCATGCTTATTCTCCTCTTATTTTTAAAGTGCTGTCAAATCCTAGCCGTAATTACTACAAAACGTAAATTTTGTGCAGCTAAAAAGTACATAATCTGAGTTTTACGGCAATCTACAGCATAGTGCCACTTCCCTATTAAATTACGTACGTCATTTACAAGGAATTACGGTATTCTCTCTGAGCTGAATGAGTGATGTATTTACACCACTTGTTGGCTGTGGCACGTGGTTTGCGACACTTTCTGTCAGAAAGGTGTCTTTCCTTTTAAATATGTTTATGTAGCTTGTAAGTAAAAAAAAGAAACAAAAACATACCAGTGCTGGTCACATCTAACAACAAGAGGAGGCCAGATGACCTTATTGTACAGTTAGCAGTGATGTGTGTAGCAGTCACCTGTAATGAACGTGAGACACTTCATCATGAACCCTGCATCATTAAAAAAGTAGGAATAAAACTGGGGTTAAATGTGTCGATACTAGGCCTACCGGTAAATTATATGACCGTTTGTGAGCAAGTGCTGTCCTGGATTGTCAAGAAAAACTCGTGGGGAAAAGTCCTGGAAAATCATTTCTCAAAAAGAGTGGGAACCCTGTCTCTGTGTTCAGGTGATATATAGCACTTTCTGTGTTCAGGTGATATATAGTGCTCTCTCTGTGTTCAGGTGATATATAGCACTTTCTGTGTTCAGGTGATATATAGTGCTCTCTCTGTGTTCAGGTGATATATAGTGCTCTCTCTGTGTTCAGGCGATATATAGCGCTCTCTCTGTGTTCAGGTGATATATAGTGCTCTCTGTGTTCAGGTGATATATAGTGCTCTCTCTGTGTTCAGGTGATATATAGCGCTCTCTCTGTGTTCAGGTGATGTATAGCGCTCTCTGTGTTCAGGCGATATATAGTGCTCTCTCTGTGTTCAGGCCATGCAGTTGGACGTGAGCCGGGCCCTGAAGGGGGGCAGTCAGGACGAGGTTCTCAGTGAAGGATTCAGACTAACCATCACTCGCAAGGACATCCACACCCTCAGCCACCTCAACTGGCTCAATGATGAGGTACAGCACTACACACATACGCACGCACACGCATCATACACCCACACACGCATAATACACCTGCACACACACCCGCACACACACGTCACACACACGTCACACACACACGTCACACACACACTGGAACAGGTGCATACACACTCGCAAGCACGCACACACCCGCGCACACACAATGTGCGTGTTGCAGAGCCGGTGACCGTGCGTTTGTGTGACTGCGTGCGCACGTGCATGTGTGTAAGGGTGAGCGTTAATCAGTGAGATTAATGAACCCCTCCTTCCCCAGGTCATCAACTTCTACATGAACATGCTGGTGGAACGGAGCCGGCGCCCGGGCCTGCCGTCCGTCTACACCTTCAACACCTTCTTCTACCCCAAGCTGCGCAGCGCAGGCTTCTCCGCTGTCCGCCGCTGGACCAAGAAGGTGGACATCTTCGCCTCGGACATTCTGCTGGTGCCCGTCCATCTCGGGGTGCACTGGTGTCTCGCTGTGAGTGCACAACTGGGCCTCCAACCCGTAGGCTCTTGGTTCCGTTCCCAGGTTTCCGCTATAGCCTCGATTATTAATTATTAATAATAATATTGAGGAGGATTATGTTCCAAGGCATCGTACTCTGATTGCTGCCGTGGGTGAAGGAGATTTCCTGAAATGAGATTTGCTTCTTTAAGCTGTCTCTGGAGGAAGCAGCCCTTGAAGGACATGCCCCACACTCAGCCATCCATTCGTTCACTCCACCTTCATTCCCATTAGGACCAGCCCCCACAGAAATGAAAGCGGTAATGTTGTTTTACCACTAGAGGCCGCCAACAGCAGCCCTTGAAGAATCGTCTTGTTCTGTGGTTTCAGGTGGTGGATATCAGGAAGAAGCGCATCACATACTTTGATTCTATGGGAGGCAGCAATGATGAAGCCTGCCTGATATTGTTGTGAGTGTCTGCTGAGAGAAGTGGTGGGCAACCGTATCGGAATACTTATCGGAAAAGTTTTTAATTTTTTTGCATGGTATTTTGTTTATTTACTTGTTTTCAGTGAATTGGTGATACAGATTATTGTTTTAAGATGAGCTTTCTCTCTCTCCTGTCTTTCTCCTCTCTCTCTGTCTCCAGGAAGTACTTGGAGCAGGAAAGTCATGATAAAAAAGCCAATGAGTTGGACACCTCTGACTGGTTCCTTCAAAGCATGAAGCGCAATGTGGGTATCGCTCTTCTGTTCCCTCTGGTAGACCTGAGCCCAGATGGGTGCATTTACTTAAAGTTCCCTGTCAGGAGGTAAAAGTGTGTTTTAGTTCCTGATGTAAGGAGGTAAAAGTGAGTTTTAGTTCCCGATGTCAGAAGGTAAAAGTGAGTTCTTTTTCATAATCTGAGCTCAATGTCTCGCTATGGGATGTGACCCTCCGCAGCCCTGACAGAAGTACCTATCTCAAATAACCAATCCTGATTGGTCAGAGAAGCGTGTCCCTCCGCTGCGTGATGTAGTCCCCCCCACTACAAATACCGCAACAGGAGGACACGCCCGCCATTCTAAAAATTCTTCTCACCTAGAAGCATTATCTCACCCGAGCCTAAGTTAGTTTAACTGTCCACAGACGGAATTAATTATTTATTAGCTTCTGTCGACGGACGCTAACTCAGCTCACGATATTCGCCGAGGTTTTGCACGCCAGCTCTCCTCGACGTTTCCTGCTAACACACCAGTTAGCATCTTGCTTTTAACACGCCAGTTATCAGCCTCTCGCTTCTAACACACCAGTTAGCTAGCTATCTGCTCCTAACACACCAGTTAGCTAGCTACCTGCTCCTAACACACCAGTTAGCTAGCACTTACCGTGAAAAACACCCGCACACCAGCCGGTGTTTTTTGCCCCCATGGCGTCCGCTGCTCCTCATGCCAGAGGAGACTCCCGGCCCTGCTCCTGTGGTGCCCGGATTTCGGGGAAGGATACGCACTCCGTGTGTGTGAGGTGTCTCGGGACTGACCACGCCAGGCTGTCCCTATCCGTCCCCGGTTCGTGTGTGCATTGTAAAATGTTCACGACGAAAAGCTTGAGACGCCGCCTGGCTCGCCAAGCCAGCCTGTCCGACCAGGACCCGCTTCTGACGGCCGCTGCCCCGGTAGCCGCTGACGAAGAGGAGCCCATGGTGGAGGAGGAACCGGAGGTGCACACCGACTGGGCCACCCTGTCTGTGATGTCCCCGGTTCCTGCCTTTCCTTCCGACGATGTGTTAGAGCTGGAGTGTGTAGAGGATGACTTCGATTATCCCCCTCTCATTTCAGAGAGCGAGGATGACGATGAGGCCTTAATCACTCCGGTGCCGGCTGCAAAGCCGGGGCTGCTTTCTGAGGGCTCGGAGGACGGCGGGGACGCAAGTCCCTCGTCCCCGGTTCCTGTGGTCCTGCTCGACACGTGCAAACGTGCGGCAGCGAGCATGGGTATTCCCTGGCCCGCTCCGGTGACACAGCCCTTGCGCTCTCGCTACGAGGGCAGGCTATTAGCACCGGGCGGTAACACGGCCAAGCAGCTTCTTCCCGTCTTCCCTGACTTACTGCTCGAGCTCACCAAGATGTGGAGCGACAAGCCGTACAGCGGAAGGAACCAGATTCCGGGTGCCTCCGTTCTCGACACCGAGAACATGGAAGCCCTGGGTCTCCTCGCCATGCCCCCGGTCGAGTCCCCGGTTGCAGCGCATCTGTACCCGGGTGGCGCCATGGCTGGCTCAAGCAGACGTCCGTCCCTCCCCGCTAAATCGGAGCGTCTTCAGTCTGCTTTGACCGAGAGAGCGTACAAGCAAGCCGCGCTCTCGATGAGGGCTGTGAATGTGCTGTCGCTTCTCTCCGCTTACCAAGCTGACATTCTCCACGGCGCACCTAGCGCCGCGGTTTGGCGCGAGGCGGGAGTGATCTCGGACCTGTGCCTTCATGTCCAGCGGGTGGCGGTGCTCGCCACGGGGAAAGCTATGGCTTCTCTCGTGGTCCAGGAACGAGCCAGGTGGCTCAATCTCGCCAGGCTGACTGACAGAGAGCGAGATGACATCCTGGATGCGCCCGTCATACCGGAGGGTATCTTCGGCTCAGCTCTGACCTCCATGCAGGAGAGAGCGGAGACGAGGAAGAAAGATAACGAGGCGTTTGCGCTCTGCCTGCCGCGTAGAGCCCCCTCGCCGTCTCCCCCGCCCCGGGGAAAATCTTTCGCCCAGGCCGCTGCTCAATCTGCGCGATTTAAGGTCCCGAAGAGGCCGCAGCAGCAACCTTCCCCGGCCCGATCCCAGTCGCCTGCCCCTCGGGTTGGTTGGAAGGGTCCCCCCGGCGCTCAGCCCGCAGCCCCGCCGCCTTCACCGGCCGCTTCAGCTGCGCAGGGTAGGAGGAAGAAGAAGGCTACTTGACCGCCTTCGCCGTTTCTCCGGGTGACGCGCCCATCAGTTCCCCGTTCATGGGCTCCACCAAAGAGGGTTTTAAGTGCGCATCTCCAGTCGCTGATCTCCGCCCTAGGGCCAGACGAGACGAGGAGGGACATTGTCACCGGGCTGTTTGCCGTTGCACAGCCGTGTTCATATGTCCACAAGCACGCGCATACACACAATGTTCTGCCTTTATTCAAGGTAATAAAGTTGAAAACAAAATGTGTGAAAAATACCCAAAACAAAGCAAGCACAAACAAAATAAATGCTTTGCACATAAGCAACATGTCCACCGGGCATGTTGTCCCTCTGTTGCCGGCGATGGCCATCCCACTTCCGGCTACGGAGGAATTTGCCCAGGCTGCAGCGCGAGTTCGCGCATGCGCAGTACGGCCCGAGGGACATTCTCTCGCTCTGCCACTGGAGGGAGCCATACTACCGCTTATGAGCCCTCCCGTGTTGGCAAAACCTCAGCCGAATTTCTCCCCTTCACTGTGCTTTCACATTCAAAAGTGGAGAGAAATAGGGGCTCATCCGTGGGTATTACGCACGATAGAGCGGGGTTACCGGCTACAGTTCAACACTGTGCCGCCTCGTTTTTCCGGCATAATACAGTCACGAGCACAGGGACGTTTAGCTGGCGTGCTAAAGGAGGAGATAATGTCTCTTTTAGACAAAAAAGCTATTCAGATCGTCTCTCCCGAGCAGAGTCAATCCGGGTATTATTCAAGATATTTTCTCGTCCCCAAACGGGGGGGGAGAGGAATTCGCCCTATCTTGGACCTCAGGGCTCTGAACTGTCACTTAAGGAAATACAAGTTCAGGATGCTGACACAGGCATCACTGTTGCGTCTAATAAAACCAGGCGACTGGTTCACATCAGTGGATCTGAGGGACGCTTATTTCCATATAAAAGTGTACGCTGCCCACAGAAAGTATCTGCGGTTTGCGTTTCAGGGAGTGTGCTATCAGTACCGAGTGCTCCCGTTCGGACTTTCCCTCAGCCCGAGGGTGTTCGTGAAGTGTACGGACGCGGCGGTCGCCCCGCTAAGGCGGGGGGGAATACGCCTGGCCACATATTTGGACGACTGGCTTCTCCTAGCGCGCTCGGAGCAGGAGGCCAGGTCGCACACGGAGTTTGTCACACGTCATCTGTCAGAGTTGGGCTTTGTGATAAACACGGAAAAGAGCAATCTCTCACCGGGTCGAGAAATAATCTTCCTCGGGTTACAGCTGCTATCAATGCCGTTCACTGCGCGCCTCTCGGAGGAGAGGGCGAACAGTTTCAAGGCATGTCTTGCTCTTTTTCAGAGACACTGTTACGTTCCATTCAGGGTGTGTCTGCGCCTGCTGGGCCTGATGGCCTCGGCTATACACGTAATACGCCTCGGTCGCCTCCACATGAGGGAGTTTCAGCGCTGGGTTGCTGCGCTCAGGCTGGACCCCGTGCGTCATGGCGCACGGAGGATTTTGGTGACGTCGGATTGCGTGTTGGCCCTACGTCACTGGCGGGCACCCTCTTTTCTGACTCAGGGTGTGCCCCTGGGCACCGTCCTGTCCAGGAAAGTGGTCACTACGGATGCCAGCCTCCAGGGGTGGGGCGGCATTCACGAGGGCAGATCTGTGAGGGGCCGCTGGAGCCTGGGTCTCCAGCGACATCACATAAATTTTCTGGAGCTCTCGGCAGTGTTTCTCTCTCTGAAACATTTCCTCCCATTCCTCAGGGGTCATCATGTCCTGGTGAGGACGGACAATACGACCACGGTGGCGTACATAAATCACCAGGGGGGTTTGCACTCACGTCAATTACACATATTGGCACGCAAACTGATCCTGTGGAGCAGTGTGCGTCTCCTGTCATTGCGGGCAACGCATGTCCCGGGGACCCTGAACGTGGGGGCGGACCTCTTGTCCAGGGGTGCGCCCGTATACGGAGAATGGACTTTACACCCTCTCGTGGTGACGCAGATTTGGTCCATTTATGGCCGCGCCAAAGTGGACCTGTTTGCGTCGGAGGGGAACACCCAGTGTCAGCTGTTCTTCTCCCTACACAGTCGGGGGGCCCCCTTGGGGCTGGACGCTCTGGCGCACGACTGGCCTCACGAGCTGCTCTATGCGTTTCCCCCTCTGGCGCTGGTTCCTCCAACCCTGGCGAGGGTGAGGGAACACAGACACTCTCTTATCCTGATAGCTCCACACTGGCCGGCGATGCACTGGTTGGCGGAGATTTATCAGTTGCTGTGCGCCCGGCCTTGGCAGTTGCCAATACGCAGGGACCTGTTGTCACAGGGGGGGGGGACGGTGTTCCACCCACACCCGGACAGGTTACAACTGTGGGCGTGGCCCCTGAGTGGCTCTCTATGACCACTGCGGGCCTTCCTCCGAGTGTGATTAACACTATTCAGAATGCTCGGGCCCCCTCTACCAGGTCTTTGTACACTGGTAAGTGGGGGGTGTTTGAGCGGTGGTGCCATGATCGGAATCACGCCCCTTTTCAGTGCTCTGTTCCGGTGGTCTTATCATTCCTTCAGAGCCTCATCGATGATGGCAGAGCCTTCTCGACAGTCAAAGTGTATCTGGCGGCCATTGCCGCCAGTCACGTGGGCTTTGGGGACAAAACAGTGAGTCAGCACCCTCTGGTGTGCCGCTTTATGAAGGGTGCCCGTAGACTGCTCCCAGTCTCCAGGCCGCTTATGCCCCCATGGGATCTGACGGTGGTTTTGGAGGGGCTTAAGGGTCCCCCCTTTGAGCCGTTACAGGGTGCTAGTTTGAAGCATTTGTCTCTTAAGACAATGTTGTTGCTGGCGCTCGCTTCCGCGAAGCGGGTCAGCGATATTCATGCACTCTCGGTGCATCCATCATGCACTCAGTTTGCCCCAGGGGACGTAAGGGTGTCGCTGAGACCTAACCCAGCCTTTGTGCCTAAGGTGGTGGGTTCATGCTCCCCGATTTCTCTCGCTGCGTTCACAGCTCCAGCTGCTGACCAGCGGGCTCATACATTGTGTCCGGTCCGGGCCATACGTTGTTATGTGGACAGGACTCAGTGCTTCCGACGGAGCGACCAGCTCTTTATTTCCTGGGCTAATCCCAGGAAAGGTCAGCCTGTTTCGAGGCAGCGCCTCTCACACTGGCTGGTGGAAGCTATAACTTTGGCCTACGCTAATGAGGGGTTGCGCCCGCCTGCGGGCCTGCGCGCTCACTCTACGCGGGGCATGGCTGCATCCTGGGCCTTGTTCAGGGGGGTGTCTATTCAGGACATTTGTGCGGCGGCGAGTTGGACTTCGCCTCTGACTTTTGTCCGATTCTACATGCTGGATGTGTCGGGCCCGTGCGTTGCCAGCGCGGTCCTTCAGACCTAGCATCTGGACATCTGGACCCTCCCATCGGTTGGTTGCTGTTCGATAAAGCTGTCTGGCAATTCGGGAGTAACCACATCCCATAGCGAGACATTGAGCTCAGATTATGAAAAAGAACTTTAGGTTACTGTCGTAACCCCGGTTCTTTGAGTAATATGAGCGAGATGTCTCGCCAGACAACCCTTCTTGCTGGGCGGTGAGAAGGAATTTCGGGCTTTAGAATGGCGGGCGTGTCCTCCTGTTGCGGTATTTGTAGTGGGGGGGACTACATCACGCAGCGGAGGGACACGCTTCTCTGACCAATCAGGATTGGTTATTTGAGATAGGTACTTCTGTCAGGGCTGCGGAGGGTCACATCCCATAGCGAGACATCTCGCTCATATTACTCAAAGAACCGGGGTTACGACAGTAACCTAAAGTTTTAGTTCCTGATGTCAGAAGGTAAAAGTGCGTTTTAGTTCCTGATGTCAGGAGGTAAGTGCGTTTTAGTTCCTGATATCAGGAGGTAAAAGTGTGTTGTAGTTCCTGATGTCACATGGGTCAGATCCAAACATAATGGTACTTTTCCCTCCTGTCCTTTGCAGGAGATCCCACAGCAGATGAACGGCAGCGACTGCGGCATGTTCACATGCAAATACGCAGAATACATCACCAAAGATCGGCCAATCTCGTTCACACAGGTGGGCATGCTCAGTAGCATCGCAGATGTAGCCATGCACGCCCTGTTAGCTCTGCTCGGGGACTAAGCTATCAACTTGGATATCTGTAATATACGTACACATGAGGCTACTTGATGAATGAAATGTTTGTTGCTGGTTTAATTGTATGTATAAAACAAGAATATGTTCCCGTTTTCTGAAGTCCGCACAATATTAAGAAGGGCCAGTAGACTGCCGTCTGCAAAACAGTGACCAAGCATACTACAGACCAGCAGGTATTTCTATTTCAAAGTGATACTTATCAGTCGCACTTTTAGTTATTCCGCCCCCCACGCACACAACTGGCTTACTTGCGTTCCTCATGCACGTCCTATGAATGCAAGATCAAAACTGAAAACTCACCTTTTTAGGTTGGTTTTTGGGTGATTGTATTGTATATATAAAAATTATTTTATTTTTGCTCAGGTCTTTAACATTACTTATTTTATTTAATTCTTACAACTATTCTTTGTCTTCCCAATAAACTTGAACTGATCCCACCCACCCCCCCTACCCCATTTGGCTGAGAATGACAAAATACACGGGTCCCTCTCCTCAAACAAATTTCCCTCAAGAACCCCATAAAGTCTGCCATATTGCATTTTTCTGAAAAGCACTTGGTGGTTCTTCTTCTTCCACAAATTTTTTTTAATTTAAATACAATACAATCACCCAAAAACCAACCTAAAAAGGTGAGTTTTCAGTTTTGATCTTGCATTCATAGGACTTGCATGAGGAATGCAAGTAAGCCAGTTGTGTGCGTGGGGGGCGGAATAACTAAAAGTGCGACTGATAAGTATCACTTTGAAATAGAAATACCTGCTGGTCTGTAGTATGCTTGGTCACTGTTTTGCAGACGGCAGTCTACTGGCCCTTCTTAATATTATGCGGACTTCAGAAAACGGGAACATATTCTTGTTAAACGGGAACATAACTCCAGTTAACGTGTCCAATACTTATTTCCCCCATTGGAACTGGACTTGTAACCAAAAGGTTGCCGGTTCAATTCTCAGGGAGGACACTGCCGTTGTACCCTTGAGCAAGGTACTTAACCTGAATTGCTTCAGTATACAATGGGGGAAATAAGTATTGGACACGTCAACAATTTTATTATCAAACATATTTCCAATGTAGCTATTCGCATGAGATTTTTACCAGACATTGGTATTAACTCAATAAAACTACACAGCTAAAGAAATTGTAACATTCCAATTCTTTAAAAAAGTTATGTGCAATAAAGTGAAATGACACAGGAAAAACATATTGAACACGCTAAATTAAATGTGGTAGAAAAGCCATATTTTTTATATTTGGTTGCATATCCTTTGCATGCCACGACTTTATGATGTCTGTGACCCAACAACATCAAAAGGCTCTTGATATCTTATTTGCTGGTACTCTTACAAGCGATACTATAACAGCTCTGCATTTGAATGGATCTCTATGGGAATTGGGGGGTGAGACTAGATTTAGCTGTAAATTACACTGGAACAGTATAGAACACATGGTTGGCTAAGTGGCTCGAAGTCATCAAGGGTCTGATGTATTAAACAAGCCTTTAACCATCACTCTGCTGCCAGAAATACAGTAGATATGGATGGATAACTTGAAGGGTTTCTTCTCCTGACTTATTTTTCCATAGAGTTCAATAGGAAAATCTGTCAGGAGAAACAACCCTTAAAGTGATCCTTCCATATCTACTGTATTTCTGGCAGCAGAGTGATGGTTAAAGGCTTGTTTAATACATCAGACCCTTGATGACTTCGAGCCACTTAGCCAACCATGTGTTCTATACTGTTCCAGTGTAATTTACAGCTAAATCTAGTCTCACCCCCCAATTCCCATAGAGATCCATTCAAATGCAGAGCTGTTATAGTATCGCTTGTAAGAGTACCAGCAAATAAGATATCAAGAGCCTTTTGATGTTGTTGGGTCACAGACATCATAAAGTCGTGGCATGCAAAGGATATGCAACCAAATATAAAAAATATGGCTTTTCTACCACATTTAATTTAGCGTGTTCAATACGTTTTTCCTGTGTCATTTCACTTTATTGCACATAACTTTTTTAAAGAATTGGAATGTTACAATTTCTTTAGCTGTGTAGTTTTATTGAGTTAATACCAATGTCTGGTAAAAATTTCATGTGAATAGCTACATTGGAAATATGTTTGATAATAAAATTGTTGACGTGTCCAATACTTATTTCCCCCATTGTATATCCAGCTGTATGAATGGATACATGTAATAAGATGTAATAAGTTGTGTAAGTCGCTCTGGATAAGAGCATCTGCTAAATGCCTGTAATGTAAAATGTAATGTATATAAAGTTTTTTGTAAAATAATTGTGTTGTTATTATTATAATTATTATTAAGTTTTCTAAATTTCCCTCCTATTTCTACATGTCTCCTTTCTACAGAAACACATGCCCTATTTCCGGAGGCGAATGGTGTGGGAGATCCTCAATCAGAAACTCTTGTGAAATTCAAGAGCAGCTGTAGAACAAAACGCAATTGGCTAAAGGACACTGGAGTAGGAGGAGCCAGTCGCGCTCCTGCCCCCTCACTGATAAACTTGCACCCCTCAGCCAGTCCCTTCTTACCAGGGAGGGTTGGAGAGGAAGCAGTCATGATCAATGCCCCCTTCATATTGGCCTGTGCCATCACACTCAACACTCATCTCTGGAGATCTGAGACACTGCCTGTTTCGACTGGGCCCACTAGGCCTCTTTGATCCCTGCCACTCTAGGCATCTTTGACCCCTCCTGTTATGGAAGCAACCCGCTATGACAAATAAATTATAATGCAGAGACTTACAATTTTCAGAGATTTCCCCACTTGTTCTTGAATCACGTACTTGGGCCACAACTATAAATATATATTTTTATTTAATGGAAAAGTAGGTTCCTGGGGCCAACCGTGCAGGAAATGTTACACGTTATAGCCTGTAATCCAGGCCCCTTTTTTGATTAACCTTCCTAGTTAACCCACATCTTGGGCGGGCAACAAATACCGGCTGGCCGGGTCTGCGTGTCCTTTTGTGCAACAGCGTAGCTTAGCCGTTAGCATTGGACAACCGCTACTCTCAGGATCACAATTACGTTGCCAGCAGCTAGCTCAGTTGATTCTGAGCCCTTAAATTTAAAATAAGTTGTTGTTTCTAAGAATTTTGTAGAGGGACAAAATATATATTTTTTTTATAGTGTTGTGGCCGGTGCGTGTGAAAAGCAGCAGATGGGATGGGGGGGGTGTTTGGACCTATCCTTGTTCTTTCCTTATTTTAGAAATGGATTTTGTGTTCTCTATTTTACTTGAGGAGTTTGTTTTGAAGATCTCACTCTGTTTAGTGTTGGTTCTAAAGAGTGGGGAAGGATTGCTGTTCCTCAGTGTAAGTACAGTGCGGTGGCACCTCGACACTAATATATGATGTATATGAAGATTGGATTTGGTCTGTAGGACGGACAGACAGCCGTCTCCTGCTGCAGTAAAGCGCGTCGCCATTTCAGGGGCAAGAGGGCTCAAGATTAAATGTTTATTTTATTGTGTCCAAGCCCTTTTTGGTTGTTTCTAGAACATTTTTTGCAGGATAATTTACAATTTTTGTATATATATATAAATACATATACGTATGTCTTAAGTACAACATTTCTTGGAAGACCTGTATTTAATATACATTTTGTATCTTTTATTATCAATTTTTTAAAATCTAGTTTAAAAAAGAAAAAGAGAAAAAAAAGCCTTTTGTGGAAATAAATTCCTTAAGTTGTGTGGTGTCTCTTGTGAGTAACTGAGTGTGTTTTGTGGGTCTACCTCAGTGCGCCATAAACTGACCCCTCATGTCTCACCTCACACCCTCTAGTTACTTAATGCATGAAAGCATGTTCAGAACTTGTTCAAAACGTAACCGCTTGGTACAAAATAACAACCGTCACGGTATTTAACCAGGCGGGGATCCAATGCGTCACACAAACACACGCTCCCGTTTTGTCTTCGTATGTGTTGGACGAGATGACGCAACATGCGGGCAGGCCCGTGCAAAGGTTTAAAGTCCCCGAGTCTTCACCGTGGTCTTTACCCTGAGGAAGAGGTGGAGTTGTGAATAACAGCGTTCTAAGAAGTAGGGAAAAGTGCTTATATAGCGTCGTGTCGTTCAATATGATTTGGAATGGCCGATGTATTTATCATCGCTGCGACCCCCAGCAGCGATTTTGGAGAGGGTAGAGGGACACATGCTCTGAAGCATGTGATGTGGGGCGCCCTGCTTATCACACCACCGTTCGCAAGTCGAAAAAGTCTCCCGTCCCTGGGCAATGCCGTGGGGCTGCAGTAGTGTTTCAGTAGCTGCTACACCACGTCAGCCATCCGTGCACTTAACTGCTTTAATGATTTAATAGACACCCGTTCTTGGCATAGATAAAGGACACAACACTGTCCTAGTTTATGCATTCTTTATATTTTTCTATTTCATTAATTTGTCCATGGCTAAGAGGACCAGAGCAGGTAGTTTGTCAGTATTAATTCATAACTTTATTGGTTCCCAACAGGGATCTTGATGGCCATTGCCTTTACAATCATTAAGGTCATGATACACAGGCAACATTTTGAGGCAGTGCAAATGTGACCAATAGTATTCACCATACTTAATTTTCTTTGAGCCCACCACATTTCCCCTCAGTGATTTTTGTCATATTTGCTTATCTCCATCCTTATTGCAGGCAATTGCCCATCTACGTTGCCTATGTGGCTATGTATCATGGCCTTTAAGCATTTCTTATAATTAAATATACCAATTTAAAATATACCTTATGTTATCACAGGGTCAGCCACATGTATTAGGTTTTGACTTTGTTTCATCAGATGGCCTCAACAATAATAATAACTATAAAGCACCTTTCAAGCATTTAGCACAAAGTGCTTTACAGCAGTAAAACAAATGGCTCAATAAAGTTAAAATACAAATTAAAAACAAAAAGAAAACGAAATAATAAAAATAGAATAAAATGGATATAAATACATTTAAAATAAATTATAGAAACTATTTCAACATACGTAAAATAGATATTTTACAACATAAAAACAAGCTTGTTTCAATTCTAGAAGGCTGTGTGTGCATTAATCCCTTATTGTACATTGAAATAATGTGAAATAAAATTGATATTGGTTGTTTTCTGGTGTAGACTCATGTAAAAATAACAAAAATCAACGCCAATGCACATACAGTGGGGATGGAAAGTATTCGGGCAGTGACAATTTTTGTTGTTTTGGCTGTACTCCAGAACAGAATTTGAAATGACTGAGGTTGAAGTGCTGACTGTCTTTAATTTGAGGGGTTTTACATCCATATCAGGTGGCCTGTGTAGCAATTACACAGGAATGTATGGAACCCATGGTTGGCTGAAGGGCTGCATGTCATCAAGGGTCTGAGGTATCAAACGAGCCTCAAACCAACACTCTGCTGCCAGATACGCAGTGGATATGGATGGATCACTTGAAGAGTTGTTTCTCCTGACTTTTATGGAAAAACAAGTCAGGAGAAACAACCCTTCAAGTGATCCATCCATATCTGGCAGCAGAATGATAGTTAGAGACTCGTTTGATACCTCAGACCCTTGATGACTTACAGCCATTGAGCCAACCATGGGTTCCATACTATTCCCATGTAAATTTACACCTTAATCTAGTCCCACCCCCCAATTCCCATAGAGATCCATTCAAATGCAGAGATTATAGTATTGCTTGTAAGAGTACCTGAAAATTTACTGCGGGGGATGCAGTGGGGTACCAGGACCGCAGATCATTGCATGAGCTCAAGTGAGAAACGTGGAAAGTAACCACCGGATGATAGAACCCTAATCATATTCACGGCTGCGCCGCTGAACCCAGGGACAGGGAAGGCAACTAATGTGAATGACACCATGCCCAGGTGATAAAGCTGGTGAACGTGGGGGGATGAGGCCCAGGCCGCCGCTGCACAATGTCAGTGAGCGGGCGCCACATGGTAAAGTTCAGGGGGCAGCTATGCCCGAGTAGAGTGAGCTACCACGCCTGTAGGAGGGAATGCGTCAGAGCTGCTGTAAGCCGTGGAATCGTCTCTTCGATCCAGAAACGGTTTCTACAGACTGCTCATCCGTGGCTACAGCCAGGTCGCCACTCCTTTCACCAACCTCACCTCCACCTCTGTCCCTTTCACTTAGTCTTCCGAAGCGAACACTGCCTTTGCCCATCTCAAGTCCAGGTTCACCTCTGCATCCGTTTTGACCCATCCAGACCCGAGCTGCCAGTTTGTCGTGAAGGTGGACGCCTCCAATTTTGGTGTGGGCGCCGTCATTTCTCAACGCTCTGCTATAGACCTCAAACTCCTCCCTTGCGTATTCTTCTTTCGCCGAATGTCCTCCGCCGAGCAGAATTATGATGTCCAGGTAACCCAACCAGATCCCAGAAATAAACCTGATTCTCGCCTGTTTGTCCCTGACACTGTTTGCTCCCGGGTCCTGCAGTGGGCACACTCCTCTCGTCTGTCCTGTCACCTGGGGGTCCAGCGCATAGTGTCCCTGGTTCAAAGGAGTTTCTGGTGGCCCACTTTGGAGGCAGATACCCGTGTCTTCGTCCTCGCCTGTTCCACCTGCGCCAGGAGTAAGGCCTCCCACCAGCCTTCCGCCAGTCTCCTTCATCCCCTTCCTGTCCCGGGCCATTTTTGGAGTCACATCAAGGTGGATTTTGTCACCGGTCTGCCACCCTCGGACGGTAATACCACCATTCTTACTGTCATTGACCGTTTCACCAAGGCAGTCCATTTTGTCCCTTTACCTAAACTTCCTTCAGCTTTGGAGATGGCGGAGCTCCTGGTGCGTTTGCATGAGATCCCCTCCAACATCGTCTCAGACCGTGGGCCCCAGTTCTCCTCCTCCCAGGTCTGGAAGGCGTTCTGCCACTCCCTGGGGGCCTCTGCCAGCCTGTCCTCGGGTTACCATCCGCAGACCAACGGCCCGACGGAGAGAGCTAACCAGGATCTGGGAGCAGCCCTACGGTGCGTGACGTCCCGTAACCCCTCCTCCTGGAGCAAGCTTCTTCCCTGGATGGAGTACTCCCACAATTCACTCACAAGCTCCGCCACCGGGTTGTCCCCGTTCGAGTGCTCCCTAGGTTACCAACACGCCCTGTTCCCTGCCCAGGAGGAGGAGGCCTCCGTCCCATCTGTGCAAGCCCATCTCCGGCGGTGCAAGAAGGTATGGAGGGACACACGCACTGCACTTTTCCGCACCACCACCCGCACTCAACGCCAGGCCGATCTCCGCCATACCGCAGCCTCCCACTACACCCCTGGACATCAGGTCTGGCTTTCCACCTCCACCATTCCCCTCCAATCCACCTCCAAAAAGCTCCAGGTTTATTGGCTCCTACCCCATTGATTCCATCATCAACCCCTCCGCCATCAAACTTAAGCTCCCCCCAGCTCTCAAAATCCACCCCACCTTTTACGTTTCCCAAATTAAGCCCGTCCCCCCCCAAGCCCCCTCCAACCCCCAGGATTGACAACGCTCCGACTTATACAGTTCATTGCATCCTCGACATCCGCCGCAAGGGGCGCGGATTCCAATACTTGGTGGACTGGAAGGGTTACGGGCCCGAGGAGAGGAGCTGGATCTCCCGCCAGCTTACCCTCGACCCCTCCCTCATTCGGGACTTCAACCGGTCCCACCCCAAGAAAATCCGGCCCGGTGGTACGCCTGGAGGCGTCTGTTGAGGGGCGGGGTACTGTCACATCCGCCGTTTCCCTCCAATTCACCTTCCTTTCGTTTTTCTTGTTTTCCCATTCCTCATGTTTCATGTCATGTTTTTCAGTTCACCCTGTCTGTCTTGTTCCATGTTTGTGCAGGCTGGGTGTGGTTCCCCGTTTTGTTCCTTGTTTTCTCCCCATATCATTTAGCCTATCACTCTCCCCCTCTGCTTACATTCCGCACGCACTTCAATTATTCCATCAGTACTCTCACCTGTTCCTCACTCTATTTAAACTCACTGCCAGTTCATTATTTCTCTCAGCTCTGTCTAGACATTCCCCGGCAATTTTGTCTGTTTTGCAATTCGACCTAACCCGTCCTGCTTCCCGTCCTGTTGGCTCCTGCCCTGGCCTGTTTATTTCGCCAACCCTGTTTCCAGTCCATCACCTAGCCTTCCCTGTTCCATTGTCTTTTGCTGACCACTCTAATAAATATACTCCTTTTGGAGTTTTTGCCTGAGTCCTGCATTTGGATCCAAACCAGTGTTCGAACCACAACAGTATATCTTGTTTTCACATGAAAAACACGCACTAAAATTTTTATGATTTAATCAGCAATTGGAGCTTTAGCTCAAATAACGGGGAAAATGTGAGCTCTCCTGTATGTGGAGAACAATAGCTGATGAACATTTAGAAATTAGATTCCGTAGATCTGCTCTATAGTTATTTACTGTAACATATCAATGCTCAGTGATTCCTGTACTGCAGAGTACCTAATGAATACTACTACAAGGGGACCACAGTATGGACAGCATAGCGTGCACAAGCTAAGCTGGCAGTATCCCTTGTGAGCATACCGAAGCCACCCCTACATGGGGTAAATATGAGAGAGCCTGTCCCCTCTGCAGCTGAGAGTAGCTTATCTTACCAGCCTTAAAGGTGACCTGAAACACAGGGGAAATATGTCTTTCACAGTGCTGCAGAAATGAGCTCCACACACACTCAGACATACACACAGAAACACACACACATACAAGATAGACCAGAGCAGCTCACACGTGTTGTCATATGTGAGTTTCCACCGTGACGCTGTTTCGAAATTGGTTCAATGAAACCATTGCTTTTTCATTTCTCAGTCATGCCAAGGGTGGCTGTGTCATTCCAAGAGACTTCTTTCACTGCTTGGCCAGAGAAAATATAATGTGTGATGTACATGAGAATATGTGGCCTGATCAAGAGCAGAGAGCAGAATAATTTATTCAGTTTTACTTTTAAATGTTTTTGTTTGTGTAGGTTTTGTGTTTATAATTTTGAGAAATTAGTTTTATTTTCAGAAAATTTGTCTAAACAATTGAGAAAAACAAAAAAGAAATAAAACTATAGCCTACAGGTATAGGGGGAGACAATTATAACCTAATATACTTCTGGCATTGCAGTGTGCGTTGAGACATTCATTAATATGTAACAATTAACATAATATGTAATCAGCAACAAAAATACCAGGTTCCAGGGCACAGAGGAGATGAGGTGGTAGTGGAGGAAAGGAGGATGCATTTTTTGAGTATTGTGATGCACCCCAAAAGTTTCTGTCACACCCTCAATAAATGGCAAAAGTTCCAGTAGAAGATGGAATAAAATCTTTAGAAGTTGCTTTCTGAATTGACATCGATTTTGCTTGGTAGCTGTCGATGAGGCGCAGTGATCTGGGCGTACAGTCGCTAAACCATGTAAATTACATCAGACGTATTCAGCATTGTTACTTAACCGACCTAAACCTTGCAGCACACTCTTCATTGTTAACAATATAGCCTGAAATGTCAATCTTCAAAATCCGTTTAAATCATGACCAAATAAGCTGGGACTTTTCTAATTGTTTAACAGGTTTTTTTGTATGATTTCTCCCAGGCAGCTTAAAAAAAGCCCTTGGGCAGCCCGCCTAAGACATTTCAATGCAGGAAAAACCCTGGAGTTGTGTACAAAATGGGCTGCGTCTTTTTAAAATAAACCCCGCTTTGCAGATGCTGCAGAGGGCCTGGTACCCAGTTGGCGGGGCTCAGACCTCTAATTCACCGTTTGGCCAGTCCTGGGCTGTCGGAAACTTCAAAGGGCTAGCCCAAAACACCTTAGAGATAAGACACCAAGAGCAGGCACTGGGGGGGGGGGTATAAATGCCTGTGTGTGTGTGTGTGTGTGTGTCAACAGGGGTGGCATGGAACAGGAGAAGGGGAGGGACCCCCTCCCCCTCTTTCAACTACTTAAAATGTGGGCCTGTCTCTACTTTTAGTTGGCATCTGAGTCTTGCATCTGGTGTTCGGTCTTGTGGTGTTCGGTCTTGCGTGGGGCCTTACATCTGGAATTTCACATTTCATCCCTGGTCTCTTTGAATATTCTGCTGTCTGTTGGTTTTTGGACTTTGGTCTTGCCGCATTCTGGGGATTACCTTGGGAGAGACAAGCTGTGGTCTGGTATCATCTTTCATTCATTTCTATTGTGACTGTAACTTGTCCATGTCTGTAACATTTATTGTTTGTTAAGGTAGTTGAACCTTCATCTTTAGATAAGGCACTGAATACTTGCTGTAACTTAATAAATCTCTTAATTTGAATCTGGTTGTGAGTTGTACATTTTGATAAAGGTTGCTCTGCCTCTCAATGAATTTGGCGATTTAATTGATAATTGATATCTTTGACAATAATTAACAAATTAAATCAAATACATCTATTTTACATGTTGGATAAGTGAGGAGTTTTCACCGTTCTTTCCACTTGCGTTCTGTATTCAGTGCTGAACATTAAACGAGGGTGTTGGCCGTTAAAGGCACGAGGGTGTTGGCCGTTAAAGGGTTCAGGAAACACACATTTTACTTAATCCTCACTTCCACGACTTCGCAGTGACTCACTTCTTTTCCCTGTTTATTTTGTTGAAACTCCCGTTTCTAAGAGCCAGAAAGCTTTTGCGTTTTCATTATATATTTTTGTCGACTGTTCAAACATACAAACTGCTTTTAAAAAATGAGAACATCAGCAAAACGTCCGACCTGTGGAAGCGGCCTGCAAGACTGGGCTGTCGTTCGTCAACATTCAGCCTGAGGTGAATCCATAGACCGTGGGTGAATCCACCAGTTTCCCTTCTGCCTTGAGGGAGCTGCTTTCCCTGGTTTGGAAATTCGCACATTGGCTACTCCATGCATGCGCACACGCACGCACGCACACACACACACGCAAACACACACTTGTTACTCGTTCCCCTTTTGGTGGGGAGGGCATTATAGCATTATATATTTTGGATCTAAAGGTTGGATGTAGCATGTGTCGTTATGAAATCTGAAAACAACTGTGTAGGTGATGGTAGATAAAGCGTAAAAGCTATGTACATTCATATTTTAGCTGAATAATCAGTGGCAATGACATCTAGCGTAAAATATCACTTGTGAGTAGTGACTAACACAGATGTTCTCCACTTCTTGAAGGCTCTCAGTATAGGAGCATCCGCTAAGTGATGTAATGTAGGCCTAATGAGCACATGGGTGACCTGTCGTCACATACTTTGTTGAGACAGCATGCCCCTAGAAGTACGTGTGTGACCCCAGGATAGGAGTCAAGTCAGTTTTAATCTGTGGGAGAGGATGTGAAATGTTTAAGTACGGAAGGATGCCTTCCGTTTAAAATCAGGTTTTAAATCAGCTGAGGCACATAGACCATTGTGCAGTGTACCACACGGTCTAGGTCAAATCCTAGCGGTCCCAGTGCCAGGTGCGTCCTGGAGTCAGATGGGGTGATGCCGAATTGACCACGGCGTTGTCCAAAACCACTTTTTGTACCGGGTCAACTTTTCAGTATAAAGAAGCAAAAGAGGGATGGGGATGCTTTGTGGGCAGAGAAATACTGTGTGGTTAGGTGCCTTCCTGGTCCCCAGGTTTTCTTTGTTAAAGGGGACCAAGAAATACATTTACAGGCAAATAATATCATGAGGCATAGATCATGGATTTCCACATTTTTTACTTTTCGAGCACGTTTTGTTCTCTACATGAGTAGGCTATCCCATCCCCGAATAAAACACGCAGGCCCAAAATTGAAAAACAAGATTTTAATTAAAAAAGGAAAACATGACATAATTTCAGAGTCAAATCATAGAAGGAAAAAAAAATGTAAAAGCAGTTTCTTTCATGAATGAAAACAAAACGAGCGTAACAAAGACAACAGAAATTTCATGGCACAGAAAAAAACCAAACAAAACAATCACTTAACAGTTTTGTACAAATATCAGTTCTCGTATAAATAAGAAATGATGCTTAAAACGACGGTAGCCTATTGTGAGATATGAGCCGGTTGTGTGATTTTTATTCTTTTATTATTTGCTATGAAACCCGAGGGACGATGTGACCACCAATCAGAAAAAACTACTCCTCCCGTTCTTCCTCTATGGGTATACCTGTAGAAATACGCCAACACAAAATCCTATCCACGTTTATTCACGCTTCATTCCTTGAAACGTGCTACATTTGAATGGGAGAACTGCGATTCCTGTCCTATAACAGAGAGACTTGAACACCAGCCAGATACTGATTCTATTTAAGGCTGAACTTTGATGTTTTGTGGAAGGTCTGTTAAAGAAATTCAATCACAAGTGGTGAGATTTTTGGAGATAGTAATAATTTAATTATTTTTTAAAGTCTGACTTGGAGACTACCTCTGCGTTAAGATGTTCTTTAGAGCAGATCGTTTTTCCCCCCTTGCGCATAAGCCACACCTACAATCAAGCCATTTTGCGAACGCTCTGACAGACTATCTCTGGGAAATTTGATTACTATAATATTAATTTATGTCTTATTTATCAGGGCCACATGGAACCGTTAAACAGTAACTTTAATGGCCTTTTCATCTCAAAACCAGTCTTAGAGTGACACCCAAAAGCGTTGGAAGAGCTCATAACTGCTGGAAAGCACTCAGGAACCATGTTGTCCCTGTTCCGTTTATGCATTCGAGTGGTCAAAGCTGCCCTGACTCCTTTATCCCCCAGGTCTCTTTGCATAGATACTCCACATTCTTTTCCTTTTCTTCGAACAACGAGCAAAGTCAGCGCATCACAAACTAATTTTCACATCCATTTAAGTAGCAGCAAAACATTTCAATCGGTTAAAGGGATCCTTAAAGCTATATGAACTGAGCCGAACGGAGGAGAGTGAGAATCTGCTGTTCCTCTAGACGGAGGGAGGCTGCTTCCGAGAGCGCCACATCGAGGAGGTATGAGAGACAGGGACCAACTTAAACACAAACTATCACCCAAGGACGGAGCACTCAACCACCCTCACTGTGACCTCTGATTGGACGCCTCGAAGAACATTCATTCTTACTATTGCTGAGAGATTTCCTCTGGAATCATGGACATTTGCCGTAGGTCATTTCACATTTTTTGAAGGATATTTGATCTCTTTTGTATTACTAGGAAATGCACTGTAACAATGTTATATAATTAAGAATGTATGGCAAGCATGGGGGACAGTGGTCCTCACATTATATAAAGCAGGAGATTGAGTCCCTAAATGCAATAAATATTCAATTTAAATCCTAGCATTGGCATTGGCTAGTTAATATTTGCCTGATATCTGTGACCCAACAACATCAAACGACTGATGTGGTTTTTCTTTAGTTTGGTTGGAACAGGTCAGCGTGACAGTCTGAAGAATTGTATGCAAATGCAGCACATACATTTTTCTAATGACATCTCTGGTAACAGCAGAACTTAAGCAGGTCCTAAACTCTCTCTAAAAAAACTAAAAAAACAAAAAAAAAACAATAGCAGTTTTTTTTTTTTTTTTTTTGGGTGGGGTGGGGGGGTGGGTGGTTTCCAGGGAGACCCCATGCAGGGGCGACATTCCCAGAGGACACAAAAAATAGAAAACAAACAACGCACTGAGAAGAACCCTAGTCACATTGCTACAAAAGTGTTTTGATTGACAGCTTTCTGACTGGTGGATGGCTTCATAGTCTTTGGTAAAAAACATACGCACCAAAGTATTCGGACAGTGACACATTTTTGTTGTTTGGGCTCTATATTCCAGCACATTGGATTTGAAATGGAACAGTTACTATGAGGTTAAGGAGCAGACTTTCAGCTTTAATTTGAGGTTTACATCCATATTGGGTGAACCATGTAGCAATTGTAGCCCTTTTTTGGGGAGGACTAAAAGTAATTGGACATAAACTTAAAGGCATCATATTTATTTAGATTCAATATTTAGTGTCTGGATGGATCACTTTAAGGGTTGTTTCTCCTGACTCATTTTCTCATTGAACTCTTTGGAAAAATAAGTCAGAAGAAACCCTTAAAGTGATCCATCCACATCTACTACATATCTGGCAGCAGAGTGATGGTTTGAGGCTAGGTTGATACCTCAGACCCTTGATGACTTACAGCCATTTAGCCAACCATGTGTTTTGATCCCCTAAAATGGGCGGGACTATGTATAAAAAGGGCTACAATAGCTATATGTAATGTAAAGATCCTCAAATTAAAGCTGAAAGTCTGCACTTTAACCACATAGTCACTGTTCCAAATCCAATGTGCTGGAGTACAGAGCCAAAACAACAAAAAATGTCACTGTTCGAATAAATTTTAACTGCACTGTACATAAACATGTACACACATACCCACATACACATACATATGTGTATGTATGCACGCAGCAGTGTAGTATAATGGTTAAGGAACTGGACTTGTAACTGAAAGGTTGCAGGTTTGATTCCCAGGTAGGACACTGCCGTTGTACCCTTGAGCAAGGTACTTAACCTGCATTGCTTCAGTATATATCCAGCTGTATGAATGGATAAATGTAATAAGAAGTATGTAAGTCGCTCTGGATAAGAGCGTCTGCTAAATGCCTATAATGTAATGTAATGTAATATGCATGTACACACATACCCACGCACACACGCACACACATATGCATGTACACACATACCCACGCACGCACACACATAAATATGCAGTACACATATACCCACGCACACACACATACATATGCAGGTACACACATACCCACGCACACACATACATATGCATGTACAAACATACCCACACATACACACGCATATGCTGTACACATACCCACGCACACACATACATATGCAGCTACACATATACCCACACACGCAAACACACACACACACACACACACACACACACACACACACACACCCTCAGAGAGATGAGAAGGAGAAAGAGAGATGGGAACAAAGGACTCCTCTGCGTGAGTACTGCACTTTGTCGATTGTTATTCTTTTTTAAATATTTAATTACACCAGCTTTCTTATTTTATGATCGTGTGGCTAAAGTATCTTTGTTTAAACCTGCAATACAAACTTTTGCTCTCAGTTTAACGCTGTTTAAAGCAAGGCCAGGAGAGAATGGCTGGAGGGAACAGGCAATGCCTTTAACAGCTGCCGCCGTTATTGGGGGAGTGGTCACGGTGAAATGTCACGACCACCATCAACACTCCCCTATCCATGCTCAGTATTGGTCAGAGCACAGGTTCACTGATCTTTATAGTGTGGGAATCAACTGATAGTGTCCAAAGTGAACAGGATGAGCTATTCAAATCATGTAAAAAAAATCTGTAACCCTGCCTCAATTTAACATTGATCAAAAAAACAAAAAAACAACTCCAGAGCCTCTTTCAGACTCAAGAGTTACAGCGTCCCGTAAAACATGATATGTGACGTTTCTTCAAAACATGTTATATCATTAAGAAATATTGCATGTATTGTATAGAATGTTGACAATTTTGACAAAACAAAATTGATGAAGAGGACATCAGTATTTGTTTTTCTTAAAACATTGGACGGAAGGAAGGCCAGACTTGGCATATGATTGATTGATGTTTTTTGTTTTTTTAAACCCATCTGTATGTAGCTTCCCCTATGTTTAGATTTTGTAACGGTAGCTTTGACTTTGGTCAAACAGACAAAAAAACTGGTCTTAAAGGTACATTATGCAGGATTTTTGCCTTTGAAATATTCTAAACTAACCATGCTCAGTCATATCTATGATGCACTGGCAATCTCTGTCTTTGCATACATTTGCAGAATCTGTGCTCCTCTGTCTGTATTTATTATACTAACGTGTTCAGGACATTTCTGGGCGTGAGACTCTTTTCGGTGTGGGGAGGGGTGGGTGTGGCTACAGAGCCTGTGGGGTGGATTCAGGTTTCAGCTGAGCGTTTGTAGCCAGTTGGCTACTGCAATGGCAGGTGAAGAAGCCCAAGTAGCCTACAGCGAAGCCAAAAAACAAGCTGAGAGAAGCAGAGTCAACCTAGGATTTGCTTTTCCTCGATGGCGACAGCTGAAGTTTAGCAAGGTGTAGCAAGAATTAAAGCGTCTGCCAAATTAATGTAATGTAATGTAATGTAATGAAGAAACGCGGAGTTGCCACGTTTCCTGTGGGACCTGTAAGTAATGCAATGTCTAGCTATCCAGCCTGCAACGCTAGTTAGCTAGATGGCCAAAGTCGGGTACCCTTTGTATCTAATTAATATAACAATGTAATATTATGTTGTATTTGAGAAAAAATATATATTTTTACACAAATAACATAATGAAAAAGTAATTAACTTTACAAGGGTATTAGCTAGCTAAGATAAACCGGATATGGCCTGCTAATGTTACTTATTCCACACACGATTCCATCTTATTTCTTATTGTATTTATTTATTTTTGACTGTGCACTTTATATTGTATTTTGTAATTCTGTTTTTATATTGTAAAGCACTTTGGTGCAACGGTGGTTGCTTTTAAATGTGCTATATAAATAAAGTTGACCTTGACCTTGACCTTACATGCCAGTTTGAAATGAATGTTCAGAATAGCTAAATACTGAAAAACACCACAAGCACTAGTGCAGCAAGAAAAATGCTATAGGTACCGATACAGTAACAATGTTCCTACAAGGTGTACTTATGGCGTAATGAACGTTATAACAACGCCTAATTACTGTTACCATCCATATAGAACAATGCACGCTGCTAAAATGTTATTTTAATTTGATCTTCGCTTGACATTTTGCTTGCTGCGCTCTAGGGTGTTTCTTGCTCGCAGCGGAAAAGAGCGGGTGGGGTTGTGGATGGAGGAGGAGACTTATTTGATTGTAAACGCAGGACCACAGCAAGGCTAAAAATCCTGCGTAATGCACCTTCCGGAAGAGAAGTGGAAAAAATCAGTTTGGAAGTACGTGGACTTCTTTTCCCAACCGCATTTGAGCGTGTGTTATTGTATACGTTGCATTTAAATTAGATTATTTGAGAAAATCATCTCTACATAATCAGGTTTTTTTTAAATAACTGAAAAACTATGAAGGACATATGAACAGCGTGATGCACAGTAAAAAAAAAAAAAAAAATGAACGAATGAATGAAAAAATAGTTCTGTGGACTGCATGGACTATTGACAAACTTGGACTCCAAAGAATACAATTCCTGTGAATCTTCAGTAAAAGTCATTGTTTACAGTTCCATGTAGTTTTCTATACCAAAAATCTATATTAAAGGACACTTTCCTTAACAAAGATCTCTCAACAAAATGACAAACACAAATATATAAAAAGGCTTCAAGTGAATTTGAATCCCCAAAAGAACAATAAAATAATTTCTTTGAAAAAAGAAAGATATAAACACACAAAAGAAAAAGCAGCATTTTGAAAGCAAAAACAAAACAAAACAAAAAAATTAAAAATTGAAACCTCCGTGTCTAGCAGACATTGTCCGATTCTCCGCAACAAAAAGAATTTCAATTTCGTCACGTCTTTGCATTTTTGTTACATCAAATTTACACAAATAGCTACATACTTCGAATGTACTCTATTTCCAACATTTTTGTATCATTGTCGGGAAAACGACCGACTATTCTCGCTCATTTGTTAGCGAGAGTGAAATGCACCATATCACGTGATCACCTGTGGCAACGAACCGCTTAAAACCACCTGTGCGGTGGTCCCACGGCTTCGCGAAGCCGCTGCCCAGGGCCTTCACTTCAGCAAAACCACACAGCAAAAGCTGAAGTGTTTCCACGATGAAACGAACGCTGGACAGTTTCCCAATAGGCACTGTAGTTTACAGCAAGGTGACTTAAAAGAATAGAACACCCAAGCTTATCTGTAAATTAAATATAATTTCTGACCGCTTGTATATTAATGAAAACTAATAGTCTGTATTCACAATTTTTCTTTCTGTTAGGTAAGATGGTCAAATTTCAAATAAACGACCCACTTGTGTTTATGGTTACAAAATGTGGAAGAACGGCACGAATTTCCACCCAAGGAGTTCCCGAAGGTAATTGTTTAAGCTCCAGGTTCCTACCGTTACCGTTTACTTTCCTTAAGATGGCTGACAATAGCTTGCGCTTCATTACATTTTAATTTGAAACCTTTAAAAAAATTCATTCACCTGTTTATTTTTCTAAAGTAAAAGTAATTTAATGTCAGATTGAAGTTTGACTACAGCTGTTTTGGACTTTATAAACACCACAGTTTCCATCTGTATGGTGTTACAATCAGCTATTACAGCTTTCCTGTGATTAGTTTTCAGAAGATATATATTTTTTTAAATCTAAAACCTTCGATCAAACATAGCTCTTTATCCAGAGAGCAAGTCAACTGTTTTATATTAATGTAAAGTATTTAAATATTTTATTCAATAGATGAATAAGTTAAATAATACCATCTGTAAAATGTTGGTTTCCACATTTTTCCTCTATGACAGCATATACATACTAAAATATCTTTGATTGTCTTTTGCTCTTTATAAAAATACTCGGTGTATTTGAGGGTTAAATTATGAGAGTGATATATTGTCTTAATATCCTGGAACCTGATGTTTTCCAAAGGCTATTGCTATTGTTAATCTCTAGCTGTGGTGATGCCTGCAATTTTGAAGCTGCACTGTGTTCATTTGGACCTGGTTGGGAGTTGTAGTTTTAAGCGGTTTGTTGTTTTTCCTTTTAATATATTCTTTATAAGTACATTAAAAAAAACTTCAGACATTGACAAATGAGACAAAATGCATTGATCAGTGAATTTGTGAATCTGTACAAAAATTGTCTGACCGTAGCTGATAAAACATTTTTAAAAAACAGACATGACTTAAAACAAAAATGAAAGCATATTTTACAAAAAAGAGACAAATCTAAACTTAAAACGACACATTGTGTTGTAACTTTCTTTTCCTTATTTCATTCTGGCTCTCCAAAATGATTTTTATATTACGTGCACAAAAATAACGCTTTTGTCTTATTTTTTTTTTGTCTTTTTCCTCAATTGGTTCCATTTTTTTTCTGTTATTAAAATAGAGGAATTATCTTTTTCTCTTTTGCAGAAACAGCCCCTAACCAGCCCCTAACCAGCCCCCCCCCACACTCCGCCCACCCTCCCTCCAACCCCCCTGCCCCATCCCCTCCTTGGTTGCTTGACACTTGAGTAATATTTTTTAAAAAACCTCTGTAGCGAAAAAGAAATTTTGTTTTAAAAAGAAACCTGTTCCTTTTGTCTTCCCTGTAAAGTCCACCATGAGATTGCAGACAGAGACGTGTGGAGCCACGGTCTTCCTCATTCACTACCGCCAGTCTCCTCGGAGATGCACTTCCTGGTGGGAGGAGCTAAGGAAGAAACAAAAACAGTGACTGACAAATGTGATAGCCCGTGGATGATGTGTCATTTCAGTGAAAGAATTTTCCCAATAATTAGGTCATTCAGATGGTTCGCTCGTTTAACCCCGTTGACACAAGCATGCCCACACACCTCCGCTTCATTTGCTGTGCTGGTAGTAGGCCGTGTGTTCAGAGGGCGTCTCCATGGCAACCTGCTGCTGGGGCTGTCCGCTGCTTTCCTATACACAGGAAGCAAGAGTGACTTTAACCAATGGCATCCCACAGAGGAACCCCTTTAAGCCAGTGAACACGTCCCCTGCTGTGTCACCTACTGACAGTGGGGTGGACTCGTTTTGACCATCACGGGCTATCACGTGATGAGGAAGGAGCTCGTTGCTCGTTGGAATCGAGTATAAACGGGCACCTAATCGGCAGCTGCATCATAGGCAAATCAAAAGATCCAAAAGCCAGCTTGGCTCATTTCGAACATTCAGTGGCGTTTGACTTCATTTACACGTGCTTCGCTGACTTTCACCTTATGTTTTTAGCGGGCAAAGAGGTGATGCCCGGCGGCCACTTTTTGTGCAAAATGAGTGCAGAACACGCCCATTCGGTCATGGTCGGGAGGCCTCCCGCTTGAAAAACGAGTCCGCCCAGTATGACACAACCCAGCTGCACACCCGGGCCAGCCATGCTCTGAAGATATCCACGGTCCAAGCTGTGCTGTGATTGGCTGCAGTCGGAGCTCTGCTAAAATTGGCTGCAGTCTGAACTGAACTGTGATTGGCAGCAGTCTGAGGGATTCTGTGATTGGTTGCAGTCTGAGCTGTGCTGTAATTGGCTGCAGTCTGAGCTGTGCTGTAGTGGTGGTGGAGGTGGTTTTGGGAGTCTTACCTCCACAGCGACGCTGGCAGGCACTGGGGTGTACTGGGGGATGTAGGTCCCTTGCATAGTTGTGTTGGCCGGCATGTACTGCAGGAGAGAAGGGGAGCAGAGGGTAGAGGATCATTAGAGGTACAGGCCCATTAGTGCTCTTCCTTCCCAGGAACATAAGCAGTACTGCATGAAATGTACTACACAATTTCACCCAGGGACTAATGGTTCAGAAACACAGCTGCTAGCTAATTAATTGTGATGTAGGCAGTTTGTGTATGCCCACTACTAAGCAGGAAATGTGTGAGTGTGTGTGTGTGTGTATGTACGCGTGTGTGTGTGTGTGTGTGTGTGAGAGAGAGAGTGTGTGTGTATGTGTATATGAGTGAGTGTGTGTGTGTATATGTGTGTGTATTTTAGAGTGTGTGAGTGTGTGTGTATGTACGCGTGTGTGTGTGTGTGTGTGTGTGTGTGTGTATGTGTGTGTGAGAGAGAGAGTGTGTGTGTATGTGTATATGAGTGTGTGTGTATGTGTATATGAGTGTGTGTGTGTGTGTGTATATGTGTGTGTATTTTAGAGTGTGTGTGTATGTGTATGTACGCGTGTGTGTGAGAGAGAGAGAGAGTGTGTGTGTATGTGTATATGAGTGTGTGTGTGTGTATATGTGTGTGTATTTTAGAGTGTGTGTGTGTGTGTGTATGTGTGTATGTGTATGTACGCGTGTGTGTGTGTGTGTGTGTGTGTGTGTGTACGTGTGTATGTGTATGTACGCGTGTGTGTGTGTGTACGTGTGTGTGTGTGTGTGTGTGTGTATGTGTATGTACGCGTGTGTGTGTGTGTGAGAGAGAGACGCGTGTGTGTGTGTGTGAGAGAGAGAGAGAGAGAGAGAGAGTGTGTATGTGTATATGCGTGTGTGTGTGTGTGTATGTGCATGTGTGTGTGTGTGTGTGTGTGTGTGTATATGTGTGTGTATTTTAGAGTGTGTGAGTGTGTGTGTGTGTATTTTAGAGTGTGTGTTTTGTGGACCGTGTGAGTGGAGACTGACCGTGCCAGCGCTGCCCAGAGAGAGGTGGCTGAGCTGCTGTGTGAGGGGTCCCATCATGGAGGTGGGCTGGATGGACATGGTGTGGTCCAATGTGGGGGTCAGGACAGTACCCTGTGTGAACACACACACACACACACACACACACACACATACCATAAACAGACAAACACAGGTGAGCACATAATCACATGAACACAAATAACATCCAAATGCACAGACAGACAGACATAAACACAGATGGTCACAGGTCAGCAGGAGAAAATGCAGACAGATCACTACCTCAGCATTGGTAGGCACGCGCACACACACACACACATATATATATATAAAATATAGCATACACGGCCAGACATATTTAACAGACAAGTGACAAAAAGGTAGACGGTGAGCTTTGCCTTACCTCTGTACACAAACAGACATGCAGACACACACACACACAGATTTATTAACGACAGGCAGACAAAGAGATAAGTGTGCGGAGGGAGGGGGGGTGGTGGAGACGTAGGGCAGAGGGGGGGCCCTGTGGCCAAACTCACCGCTGGCTGCATGAGGTACGACTGGTGATGCATCCAGGAGGGGCTGTGCATCTGCAGCAGGGGGCGCAAGTGAGCAAAACAGGCAGTGAATCAACAACCAACACACCTCTCCCCCTATGGTCCCACTATACAGGGGTTAGGGTTTAGGGTTTAGGGTGGTGTACTGACCTGGTAGGACGAAAGGGGAGAATGCATGTAGGGAGAGAGTGACGTCTGAGCGATCATCCGGTTAGGACCGATGCTATACGGAGAGGAGTAAAACCTATACGTACACACACACACACACACACATGAGTAAAGCCATCATAAGAGAAGCATGAGTTTGTCCTGTAAATGAACAGCTTGTTTGCTCTTCAGTGGTAATCTTTCATGAGTATGACCCCGCTGGACCCTGGAATTTATTTTAAGCTTTTCAGGAAAAAAGAAAAATGACAACAGAAAATTCAGCGCAAAAAGAGCGCAGCTGGCCTAACACTCTGACAAGGCTGAGTTATGATACTTATTTTACATGCGCCTCAACCGAAACCCCTCCCCTGGGGCGTGACCCCAAACCTCCCAGAGCCATTCCCCTGGGGTTTGGCCCAACACTGCACACCCTCCCCCCACACCTGAGCCCTTTGGGGGGGTTTGGCCCAACACACCACCCCCCCTCCTCCCCCCCTTTCTTTCCATGGGGTTTGGCCCAAACCCCCCTCCCCTCCCTCCTCCCTCCTGACCTCCCCATGGGGGGGTTTTGCCCAACCCCTTGCACCACCCTCCACACTCCCCCCCCTCAACACCTCCACAGAGCCCCTCCACCTGAGCCCTTTCCATGGGGTTTGGCCCAACACCTTGCACCCTCACCTCCATCTGAGCCCTTTCCATGGGGTTTGGCCCAACACCTTGCACCCTCACCTCCATCTGAACCCTTTCCATGGGGTTTGGCCCAACACCCAGACTTTATTGATTTTTATCTGACCAGGGCACGGACTCACCCATTCTGCAGCGCCGTTGTGGGGTCGTACGTTAGCGTCACACCTCCCTGTGAACAGACACACACACACACACACACACACACACACACATCTGGAGATTCACATCTCAGTCCTCATTTTAAAGTATCCCTGTAAGCAAGGCTATTATTGCAAATGAAAACTAGCCATGAAAAACATTTGCAAACTGACATAAAAGTATGATGAAGTTGCTGTTATTTTGAATGTGAAAAAAGTGTTTACAAAAAATGTTATTCATTTGAGCAAATTAAAATACAAAATGTGATTTTCCATTACACACATAATTTATAACAAGAGCCCGTCTCTTTTAATATCTGATAACAAAAATATAAAAATTATAATAGTCTTGTCTGATAATAATAGCCAAAAACCCTGGCACTATATTCCCCTTAAACAAAAATTTAATTATATAAACACTAAATAGGCATGGATGTCCAAATCAAACTAAAAACTAATTAAAAGCACAAAAGACTTTCAACTCAAACTAAACAGAATTGGAAATGAAATAGTAAATTGTGTGGAAATAAAAACTAATGGAAAATACATAACTCTTATAACCATGTTACCAGTCAAACTTCAACCTCACGGAATTAATTGCTCACAGAAGATGTTTTATTCATTTCAGAGGCTGCTCAGCTGAAGCTCACTGAAATTAAGTGAACCCTGAAAATACTGGCATCAACTGAGCTCCTAGTTTTCTTCTCCCCTTTAGGGAAAAATAAAAAAATTCTGTAGATTGAGGGAAACGTCTTTAACCACAGATCTACATCATAAAATGTTCCCACCTACTAAGGTACTATCATTATCAATGCTGGGTTCTGGCCACTGGACTGCATTGTGAGGTCATACAGACCAAACTTAGAGCCAATCAGGAGCCACACAGACATGCCCATGTCTCAGTAACTGACCGTGTCCCCGTCCCTGGTCCAGGGCCTTCCGTTCTGCAGGTACTTCCCCTGATTCTGCCTCTTCTTCTGCCCCCCGTCCGCAAACTTGCATAGCAAGGGTTCCATGGGCACTGCGGGGACACGTGTGCGTGCGTCAGGCACAGAACCCAGAACGTTCCAGGGAACAATAGCCAGCCATGACTGATCTCAGATCAGCTGGATTAAACCATCCAGCAGTGAAATAAACAAGGAACAACAGCCATGACTGATCTCAGATCAGCTGGATTAAACCGTCCAGCCAGGAAGTTGGCACAGACACAAGAAAAAAAGGTTGCAGTTAAAACTGAGATTTTAAAAAAGTGCCTTGCCTGGTACTCCGGGCGGAGTCTTGATGTATTTGCCGTTAAAATGCTGAATTATGGCTTCACATTTCTCCGTGGACTCCATCCTGTGAAGGCAGTTAATTGGGGGGCTGTTATAACTCAGGGCCATCATAAAGTGTGTCTGCACTCTCCCATTAAGCAGTTCAGAAGTTAATTCCTGTCAGAGGGGTTTAGCAGAGCACCATCACCTCAGTCCCTTCTGTATTATCCCACGCTTCTGAATTCAGAGGGTTTCAGTTCAAGATCTAAGACTCACAGGGTTTTGTCACCACCATAATAACCATCTCTTAAGTCTTTACACTACAGCAGGGGTCCTGGAGTGCCAGAGATGTTCCTGCATAATTACATCAATTATTACACTTAATGAACACAGGTGACCATGTGCAGGAGGTACTCAGCATTTCAGCATTCAGAATGAATATGAATGCATATTAAAATTCAGGCTACTTAATAATCCATCAAACTCTTGCGATCAAACACAGATGGAAAAAACAGAAATGTTACTGGTACTCCAGGACCTGGGTTGCCTCCACAATAACCATATACATCAGAAATGTCTTGTTCAAATTTGAACATTAAAAAGCTTGACATCTCAAAAACTGTTCTGTTGCCTAGATGAGGAAAGGCCACTATGCGTTTTTATTTTTACAAGGAGTCCAACCATCCACAATTTCCATCCAAAATTACATAAAAATACAAGTAATTTTGTATTCATAAAATTACATCCTCAATCAAGTTCCTAAATTACACAGGACCATCTGATTCTGAGCTCTTCATTCCTGAGCACGATTTTTCTAAAGGAGCGTTTTGATGATTCTATAGCGAGCCCCTGCCTGCGCTGGCTGCCCTGCCACTAGAAGGCAGCAGAGTGTGAGGGGGTTTACCTAGCGAATCCGACGCCGCGGCTGGTTCCGTTGCTATCCCGCAGCACGCGGGTGGAGATGACCTGGCTGAAGGGCTTCAGCATGGCCTCCAACTCGTGCTCGTCCATGGAGAGCGGCAGATTGGAAATGTACAGGTTTGTGGGGTCCTGCTCCTGTTGCTAGGACACAAGGAATGTGGGAGATGGGTTATAAACGTGAAGCTCTGGGGTGTGGTCCCACTGAATATTTAGTTGGTTTATAACTTGGTTTCCTCAAGCTGGGAGGTTCATACCACTAGGGGTACTTACTTGGGCTGTCAGAAAGGCAATATTTGGGATAAAATATATAAAGGCAGATTCCCCCCATGAAATTATATTATATAATTTTTTTTTTGCTATTTGAGTACCATTTCTCTGTTTATAGAGTTTGCACAAAAATAAAATGAAACAATAAAAAATTTATTCCTCCTTATTTAGGTTTGTGGAGCAATTACTTAATTGACATTAAATTGCCATACATCCTTCTTTACAAAACTAATTAATTTAGTTAAGTAAAAAATGTGAAATGATTCTTTAAAGATTTTAGGGTGATATAAAGAAATCTGCTGCATTCTCTGTATCAACATTTTAAAAAATTACGTGACTGACTGACTGCCTGCAGTCAGATATGAAACCAGATAAGCTGTCAGACAGAGAGAAAGAGAGAGAGAGAGAGAGAGAGTGAGGGAGAGAAAGAGACCAGAAATAAGGAAAGAGTCTGGAAGAAAGAGGAGGGAATGAGACAGAGGAGAGCAGTGTGGCTGTGCTTCAGTTGAACCCCTCAGGGGATGTCCCTCCTCTCTAGAAACACCCCTCCATGCTTTGGGGGACATCCTGTGTGTGTGTGTGTGTGTGTGTGTGTCTGGATGTGTGTGTGCGCACGCCTGTCTGTGAGGAGGGGGGGGTTAAAGGTCAAGGAAACAGAGCCATGACCACACACATCTCCACAGGAAGTCCTCTGTGAGATCACTTTCAAATCAGCCCAGTGCCACTGACCCATTTCTTACCGCTCTCTACCAAAAACACAAAAATCTAAATGAATAAGCCAGGTTACTCACATACACAACGCATACACTCCCTACACATCTGTAAAACAAATCCTAACAATCTACAGTGCCCTCCACTATTATTGGCACCCCTGGTAAAGATGAGTAAAAAAGGTTATAAAAAATTCACCACTTGGTGAATTAGCTTAATCTCACACTGAAAAAATTAGAAGAATCCAACCTTTAATTGCATTTATATATAGAATAAGGTAATCATTTTAAATATTTGGTCGCATATCCTTTGCATGCCATGACTTTCTGATGTCTGTGACCCAACAACATCAAAAAACTCTTGATATCTTATTTTCTGGTACTCTTACAAGCGATACTATAACGTCTCTGCATTTTAATGGATCTCTATGGGAATTGGGGGGTGGGTCTAGATTTAGCTGTAAATTACACTGGAACAGTATGGAACCCATGGTTGGCTAAATGGCTCTAAGTCATCAAGGGTCTGACGTATCAAACAAGCCTTAAACCATCACTCTGCTGCCAGAAATACAGTAGATATGGATGGATAACTTGAAGGGTTTCTTCTCCTGACTTATTTTTCAATAGGAAAATGTGTCAGGAAAAACAACCCTTAAAGTGATCCAACCATATCTACTGCATATCTGGCAGCAAAGTGACTACACACAATTACACAATACTCCACAGGAAACCCCTCCTCAACACTGCAAGTGACGTAGGACATTGTCCCAGTTGTGATTTTCGCACTGGAGAGATGGGGCGACCGGCTTCCCCTGTTCACCTCAACTCTGTGAACTCGCAATCGGAAGACAACAGTTCCAAGGACTCAAGTAAGGCTGGAGCACTTGGCATAGCATATCAGGTAGCAACCGCAACCTTTTTGTGACTGGATGTATGCAACTGCTATTGAATGGTTAAGTGGTAAAAGTTTTGTGTCATTTTCTTTTGGATGCTCTAAGCCATCCACCGCTCTGCATTAGTTTTAATATACATCACGCACAGAAACGATCTTGCATTTGAATGTCTGTGTGGTATTTGCACTTAAATACTAACCAGTCATATCACTGCATGCTGTTCTCGATGCACCATGTACCGATAACCTTACGTTATCCATTGTCTGTTTGGTAGGGTTCATGCACCATTGTTAACTAGCTCCAGCTAGTTTCAAACCTCCCTCTGTGTTAGTTTATTTGTTCTCTCTGAATACGTGTCCAAGGCATGCACACACAAAGCTGTGCAACCCCTCACACGCAGCAGAACTTACAAACCCCCCACATGCTTACGCGCATGTGCGCCCAACGTTAACGCGCGCGCACGCACGCACGCACGCACGCACGCACGCACGCACGCACGCACACACACAGTTTGTTGTACAATATTTTAGTGAATCGTGCTTTGCTCTTCTTGGTACTTTGGGTAAAATAAACGTTATTACATTTTCCAAGATTGTCTGTATTAATTTTGCTCTTGTTGAGTCAGCAACTGCTAATCGCAGGAATTCCCAAAATGCCTTCACCTCTTAGCTGAATCATTTATATTAATTTGGTATCAATGGAGTATATAAGATTAACTATTAATGTGTAATTTTATTGATAATTTAATTATTAATTGAAGTTGTCCATTTTAGTTGGTATATTCTCTTTTGAGAATGGTATACAAAATTTAATGAGACTTTTTATGATTTATTATACTAAAATGATACCACCATTTGTATATAGAGCAGGGGTGGGCAACTCCAGGCCGGTGTGCATGCAGGTTTTTGCTGCCGCCAGTTACCAATTATTTAATTATCCCAATCATTTACATGATCTTATATTTTAATCTACATATCCGCGATATGAACAGCAGCTGATGAATGTTCTTGTGCCGGTATGTGTGTATTGTAGCGTTTTATCGTTCTGTAATTTATGAGTGAATCGGTGATTGTGTGTATGACTAATTAGTTGATTGAACCGTGGTAACTGGTGGCAGTTAAAACATGCATACACACCGGCCCGCCAGGCCTGGAGTTGCCCTCCCCTGGTATAGAGGCATGTCTCAAACACCAATAACTTTTCACCATGTATTTGTTGTATTTTCTAGTATGCAGTATTAAGTAATATTGTTACAATATAGTCCCGAGACTCTGGAACAACCTGCCCGAGTAGATCAGGCTAGCCAAATCTCTGTCCTCTTTTAAATCACTTTTAAAAACTCATTTTTACAGGCTAGCGTTTATTTAATCACTATTCACTACATTACCACTACATTTTTAAATAGTTTTTTTTTTTACCTTGCTCCAGTTTTTACCATTTTATTATTGTCTGTTTATTAATGTTTGTTTAACATTTGTGTTTTTTCTAACTTTTTGTGAAGCACTTTGTAACTGTGTTTTGAGAGGTGCTATATAAATAAAGTTTATTATTATTATTATTATTATTATTATTATTATTATTATTATTATATTACTAGTATGCAGCAGTATACTGTGGGACTATGAGGCTCTCTGGTGGCAGCAGTGCCGCTGCATCCAGTTACAAAAGAGGTGGGGTCCTTCTCTGGGACCATTCCTTCACACAGAACTTTGAAAATTCTCAGATACTTTGGTCTGCCCTCTTCAACTCAAACCACTCATTTTTGACCGGGTTCAAGTCTATGCCACTGCATAACAGGCATTTTGTGGTCAGTTTCGGTATTTGAGGTATGATCATTGTTTTGTGGAAGGATGCATTTGCAGCCAACTTTATCTTCCTGGGGGGAATAGGTTTTTGGCCAAAATGCCTTTGTTCCTTGCTGAAGTTCATGATTCCATTGAGCTTAACAAAATTCTGAATGCTGAACTTTGATTGGAAACAGCTGTTATGTCAGATGAGACCAAAATTTAGCTTTTTGGTGATGCACACCAGTTGTGGGTTTGGCGTTAGAAGAAGGATACTTATTTTGAAAAGAATATCAAGCCTAGTGAAATCTGGGGCCCTATCTTACACCCAGCGCTAAGCGGCGCTAACCTGAACGCAAGTGTCTTCGCTATCTTACACCCGGCACATGGTTCATTATAACACCTTGCGTTCACGTCGTTTAAATACCATGTATTCTTACACCCATTACAAGTGAACTGGGCGTGTTGGTCTTAAGATGAGGAGTGGCCAGGATTATTTTTGGCGTATTGCTATCTTGAGGCAGCAGAAAGCGCTTGCGCTAAAACCACCAAAAACCTGGTCTAAAGTCATGTTGCAGTTGTTTACATGTTATTTTAACAGCGCATATAAGTGCATCTACATAGGCGTGTGCACAACGCGCGTACACCCTCCTGTCTGTTACACACAGGGGCGCGCACAAGCATGACTAAAAATATCAAGATTACAATGTTAAATAATATTATTGTGTAGGCTATATATAAAAAATGCATAATAATAAAAGGGTCCATAGGTCAAAAACAACATAGCTACCTGTCCCTCAGCGAAGGGGAATGCCGAATTAAATTGCTTTCAGCCCACTCCATCAAAATCCAGGCGATGTGCGATGGTACGTGTAAGGTCACATGTATAGGCTATAGACTATTCGCAATTATCCTGGATCAAGCTATGATATAGCCTATGTTTGCCAAAAATTCCTGTAATCTTCTGTGGGGACAATCTTCTGTTACGGGACAATGACTATCCATTAAAAATGGCTTTCCATTTGCTGATAACACCTATATCAAGCCTAAGGCACGAATTGTCATTTACACCTAATGCGTGAATTGTCATTCAAAGAAAAACTTGCGCTGCAATAGACAGACATTTGAGTTCGGAAAATGCGCTTCAGATGTCATTACAATAGGCTACAGCTCTCTAGGCCTACAGCCTGCAATTAAATAGAATGGTTTTAACTGAAAAAAGTTCAAAATCTTGTCCAGTGAATATTGCATTTATAGTTTTTCAAATAGCCTAAGCTACCGCTATTCGCTGTGCATAAGGTTTTTTCCATAGCCTACGGTTAAACAACGGAGATACATGTCACCATGTTAACTGAATTTGAACCTTAGTATTCTTCATCCTTCATATTTTTTAAATTACAGTGACAAGGTTTCCATACTCTCAGCTTATTAAAACCCAGCTGATTTCACCTGTTATTCCATAACTGTACAAAATGAGAAGAGAACTAGCCTAAGCGTCTAATTAGAAACGAAAACAAATTTGCACGTTACACAATGAATTCACAATTAATTTTAATGCCATTCTCTGCATGTGCGCTGCATGTTCTCTGTTTCCCCTGCTGTAAGTCGCACGTTTCACGGTCTTAAAAACAAGGAGAAATATGCGTGAACATATGGGTTGCCAACCTGACAGCGTTATTCTATTTAGTGTAATCATTAAGGTAAAATAACAGTATTTATGTTATTAATCAATATTATGCAGGTAGCCTAATGAACTTCGGATAATAAGCTTGAACAGCCTCATGGAATTGATGTTTGACACTTTCATTGCATAATCAAATTAAATTCCTTGAACAAGCAGGCTAATTTGACATTTTTAATTTGCCCAAGACACACCTATAATTAATGAAGAGACTAAGTTCAGCCCATTTGCGCGTTGTGCCGTGCTTAGCGCCCAAAATACACGCCGGTAAACTAGCAAAATTGGACTTAGACATGCCCTAAATGGACTTCACGCCATGCGCTTAGACCAAGCGTCAAGATAGAGCCCATAATGTTTTGTATCTACATGTCCTAAGGCTTTTGATAAGATCAATGGAATCATAAACTCCATCGAGGACCAAAACCTTTTGGCCAAAAACCTAGTTAGGGGCTGAGGTGTGGTAGGTGTGGTAGCATTAGGAGGGGTAATTATGAGAAGAGGAAGGGCTGTAAGGGCTTCAGGCACCCAACCAGAGGAGTAGTTGTTGAGCAGTGAAACAGGGATTTAAAACCCTCCCTGAGTGACACTATGGCCAATTATATGCTGCCCTGATGGGGGAGAGGCTAAGGGAGAGGGACATAGCACAGCTTCTGGCTGATTGGTACAGCACACTATCCCTTAATTACACACCAGGATTTAATTCTCTGTTTTAAAGCACAATTGAGCTTTGGTAGAACTTTGGGTTGTGTAGTTACCTGGCCATGATAAGTAACAAATGGTGGCGAAATATGTTTGTTAGTTGCTTTGTGCTTCCCTGGGGTGATAATCCAGAATAGGGTTATACGTAAGAAGACTGGTTATTGTTTGTATTGGCAGAATCTGCTTAGTTCACGTTCGTATACGTGCTCAAAAAGCGTCATTTTGAGACCGTTTTAGCTGCGCTATAGAAGCGAATGGTGAGCGACAAATACCCTATTCTGGACTATCACCCCAGGGGAGCACAGAGCAACTAATGAACATATTTTGCCACCATTTGGACTCATATCATGGCCAGGTAACTACACAACCCAAAAGTTAAATTTTGCTTTAAGTGAAACCTCATCTATTTTGATCATGGAGATTCGAGATATAACTGGTGGTCATTAGCCTATTCTGAGCACTCTATCGTGTGTCAATCTCTCAATCGATTTGCCAAAGCTGCCCGTCCAATTTGGCCATGTTTCATTTGACCATGATGACCACAGCAGTAACACTCTACTTCTGAAAAGCATGCTATGTGGTGCATTTGACCAAGTCCAAGCAGGAGTTTATGATTTATTCTCTGAGATACTCCAATGAAGCCAAACACATGTGTGTCCTCATTAGCTTAGCAAAACGTGAATATGTAAAAAAACACAAAGGACTCTTCGACAGTATGCATCAAACCAATTAGCAGAAACTATACACTTCCAACAGCTGGTCAAGCAAGGCATCGCAAACATTTACTGCCCCGTAAACTGACACCATATTGCAGGCTCTTAACCCATATGTATCTGAACTGATTTTTTTTTTAAGTGACTTCAATTCTAAGTTCAACTCACCTTTGATGAACAGAAGTATGTGAAAGAGTATGTTTACCAGTAGAAAGGTGGAGTGTTAGAATGTGTGTACCAGCAGACAGGTGGTGTTAGAATATGTGTACCAGCAGACAGGTGGAGTGTTACAATGTGTGTACCAGCAGACAGGTGGAGTGCAATTTAGCTCTTACCTTGGCCATCTGAGCCTGGACTCCACTGGCCTTTAGTGCGGTCACTGCTTTCTGCGCTGCAGAAGGACTGTCAAAGTCAACAAAACCATAACCTATAGAAAACACAGGGGGTTTAGTTACTACCTATACCCTGCAGGAAAAACAAGAGGATTAGTCACTGCCTATACCCTGCAGGAAACACAGGGGGGTTAGTTAATGCCTAAACCCTACAGGAAAAACAGGGGAATTAGTTACCACCTACAACCTGCAGGAAACACAGGGGGATTAGTTACCGTCTATACCCTGCAGAAAACACAGGGGGTTTAATTACAGCCTAAACCCTGCAGGAAACATGGGGGCAGTTAGTTACCACCTACATCCTGCAAGAAACGCAGGGGGATTAGTTTATGCCTATACCCTGAAGGAAGCACGGGGGGATTAGTTACTGCCTATACCCTGCATGAAATACACAGGGTTTAGTTACTGCCTATACACTGCAGAGAACACAGGGGGTTTAGTTACTGCCTATACCCTGCAGGAAAAACTTGGGGTTTAGTTACTGCCTAAGCCTATACCCTGCAGAAAACACAGGGGGGGGGGGGGGGGGGGCTTATTCCTGTTTATACCCTGCAGGAAACACTGGGGGTTTAGTTACTGCCTATATCCTGCAGGGAACAGGGGGTTTAGTTACTGAAAGACAGAGCTACACACATGGCCAAACAGGCAAACAGCGAAGGTGAATTTTGAGCAAAAGATATACACGTGTATATATACAGACACACACGCATACACACGTGTGCACACTGCACACGCACTAAACACACAGTGTTAAGGGCCAGATGTTTGCTTAGGTAATGTTGTTATGGTAGGCCGGTGACATCACACCATACCTGCTGGCCCAAGAGATGCAGGGTTTGTGGTGCAGACTCTGCACATAACATGCAGCGTTTTAGGCCTGCTGTCACAGCCCCATAACGTGGCACTCACCTTTACACTTGTTGGTGGTCTTGTCCAGGATGGCTTTGGTGGACACGATTTTGCCATATCTGTAAAAACACAAACATCACTTAAAAACTTGAATTGTAAAGTGGGCGGGCTTATACAGTGTATGGGGAGGAGGTGTGGCGTTAACCTATCTAGGGCCAATTCTATAGTACTTGCTTCCCGTTCACTCTTCCAGGAAGACAATGTCCCCATCCACAGGGCACGAGGGGTCACTGAATGGTTTGATGAGTATGAAAATGATGTGAATCATATGCTATGGCCTTGGCAGTCACCAAATCTCAACCCAATTGAACACCTATGGAGGATTTTGGACCATGTTAGACAGCGCTCACCACCACCATCATCAAAGCACCGAATGAGAGAATATCTTTTGGAAGAATGGTGTTCCATCCCACCAGTAGAGTTCCAGAGACTTGTAGAATCTATGCCAAGGCGCATAGAAGCTGTTCTGGCGGCTCGTGGTGGCCCAACACCTTACTAAGACACTTTATGTTGGAGTTTCGCCTACTTCTTTTTTTTATTTTTCATATTCTCTCCCATTCTCTCCCATTTTCTCCCAATTTGGTAGCCAATTGAACCCCTATTCTAATTCAATTCTCCCCGTGTAGCAACCGCTAGAGAATCGCCGCTGCACAACCCCGTCAGCAGGTAGTAGGAAAGAGGGTGCCATGTCCTCTTCAGGGCTCCTCATGCTCCTGACCGTGATTCCAACTCGCCCAGGGCTGTTCTGTGCGCAGTGATTCTCTCCGAGCCCCTCCCCACACGGAAGCAGCTGCCAATTGCCGCTCCCTTGAGGTAATGGCCATGCTCGGATCTGGCAGGACCGGGGCGCGAACCCCGATCCTCGCCTTTACCGCGGCGGCTTCTAACCAAGCCAGCTGCACTTTACTGAAGCAGTCCATGTGCAGAGAAAAAAAAAAAAAAACATGCACTACAATTTCAGAACATTCACGGATCTATACGAATATTCAAGCCTTCAAAAGAGCACTATCTTCTAAAGTGTAACGCATATTCAATGATGGAAAATGGAAGGCCAGGTCCTGAATGGAACCGCTGCAGAAATGTCTTATTACTTTGTTTAAAGAAGGTCAGTCAAGGAATGCTCTCTAGTGTCCATGGACCCAATGTCACAAATGTAAAAAAAATATGATTTATAATAACTTATAATCACCTTGTGTGCGTGCATCTCCCACTTGACTAGCCTTTTACCCATAAATATTAAAAATCTGTGATGAAACATCTCTTTTTAGAGCCTGAGGTAAGTGAAAGTTTGAAGTTTAAAACCTGCATGTGAAAGTGCCACCAGAATTACCCACAAAACAATTGAGATGAAAACTACAAAAAAAGGTTGTATATTTTCTTACTTTTTACGTATACAGCTACCCGACAAATGACCCCACACAACAACTTTGTATACAAAGTTGGTACAGGACCTTTGAAAACAGTATTATGTTTATTGTGTATCCCAACAAATTAGGAAAAGTCATCTAGTGTCAAGATGAAAACATAAGGTTAACTGGTTTTTAAGAGACATCAAACATTGGATGGGATCAAACGGACTTGGAACACACTGAGTTATGGGTTAAGAAGCTTGAAAAGGCTGACTCGCTTATGCTTCTTCCAGGTTCACTCCCTGTTCAGTCAGTCCCTAACTTTAAACTCCCTATCTTTGCAGGTCTCCTGTATCTGTATTTATTCATGCAGGTAAAATATTTACAAAATGATTTTCTTTTTTAAATCTGACATCAAAGTTTCCTGATCCAGATATTGTACAGAAGAACCATAGAGTGCAGCACGTAGCTTTGGCATAACAAGCACCTTTATTCTCTCTTGGCATTAAACCAAATCAGATAATTTCAGAGCAGGTTTGAGTTCTCTGAAAGCTAAAAAAATGTTTTAACTGGTCCATCAAACAATGTTTTTGTTGGCAGAGGTTTAAGAGATCTTGTGTTATGTTTCGGTAGAGCTGAGGTCACTGGTCTGAAAGTGTATCCTCCGCAACATTTCTGCAGCCTATTTTACCACAAGCGGAGGGTTTAAAATGTTAAATCACTCTCACACTCACACAGAACTACATACTCTTAGCATGTTAGCTCACCAGATCTGAAGGGCTTTTCCTTGAACTTGTGACATCGTCCTGTCAGTCTCTTCCCCCATTAGCAACACTTGCCATATAAAGGCTACCGTTAAAACTGTCTGAAAGTCTACACTTCACTTGTCATGCACCATCAGTCCAGGTGAAATGCTTGCCAAACTTAACAGAAAGCGGAAATCTGTTCAGAATTAGTGTAATTTCAGTCTGCTTGTAGGATCCAATCAGGTGCCCCGGATTCTAGACAAAGGCGTGCAACTTCAGCACCAAAGAGTCTAGACAATCAACCGCTTCCCTGCTAGTGACATCACAAGGCATCTGCCTCGCGGGCCCCAGCGCCGCCCACAGGAGGGAGGAGGATGGGTGTGTAGAGGTGAGTGAGGCGACGAGGATGGGCGTGTACAGACGAGCGAGGGGGCCACAGCGGAGGGGGAGGAGAGCAGTGTGAGAGGGGGCGGGTAATGGCTGGAAGCGGCGGGAGACTGAGAAAGCGAGACATCTCCTGTGCCCACAGAGGTCTTGTTTTATTACCTGTACGAGGAAATGGGAGGGTGTGTGTGAGAGAGATGGGGATACAGAGAGAGAAATACAGAGAGGGCAGGGGCAGGGCGTAGCTTGGCTTGGTATTCCCGCGCACGTACGCACGCCCGCACGCCCGCACGCAATGTATAGTACAGTTCACAGTGAGGCTCCTGAACATGCTCAGTGTTCTCAGGTCTGGCTCCGTCTTGCTCTCCGCCAGATTACGGCTGATTACCGCATCTTCACCACGCAGGATTCCTAAACGCAGAACCCCCTCACTCCCTCCCCCCAACACCCCGGAGCCGAAATCCCTGCGGCTCAGCTCAGGAAGTGTGAGTTACGTTTCATATACATACAAGAAACGCTTTAACAATGAATCATTCCTGAAAGCAAGACCAGACTGGAGCGGCTCGACAGCACGATTTATAAAACACAAATAGGAACATAAGGGCCGTGTCTGTGTATGGTGTGTGTGAATCCATGACATTTTATTACTTTACACACATTCAGCAGACACTCTTATCCAGAGTGACTTACACAGCTTATATTCTGTACTGAAGGAATTCAGGTTAAGTACTTTGCTCAAGGGTACAACAGCAGCACCTGGGAGTCAAACTTGCAATCTTGATCTTGGAGCTGTAAGGCCAGTTCCATAAACCTTTTGCTATACTGCCGTCCTATATTATGTGTGTGTGTGTGTGTATGTATGTGTGAGTGAGTGTGTACCTATAGTGTGTGAATGTGTGCTTGTGTGTGTGTGTGTGTGTGTGTGTGTGTGTGTACCTATAGTGTGTGAATGTGTGCTTGTGTGTGTGTGTGTGTGTGTGTGTGCATTTACGGTGTCTGTGTGTATGATGAATGTGAGTATGGTGTGCGTGTGCAATGTATAAATGGACAGACTACATGGTTTGTCTCATTGAGTACCTGAGAATATTAATATTGAGGAGTGAAGTGATATTAAAGATGTGAGTGTAGTGATAGCACTCCCTCTCTCCCCCTCTCCACACTCCCTCTCCGCATTCCATCTCTCTGCACTCCTCCTTTCCCTCTCTCCCCCTCTCCACACTCCCTCTCTCCCCCTCTCTCCTCCTCTCCTCTCTCCGCACTCCCTCTCTCTCCCCCTCTGCAAACACCCTCTCTCCCCCTCTCCACACTCCCTCTCTCCCCCTCTCCCTCTCCCCCTCTCCCTCTCCCTCTCCCCCTCTCCCTCTCCCCTCTCCACACTCCCTCTCTCCCCCTCTCTCCTCCTCTCTCCACACTCCCTCTCCGCACTCCCTCTCTCCCCCTCTCCGCACTCCCTCTCTCCCCCTCTCCGCACTCCCTCTCTCCCCCTCTCTCCCCCTCTCTCCTCCTCCTCTCCTCTCTCCACACTCCCTCTCTCCCCCTCTCTCCTCTCCACACTCCCTCTCTCCCCCTCTCCACACTCCCTCTCTCCCCCTCTCCGCACTCCCTCTCTCCCCCCCCCTCTCCGCACTCCCTCTCTCCCCCCCCCTCTCCGCACTCCCTCTCCCCCCCCTCTCCGCACTCCCTCTCTCCCCCTCTCCGCACTCCCTCTCTCCCCATCTCCACACTCCCTCTCTCCCCCTCTGCAAACACCCTCTCTCCCCCTCTCTCCACACTCCCTCTCTCCCTCTCTCCCCCTCTCTCCCCCTCTCCACACTCCCCCTCTCCCCCTCTCCACACTCCCCCTCTCCACACTCCCCTCTCTCCACACTCCCTCTCTCCTCTCTCCACACTCCCTCTCTGCCCCTCCTCTCTCCACACTCCCTCTCTCCCCCTCTCTCCTCTCTCCACACTCCCTCTCTCCTCTCTCCACACTCCCTCTCTCCCCCTCTCCACACTCCCTCTCTCCCCCTCTCCACACTCCCTCTCTCCCCCTCTCCCCCTCTCCACACTCCCTCTCTCCCCCTCTCCGCACTCCCTCTCCCCCTCTCCGCACTCCCTCTCTCCCCCTCTGCAAACACCCTCTCTCCCCCCCTCTCGACACTCTCCTCTCTCCCCCTCTCCACACTCCCTCTCTCCCCCTCTCCACACTCCCTCTCTCCCCCTCTCCACACTCCCTCTCTCCCCCTCTCTCCTCCTCTCCTCTCTCCACACCCTCTCCCCCTCTCCTCTCTCCACACTCCCTCTCTCCCCCTCTCCACACTCCCTCTCTCCCCCTCTCCTCTCTCCTCTCCACACTCCCTCTCTGCCCCTCCTCTCTCCCTCTCTCCTCCTCTCCTCTCTCCACACTCCCCCTCTCCCCCTCTCCTCTCTCCACACTCCCTCTCTCCACACTCCCTCTCTCCCCCTCTCCGCACTCCCTCTCTCCCCCTCCCTCTCTCCCTCTCTCCACACTCCCTCTCTCCTCTCTCCGCACTCCCTCTCTCCTCTCTCCGCACTCCCTCTCTCCGCACTCCCTCTCTCCTCTCTCCACACTCCCTCTCTCCCCCTCTCCACACTCCCTCTCCGCATTCCATCTCTTTGCACTCCTCCTTTCCCTCTCCCCCTCTCCGCAATCCCTCTCTCCCCCTCTGCAAACACCCTCTCCTCCTCTCCTCTCTCCACCTCTCCTCTCTCCACCTCTCCTCTCTCTCTGCACTCCTCCTTTCCCTCTCTCCACTGTCTTACTTCTTTGACTCTCGCAGGTTTTTAACAGGTTTTCACCAGAATCTCTTCACCGTTACTCTGATTTCTCCCTCCGCCATTGTACCCTCACATATTTGTGCGGTGTACCCCGTTGTCTCTCCACACATCCCTCTGTATTCGACCTCACTCACAAACCGTGAGTCAGGCACAGCTCATCCAGCCTCTGATGACAACCATGTGCTTGGCAGAGATAAGTAGCATGCGCAGGAAGGAGCCTGGCATAATGTAGTGAGGAACATATTCTGCTTGCTGATTGGACGCGTGAATCCCCCAATGTTTCACTGACTACTCAACCTTCCTTGCATACATTACCTCAGTTTGGAGTACAGTTCGAGCATCACAAGCATTCTACCAGTGATCTACAGTAAGCAAACAAACTCATGGTGCGTCCCCTATAGTTTCCACATGTTTACAGACAATAAGCTTGTAACTCCAGCTGTCCATAAATATGAAATATAACCATCTTGGAAAAACAGGGAAGGTCTTAGTGTCACCTACAAATAGGCAACCGGGTGTATAAACATTTTTTTGAACAGGGCAAAAGTGTCATTTTGCCAGCACGTGGACCTGCTAGTAAAGCTATAAGGCAGTAATGGCTTCACATTGGCTAACATGGTGTGAACCAACCAAAAAACAGGAAAGAAACCATATAAATAAATAAACTGAGCGATAGCGAGCTGGCGAAAAGAGTCATGTCACTCACGGCTGGCACAGCTTGACCAGGTCCTGGTCCGTGGTCCCCGGGTGAAGACCGCGGATGTACAGGTTGGTTTTACTCAGCTGTTCCCCTCCCAGACTGCTACTGTTGCTGCTGCTGTTGGGACTGGGTGGCGCCATCTGCTGGTGGAAAGACACATAGGCCTGCTGCAGGGGGAAAAAAGGAAAATAGGAAGTTTAGGATTTGGTATTTATCTGATATTTGATTAGTCTAAGGCTCACAAATAAACAATATTTTAAAATATAACCCTGTTATTTCTCCCACCGAAATGGGATAAAACTCTGTGCGATTAATGGCTTTCTGCAAAGAGACCTGCATTCGCCCACACTTTCAGACAGGAAAATGAGTCATATCAGTCTTTTTTTATTGGTTATTTTAACACAGGCACCTGAAACCTGAACATTTTAGCAAGGGCCTTGTAAACACTACACCAGGGGTAGCCAACTCCTGGTCCTGGAGCGCCAGTGACGTTTCTGGTTTTTGTTCCATCTGAGCTTGATCACAAGAGTTTGTTGGATGACTGAGTCTGAGGCTGAATATTGTATGTAAGGTGAAAAGCTGAGTGAAGCTTTGATTGAGCCTGTTCTGTGTCATGTTACAAAATAAGGAACGGTTGTCGCTATAACATTGGGATCGTAAAATAGTTTATAGAGATAGAATTGTGAGTTTTAGCACTTTCAAAGTTCAAACGGTATATTGTGTGACCAGATTATTTAATTTCACCGTAAATAAATGCAATGAACGCAAATAAACTAAAACCACTTCGGCCAGTGCTAGTTAAGGGGTTAAACCTGATTAAATAAAATGTATCCAGTTATGCAGTTAAGTTTGGATGGAGCGAAAATCAGGATCGTCGCGAGCACTCCAGGACTAGGTGGAATGGATGGTAACAGAAATTTAATGAGGGATCTATCACATTATCAATAGTAATATTAATAATAATAATAAGAATAATTAGTATCATTTTAAATCTGCCCTGCATTTATAAATCTGTACTGTAGATCTGCACTACATTTATAAATCTTCACAGTAAATCTACAGGGACTTATGCATGGCCGACGCCTGATCTACATTTATAAATCTTCACAGTAAATCTACAGGGACTTATGCATGGCCGACGCCTGATCTACATTTATAAATCTTCACAGTAAATCTACAGGGACTTATGCGTGGCCGACGCCTGATCTACATTTATAAATGTGCACTGTAGATCTACAGGGACTTATGCGTGGCCTACGCCTGATCTACATTTATAAATGTGCACTGTAGATCTACAGGAACTTATGCACGGCCGACGCCCAATTCACCAAAAACGCTCCCTGGGTCTAAAAGTACTTGTTTTTCAGAGGAACAGCCAAAGTGCTTCTTTTTTTTTTTAAAGTGTCAAAAAAGTATCTCTTACAATTTATTTTGCACAAAAGCGTGATTCATTTAACATTCATTACGGTTCATTAAAGGAATGAAAGGAGCTCCAGTATCTCATTGGCAAGGCACTGTGGAGGCTCATTTGAGTAAATGACAAAGGAGGCACAACAGACAGATTTTCTTTATGACTTAACTGTCCTTCGCTACATTAACATAAATCTCTGCCACTTTACTGACTAATGAGCGCAGGGAACATTTTAAATCCTCCTAACTGCTTTCTTTTAGGACCTGGGGGGCATCGCAACCCCCCCAAGACACTAATACCCACATCCTTTACGACATCCCCCCACCCCCCCTCTCCGATGTACTAGCATTTTCTTTTCAATTCAGCCTTCATCAGAGGTTCCGAGGAGTATGAAATGTTCAATTATAAGTGGCTCAGAGGTCCACACCAGATGGAAGAAGGTCACAAACAAGAATGCAAGTGTGTATCTTTGCGTGTGTGTGTGCGTGCGTGCGTGTATGCATCTGTATGTACGTACTGTATGTGAGTGTATGTGCATATGCATGCATTTGTGTGTGTGTGTATGTGTGCGTAATTGTGTGCATACATGCGTACGTATGTACTGTATTTGTGGGCATGTGCATAGGTGTGCATAGGTATGCGTGTGTGTGTGTGTGTGTGTGTGTGTGTGTGTGTATGTACATGGGTTGGTTGCGATAAGATGAAAGAATTAAATAAGTTTGGCCAATTACAGCCTGTCTGTCACCAGATTCATATATAGCTCCTCCCTTTTTACACTTCTCCTCTCATCTCAAACAACCAGTGTAAGAGTCCATTTAATTGAATCCATTTAGTCCAAGAGTCCAGTGTAAGAGTAAATTTCAGTCACTCTACTGTCCCCCAGCAGAGCTGCGCAGTCACTCTACTGTCCCCCAGCTGAGCTGCGCAGTCACTCTACTGTCCCCCAGCAGAGCTGCGCAGTCACTCTACTGTCCCCCAGCAGAGCTGCGCAGTCACTCTACTGTCCCCCAGCAGAGCTGCGCAGTCACTCTACTGTCCCCCAGCAGAGCTGCACAGTCACTCTACTGTCCCCCAGCTGAGCTGCGCAGTCACTCTACTGTCCCCCAGCAGAGCTGCGCAGTCACTCTACTGTCCCCCAGCAGAGCTGCGCAGTCACTCTACTGTCCCCCAGCTGAGCTGCGCAGTCACTCTACTGTCCCCCAGCTGAGCTGCGCAGTCACTCTACTGTCCCCCAGCTGAGCTGCGCAGTCACTCTACTGTCCCCCAGCAGAGCTGCGCAGTCACTCTACTGTCCCCCAGCAGAGCTGCGCAGTCACTCTACTGTCCCCCAGCAGAGCTGCGCAGTCACTCTACTGTCCCCCAGCTGAGCTGCGCAGTCACTCTACTGTCCCCCAGCAGAGCTGCGCAGTCACTCTACTGTCCCCCAGCAGAGCTGCGCAGTCACTCTACTGTCCCCCAGCAGAGCTGCGCAGTCACTCTACTGTCCCCCAGCTGAGCTGCGCAGTCACTCTACTGTCCCCCAGCTGAGCTGCGCAGTCACTCTACTGTCCCCCAGCTGAGCTGCGCAGTCACTCTACTGTCCCCCAGCAGAGCTGCGCAGTCACTCTACTGTCCCCCAGCAGAGCTGCGCAGTCACTCTACTGTCCCCCAGCAGAGCTGCGCAGTCACTCTACTGTCCCCCAGCTGAGCTGCGCAGTCACTCTACTGTCCCCCAGCAGAGCTGCGCAGTCACTCTACTGTCCCCCAGCAGAGCTGCGCAGTCACTCTACTGTCCCCCAGCTGAGCTGCGCAGTCACTCTACTGTCCCCCAGCTGAGCTGCGCAGTCACTCTACTGTCCCCCAGCAGAGCTGCGCAGTCACTCTACTGTCCCCCAGCAGAGCTGCGCAGTCACTCTACTGTCCCCCAGCTGAGCTGCGCAGTCACTCTACTGTCCCCCAGCTGAGCTGCGCAGTCACTCTACTGTCCCCCAGCTGAGCTGCGCAGTCACTCTACTGTCCCCCAGCTGAGCTGCGCAGTCACTCTACTGTCCCCCAGCAGAGCTGCGCAGTCACTCTACTGTCCCCCAGCAGAGCTGCGCAGTCACTCTACTGTCCCCCAGCTGAGCTGCGCAGTCACTCTACTGTCCCCCAGCTGAGCTGCGCAGTCACTCTACTGTCCCCCAGCTGAGCTGCGCAGTCACTCTACTGTCCCCCAGCTGAGCTGCGCAGTCACTCTACTGTCCCCCAGCAGAGCTGCGCAGTCACTCTACTGTCCCCCAGCAGAGCTGCGCAGTCACTCTACTGTCCCCCAGCAGAGCTGCGCAGTCACTCTACTGTCCCCCAGCAGAGCTGCGCAGTCACTCTACTGTCCCCCAGCAGAGCTGCGCAGTCACTCTACTGTCCCCCAGCTGAGCTGCGCAGTCACTCTACTGTCCCCCAGCTGAGCTGCGCAGTCACTCTACTGTCCCCCAGCTGAGCTGCGCAGTCACTCTACTGTCCCCCAGCTGAGCTGCGCAGTCACTCTACTGTCCCCCAGCAGAGCTGCGCAGTCACTCTACTGTCCCCCAGCTGAGCTGCGCAGTCACTCTACTGTCCCCCAGCTGAGCTGCGCAGTCACTCTACTGTCCCCCAGCAGAGCTGCGCAGTCACTCTACTGTCCCCCAGCTGAGCTGCGCAGTCACTCTACTGTCCCCCAGCAGAGCTGCGCAGTCACTCTACTGTCCCCCAGCAGAGCTGCGCAGTCACTCTACTGTCCCCCAGCTGAGCTGCGCAGTCACTCTACAGTCCCCCAGCAGAGCTGCGCAGTCACTCTACAGTCCCCCAGCTGAGCAGTCACTCTACAGTCCCCCAGCAGAGCTGCGCAGTCACTCTACTGTCCCCCAGCTGAGCTGCGCAGTCACTCTACTGTCCCCCAGCTGAGCTGCGCAGTCACTCTACTGTCCCCCAGCTGAGCTGCGCAGTCACTCTACAGTCCCCCAGCAGAGCTGCGCAGTCACTCTACTGTCCCCCAGCTGAGCTGCGCAGTCACTCTACTGTCCCCCAGCTGAGCTGCGCAGTCACTCTACTGTCCCCCAGCTGAGCTGCGCAGTCACTCTACTGTCCCCCAGCTGAGCTGCGCAGTCACTCTACTGTCCCCCAGCTGAGCTGCGCAGTAAGTGCAAAAGAAGAGTTCACTTCATGTGCAGACAAGCTATAGGTGTCCGACTGACCTATCAACCTAAACCGCCCCCTGTCCCTGGACTGCCAGACACAGTCAACATTGGCTCAGGATTCGATACCTCAGAAGCCCTATAATTCCCTATAAAAGTTAAATAACAGAGCCCTATTCCTCGTCGCTGGCTAAGCGAGTTAGCTGGCTAACTGTGCGGAGTAAAACCCAGAACCCCCCCTGAATATGTAACATATTAAGAAGCAAAAGCAATGGTCCCGGTATTACTCAGTGCAGTTAGGCAGTGAACTCAGTTAGCCAGCTACAAGGCAGAGGCCCTGGTATAGAACAACAGCAGCATGAATGAGGGAGAAATGCTGTGTGTTAGACAAACATACATCTTCCACTCCCGCCACAGCCAGTCCATCCTCCATCCATTCTCCTCACCAACTGCCATAGTAGAGAGGTTTCCCTTCAGTAACACGCTGTCAGGCAGGGGATTGTCTAGGGGGGGGGCACGGGGAGGACAATGCCCCCCCAAATTTTCCGCCTGCTCCCCCAAAGCCAAATCCAGAAAAAATACAATCCCACAATATGAAGTCAGCGCTAGTAAGCTATTAGAGCTACAGACGATTCGGCCAATCATAAAAATGCCACATCGAAATAATATATTTCTCTAATATCTAATTGGTTGGTTTGGCCATATGAAATATGGAGACGCAGCGAGAGAGAGAGAGGTCAGTTTCTTTGATCAATCTATGCTGCCTCTTCTTGATAACTAACTATAGAGTTCTGTGACTGTTACGCATTGCTTAGGATATAATATCCGCTAGCCTAGCTTACTCAGTGAGTTGAAGATAGTGGCGAGAGTCTCCGTCTGGGAGATTTGATTTTAAATAAATAAAATTGATTACATGTTGCATCTAGCCTACTTGTTATAGCTGTGATTCTGCAGAACATATGCCGCATTGCATTAGCTGGCAGCACGTGTGTGTGCGCGCCCGTGTGTGTGTGTGTGTGTGTTCGCTATAGCCCTACTTTTCTCAAACTTTGGAATACTTCACATATATTAAAATACACCATATTTGTCTCCCTCTCTCTCTCTCTTACATTCTCTATCACTCTCACGGCGAAACGGCTGTCGTCAACAGAGGCAAGCCCCCCGGCGTCTCAGGCATAAAATATACTGTATATAAAAAATTATATAATATATAGAAAATAGCACAAAAAAACTGAAATGATGAAGTAATAAGGAATAAGTAATATTCTATAATAATTAGATTTCATTGGGCATTGATAAAGTTGTCCTCCTTAATGGGGGAGGGGGGGGGGGTTATGATGAAGGAATATAGCTCATCTTTAATATACTTGTTTCCATATAAGATTAGATAATGATTTGGTATTATTGGGCATAAATACAGTTGTCCTCCTATAAGATGAGGGGGTGGAGGTGGGTTTAAAATGTAATAAAATGATCGTATCCACTAATATACTGATTAGCCTATACTTTAGCTTTATATGAAAGCATCTCAAACCTCATCTGGGGCTTTGAAAAAAATAAAAATTAAAAATAAATTAAAATCTTCAAAATGTTCATAAAATAAACATTTTATTTTAGAAAATGCCCTGTGTGAGGTTGTGTAGAAATGCAGAAAATTAGTTTTAAAAGGCTCAAATTTTTCTGGGGGAGGACCCACAGACCCCCCTGCTACTTCGTCCGCCCCTTGTGCCCCACCAACATCTCTTCTTGCCCTCCCAGTCTAGAAACGGCCCTGCTGCCAGGTTTACAGCCTGCTGCTTTGTCATTCTTATTTATTTCCGTAGGCCGGGCAAGCGGTTTAATTTTCACGGTTCTCCATGACAATCTTTGTACCTTTGTCCAATACTACACCATAAGGTTTTTTGAAAGGGTTCTTCTCTCCTCTGTAAGGAGGAATGAAGCTGGATACACCTGCAGTGGCCTTCAGAACTGTCAGGAAGATGTGGCTAACTGGCGCTTGTTAGCAGGAGATGGCAATCAAGTTCAATCTTCCTGTCGTCCTCACCCACCCAGTGACCCGCCAGGCTTCTTTCAGTTCTGCTTCCGGAAAGTTCCTGTGTGTGACATCATTCACACTCGAATAGCGGAACAGTCATCCCCCTCTGCTTCATCCCGTTTTATCTCTTTTTAATGTGAAAGTTCACTTTCTGAAGTTTCCTTCATAAATATTACTTCAGATTTAGCATATGTTTTCGATAGGCCCAGACCAGACCAGTTTTTGTGTGCGAGTAAGAATATTTTATCCTACGTTTGGAAGAACCTGCTGGCTTTAGATTGGCTATTCGGGCATTCGAGGGTTTGTAATCTAAAACAAGAAATTACACTTTAAATAACTCCAAAGTAGTCTGTAAAGTGATGTTATGCTTCCAGAGGTTGTATGTGTGTATATTACTTCATTATTTTCCAGTAAATTATGTTTAATCTCATTTTTGGGAGGGACTATTTCCTATGGCACATGTAGCCTGAGAGTGCTGCGCTCAAGAAAAGAAGTACCGGCATGGCGTATAACTGGATATTTATGTTTATGTGAATACATGCTATAAAATTAATGTGTTCATATGTACAGCCTCTGGAAACATGACATCGCTGTACAAGCTGTTTTGGAGTTACCTGAAGAGTATTTTCTTGTTTTAAACCACAACCTTGCAAAGTCCCCTATACCAGCCATACTAAAGTCAGCAGCTCCTTGATCTCACACAACACGTTCACACTAAAATATCCTTCATCTCACACAACTGTCTGGCCGTTTGAAAACATTCACTAAAACTGAAATAATATGAAAACAAAAACTGAACCCCTGTTCTGTCAGACAATGTGCTATCCTCTGATTCTGCACTTGAGTTGACTTCTCTTTTAGTTTTTTCTAGCTATAATCTTGACCCCACTTGCGTCAAAGCAGGATTCTTTTGTCTATTAAGCTAAAAGAGTACACCTCTTCCTCCTCCTCCCTTTGGCACATTTTTACATCCACTGCAATCTCGCAATAACACATACAGACTCACAACATTTACTTAGCATAGGACAGGGCTAGGCAACCCTGGTCCTGGAGTGCCAGTGACATTTCTGGTTTTTGTTCCATCACAAGAGTTCGATGAATGATTTAAAGTCTGACCCTGAATATTCAGAACGGTGAAATGCTAAGTGAATCGCCTGACATGCCTGCTCAGGTAAAGGTGAGGATGGTGCTCAGGTAAAGGTGACCCACTGAGCATGAGACATTGCACGGACGAGCAGATTAAGCCAAACAGGTTTGCGTTCTCGGCTCTCCTGCGGCAAGATAGGCAGATACGCTACATTAGATAGCGTATCTGCCGATCTTGACCGAGACCAGAGCTGGAACATATAAACTATGACTAAATCTCAAACGATGGCTCACCCTAAGTCGCAAGCAAGAGTGAGTCGTACGGACGAACGGAGGCGATCCCTGGACGCGATGCACGATGTCGAATGGACGCCATTGTGCTCAGTGGGGAAGATTGCTGCCCTTTAATTTCACTTGCATTTCTGGCCCCTGAATTACTGCTAGACCCTCGTGTATTGGCTTGTGTGAAGGCATGCGTGTCGAGCGTCCGGTCATGTGGCCTGTTACGTCTCCCGAACCAGGGGCGCTAACAGAGGAAGTCTGTCAACAATTCTGAGCTACAGATTGGAATACCTGGTTGTCTTAAGTCACCCTCACGTACATCACATTCCTGTATGATAAGAAGGGCACAAAATTCCAGCCCAGACACGTCCCTGTCGCTGGCTGGGACCCCCACAGCCTGCTGCTCTCCCGGACAGGCTACACGCTCTCCCTGAAGCACAGGCAGCACATTACAAGTTGTTTTACCGCACCTTTAAAAAAAACAAAAAAACAGCAAGTGTACTTTCATGTTTATGTGTTTAAAGTGATTTCAGGAACCGAGTCCACAGTGTTTTTTGTTTTTTTTTCCGTTGTGATTTATAGCAAGGCTGTATAATGAATTGCCTGACAGAGAAATTAAGAGTTACTGAGCTGAGCTGGAACTTATGACTCCCAAACCAACAGTCTCCATTTACAAGCTGTCCTGTTTGTCTTTTAAATTTTTTATTTTAAGGCTGCTGACGTGGCGGCTGGGTGATGCCACACTGCTGTGTAGACTGAATATGCCCCTACTGTTTTTTATTTTGCCCCCCAACCTGGGCTTGTATATATATTCAATTCCCTCCACAATCTGGAATGTCCAGGATGGACTTTGCATATGCGGCTTTGACATGCAGTCTTACAAACTCCATTATCAGCCCGCAGGGGTCGCCCAAGAGCGATGAAACGTGGACCCCTGTCTGACTGAAGCCTTCCATACCCTGGGCGACTCAGGCCCCAATTGCGCATCGCCCTGCACCAGTGTAGTGCCTTAAACGACTGAGCCATCCAGCTGTGTAGATTGATTATGCCCTATACTGTGGTAATATCCTTCTACAGAGCACACAGGTAACACCACGCTGCTGTGTAGATTGATTATGCCCTATACTGTGGTAATATCCTTCTACAGAGCACACAGGTAACACCACGCTGCTATGTAGATTGATTATGCCCTATACTGTGGTAATATCCTTCAACAGAGCACACAGGTAACACCACGCTGCTGTGTAGATTGATTATGCCCTATACTGTGGTAATATCCTTATACAGAGCACACAGGTAACACCACGCTGCTGTGTAGATTGATTATGCCCTATACTGTGGTAATATCCTTATACAGAGCACACAGGTAACACCACGCTGCTGTGTAGATTGATTATGCCCTATACTGTGGTAATATCCTTATACAGAGCACACAGGTAACACCACGCTGCTGTGTAGATTGATTATGCCCTATACTGTGGTAATATCCTTATACAGAGCACACAGGTAACACCACACTGCTGTGTAGATTGATTATGCCCTATACTGTGGTAATATCCTTCTACAGAGCACACAGGTAACACCACGCTGCTATGTAGATTGATTATGCCCTATACTGTGGTAATATCCTTATACAGAGCACACACAGGTAACACCACGCTGCTGTGTAGATTGATTATGCCCTATACTGTGGTAATATCCTTATACAGAGCACACAGGTAACACCACGCTGCTGTGTAGATTGATTATGCCCTATACTGTGGTAATATCCTTCTACAGAGCACACAGGTAACACCACGCTGCTATGTAGATTGATTATGCCCTATACTGTGGTAATATCCTTCTACAGAGCACACAGGTAACACCACGCTGCTGTGTAGATTGATTATGCCCTATACTGTGGTAATATCCTTCTACAGAGCACACAGGTAACACCACGCTGCTATGTAGATTGATTATGCCCTATACTGTGGTAATATCCTTATACAGAGCACACAGCTAACACCACGCTGCTGTGTAGATTGATTATGCCCTATACTGTGGTAATATCCTTATACAGAGCACACAGGTAACACCACGCTGCTGTGTAGATTGATTATGCCCTATACTGTGGTAATATCCTTATACAGAGCACACAGGTAACACCACGCTGCTGTGTAGATTGATTATGCCCTATACTGTGGTAATATCCTTCTACAGAGCACACAGGTAACACCACGCTGCTATGTAGATTGATTATGCCCTATACTGTGGTAATATCCTTATACAGAGCACACACAGGTAACACCACGCTGCTGTGTAGATTGATTATGCCCTATACTGTGGTAATATCCTTATACAGAGCACACAGGTAACACCACGCTGCTGTGTAGATTGATTATGCCCTATACTGTGGTAATATCCTTCTACAGAGCACACAGGTAACACCACGCTGCTATGTAGATTGATTATGCCCTATACTGTGGTAATATCCTTCTACAGAGCACACAGGTAACACCACGCTGCTGTGTAGATTGATTATGCCCTATACTGTGGTAATATCCTTCTACAGAGCACACAGGTAACACCACGCTGCTATGTAGATTGATTATGCCCTATACTGTGGTAATATCCTTATACAGAGCACACAGCTAACACCACGCTGCTGTGTAGATTGATTATGCCCTATACTGTGGTAATATCCTTATACAGAGCACACAGGTAACACCACGCTGCTGTGTAGATTGATTATGCCCTATACTGTGGTAATATCCTTATACAGAGCACACAGGTAACACCACGCTGCTGTGTAGATTGATTATGCCCTATACTGTGGTAATATCCTTATACAGAGCACACAGGTAACACCACGCTGCTGTGTAGATTGATTATGCCCTATACTGTGGTAATATCCTTATACAGAGCACACAGGTAACACCACGCTGCTGTGTAGATTGATTATGCCCTATACTGTGGTAATATCCTTCTACAGAGCACACAGGTAACACCACGCTGCTGTGTAGATTGATTATGCCCTATACTGTGGTAATATCCTTCTACAGAGCACACAGGTAACACCACACTGCTATGTAGATTGATTATGCCCTATACTGTGGTAATATCCTTATACAGAGCACACAGGTAACACCACGCTGCTGTGTAGATTGATTATGCCCTATACTGTGGTAATATCCTTATACAGAGCACACAGGTAACACCACGCTGCTGTGTAGATTGATTATGCCCTATACTGTGGTAATATCCTTATACAGAGCACACAGGTAACACCACGCTGCTGTGTAGATTGATTATGCCCTATACTGTGGTAATATCCTTCTACAGAGCACACAGGTAACACCACGCTGCTATGTAGATTGATTATGCCCTATACTGTGGTAATATCCTTACAGAGAGCACACAGGTAACACCACGCTGCTGTGTAGATTGATTATGCCCTATACTGTGGTAATATCCTTCTACAGAGCACACAGGTAACACCACGCTGCTGTGTAGATTGATTATGCCCTATACTGTGGTAATATCCTTACAGAGAGCACACAGGTAACACCACGCTGCTGTGTAGATTGATTATGCCCTATACTGTGGTAATATCCTTACAGAGAGCACACAGGTAACACCACGCTGCTGTAGATTGATTGTGCCCTATACTGTGGTAATATCCTTCTACAGAGCACACAGGTAACACCACGCTGCTATGTAGATTGATTATGCCCTATACTGTGGTAATATCCTTATACAGAGCACACAGGTAACACCACGCTGCTGTGTAGATTGATTATGCCCTATACTGTGGTAATATCCTTCTACAGAGCACACACAGGTAACACCACGCTGCTGTGTAGATTGATTATGCCCTATACTGTGGTAATATCCTTCTACAGAGCACACAGGTAACACCACGCTGCTATGTAGATTGATTATGCCCTATACTGTGGTAATATCCTTATACAGAGCACACACAGGTAACACCACGCTGCTGTGTAGATTGATTATGCCCTATACTGTGGTAATATCCTTCTACAGAGCACACAGGTAACACCACGCTGCTGTGTAGATTGATTATGCCCTATACTGTGGTAATATCCTTATACAGAGCACACAGGTAACACCACGCTGCTATGTAGATTGATTATGCCCTATACTGTGGTAATATCCTTCTACAGAGCACACAGGTAACACCACGCTGCTATGTAGATTGATTATGCCCTATACTGTGGTAATATCCTTATACAGAGCACACAGGTAACACCACGCTGCTGTGTAGATTGATTGTGCCCTATACTGTGGTAATATCCTTCTACAGAGCACACAGGTAACACCACGCTGCTGTGTAGATTGATTATGCCCTATACTGTGGTAATATCCTTATACAGAGCACACAGGTAACACCACGCTGCTGTGTAGATTGATTATGCCCTATACTGTGGTAATATCCTTATACAGAGCACACAGGTAACACCACGCTGCTGTGTAGATTGATTATGCCCTATACTGTGGTAATATCCTTCTACAGAGCACACAGGTAACACCACGCTGCTGTGTAGATTGATTGTGCCCTATACTGTAGTCATATCCTTATACAGAGCACACAGGTAACACCACGCTGCTATGTAGATTGATTATGCCCTATACTGTAGTCATATCCTTATACAGAGCACACAGGTAACACCACGCTGCTGTGTAGTTAGTGTGTGATCTGGGATTATTCCCCTACCATGCACAAATGCTTCCAAGCAGTCACACTGGTGTTCTGTGCAAAGCATTCTTCCAAGGGTGGGAAGGCTTATCTGGGGGACAATAAAAACAACAGGAGGGCTGTACAGGTGAGCGTTCAGAGCGCTGAAGCCTGCACGCTAACTTTTTTTTGTCTCTCTGAGCTACTGTGAGAGGAATGCCCATCACAGGGACATAGGGACAGGTAAGTACAGGAACAGGTAAGTGCAGGTACAGGAACAGGTACATACACGTACAGAAACGGGCAAATACAGGAACAGGTAAATACAGAAACGGGTAGATATAGGTAAAGAAAGAGTTACAGGCAGAGGAACAGGTAGAGATTACAATATAAGTAGCCTACAGGTAGAAGAGGGACAGGTATGTACCATGATTATACAACACACCTGTGAGTGCCCACAGACAATCCACCCTGGCAAACAGCCATGTGTACAGTGGAGACCCAGGGGGTGGGGGCTGGAAGACGGTGTGTCAGAGAGAGCAGGTGTAGGATCCCAGAGGGGAAAAGACAGGTGAGACCAGGACAATGTGCTGGAGAGAACTAAGGTCCCACAGGTAACAGCACACGCAAACACACTTTACAAACGTGCCCAGCACGCACACATAAGCACACACACACACACACACACACACACACAGCATGTTTGCACATACGCACGCACACCAAGTGCACAAAAACATACGCATACATACACACACAAACGCACAGTGCGCACACACACACACACACAAACAGCATGTTTGCACAAATGGTAAATGGTAAATGGACTGCACTTATATAGCGCCTTTATCCAAAGCGCTTTACAATGGCCTCTCACTCACCCGTTCACACACACATTCACACACCAATGGCGGCAGCTGCCATGCAAGGTGCTAGCCTGCTCATTGGGAGCAATTTGGGGTTCAGTGTCTTGCCCAAGGACACTTCGACATGTGGACAGGAAGAGCCGGGGATCGAACCGCCAACCCTGCGATCAGCGGACGCCCCACTCGACCTCCTGAGCCACAGCCGCCCCCACAAACACACACCAAGACACATATGTATACACACACACGCCACGGGCACATACTTTACATACGCACATGCGCACGCATATGCACACAAACGCAAATGCGCACGCACACACGCACAAATGACACACATCCCTCCTGCTTGCTGATGAGAAGTCACCCGACACCCATGACTGAACCTGAGCCCGATCCCACACTGATCCACCCTTCCTCAGGACCTCTGCACATGACTTTGTGTGTGTGTGTGTGTGTGTGTGTGTGTGTGTGTGTGTGTGTGTGTGTGTGTGTGTGTGTCCAACCAAGCGTTGTGTATGTACATACATGCATAAGTACATACACAATGCATGTATGTACACTACCGTTCAAAAGTTTGGAATCACTGAGATATTTTTATGTTTTTGAAAGAAATTGATACTTTTATTCACCAAGGTAACATTAAATTGATCAAAAAATACACTCAAGACATATTTCTACTATTTCTATTTCATTCTATTTCTACTTTTAGCAATTGTAGCCATTTTTTTATAACTTTTATCACTCTGCTGCCAGATATGCATTAGATATGGATTACTTTAAGGGTTGTTTCTCCTGACAAATTGTCCTATTGAACTCTATAGAAAAATAAGTCAGGAAAAGAAACCCTTCAAGTTATCCATCCATATCTACTGCATATCTGAAAGCAGAGTGATGGTTTAAGGCTTGTTTGATACATCAGACTTAAAGCCATTTAGCCAACCATGTGTTCCATATGACTGCCATGTAATTTCCAGCTTAATCTAGTCCCACCCCCCAATTCCCATAGAGATCCATTCAAATGCAGAGACGTTATAGTATCGCTTGTAAAGAGTACCTGAAAATAATACATCAAGTCTTATTGATGTTGTTGGGAAGTCATGGCATGCAAAAGATATGCAACCAAATCTTAAATCTGACTTTATTTAAATTTATGTTAAATACTTTTGGTGCCCTAAAATGGGGAGGACTATGTGTACAAATGGCTACAATTGCATGTTCAGTGTTCATGTGTGTGTGTGTGTGTGGTGGTTAAAGTGAAGAGTGAGTACTTTAACTGCGTCTTGCACAGATTCTGCAAAATGAATGCGCACGCGCATGCACACTCACACGCACATGCACGCAGACACACTTCAGCAGTACTACCTGTTTTGCATTTGTTACCAGTTCTTATTTTCACGGGCACGGTTGAAATTATCACGGTCATTTCAACCACATATGAGCGGCTTTTGCTGTGAAACAGCTGTGTCACCACTCACCAGAGCAAATAATGCATTTACAAATGTTTTAAAATGTCACAGACTAAGAAGAAAATGGGATTACAGCACTGGTCGGCCTTACAGGTGCAACAGCAGGCTTTACACCTCCTAGAACGCTATCCACTGCTCCATCTTTACCCTGCCCTTGAACACTATCCACTCCTCCATCTTTACCACTGTCCAGAACACTATCCACTCCTCCATCTTTCACACTGTCCTAGAACACTCCACTCCTCCATCTTTACCACTGCCCTAGAACACTATCCACTCCTCCATCTTTCACACCGTCCTAGAACACTATCCACTCCTCCGTCTTTACCACTGTCCAGAACATTATCCACTCCTCCATCTTTCACACTGTCCTAGAACGCTATCCACTGCTCCATCTTTACCACTGCCCTAGAACACAATCCACTCCTCCATCTTTCACACCGTCCTAGAACACTATCCACTCCTCCGTCTTTACCACTGTCCAGAACACAATCCACTCCTCCATCTTTCACACCGTCCTAGAACACTATCCACTCCTCCGTCTTTACCACTGTCCAGAACATTATCCACTCCTCCATCTTTCACACTGTCCTAGAACGCTATCCACTGCTCCATCTTTACCACTGCCCTAGAACACAATCCACTCCTCCATCTTTCACACCGTCCTAGAACACTATCCACTCCTCCGTCTTTACCACTGTCCAGAACATTATCCACTCCTCCATCTTTCACACCGTCCTAGAACACTGTCCACTCCTCCATCTTTACCACTGTCCTAGAACACTCCACTCCTCCATCTTTACCACTGCCCTAGAACACAATCCACTCCTCCATCTTTCACACCATCCTAGAACACTGTCCACTCCTCCATCTTTACCACTGTCCAGAACATTATCCACTCCTCCATCTTTCACACTGTCCTAGAACACTCCACTCCTCCATCTTTACCACTGCCCTAGAACACTATCCACTCCTCCATCTTTACCACTGCCCTAGAACACAATCCACTCCTCCATCTTTCACACCATCCTAGAACACTGTCCACTCCTCCATCTTTACCACTGTCCTAGAACACTCCACTCCTCCATCTTTACCACTGCCCTAGAACACTATCCACTCCTCCATCTTTACCACTGCCCTAGAACACTATCCACTCCTCCATCTTTACCACTGCCCTAGAACACTATCCACTCCTCCATCTTTACCACTGCCCTAGAGCACTATCCACTCCTCCATCTTTACCACTGCCCTAGAGCACTATCCACTCCTCCATCTTTACCACTGCCCTAGAACACTATCCACTCCTCCATCTTTACCACTGCCCTAGAACACTATCCACTCCTCCATCTTTCACACTGTCCTAGAACACTCCACTCCTCCATCTTTACCACTGCCCTAGAACACTATCCACTCCTCCATCTTTCACACTGTCCTAGAACACTCCACTCCTCCATCTTTACCACTGCCCTAGAACACTATCCACTCCTCCATCTTTACCACTGCCCTAGAACACAATCCACTCCTCCATCTTTCACACCATCCTAGAACACTGTCCACTCCTCCATCTTTACCACTGTCCTAGAACACTCCACTCCTCCATCTTTACCACTGCCCTAGAACACTATCCACTCCTCCATCTTTAGTACTGTCCTAGAACACTATCCACTCCTCCATCTTTCACACCGTCCTAGAACACTGTCCACTCCTCCATCTTTACCACTGTCCTAGAACACTCCACTCCTCCATCTTTACCACTGCCCTAGAACACTATCCACTCCTCCATCTTTACCACTGTCCTAGAACACTCCACTCCTCCATCTTTACCACTGCCCTAGAACACTATCCACTCCTCCATCTTTACCACTGTCCAGAACACTATCCACTCCTCCATCTTTCACACTGTCCTAGAACACTCCACTCCTCCATCTTTCACACTGTCCTAGAACACTCCACTCCTCCATCTTTACCACTGCCCTAGAACACTGTCCACTCCTCCATCTTTACCACTGTCCAGAACACTATCCACTCCTCCAACTTTACCACTGCCCTAGAACACTCCACTCCTCCATCTTTACCACTGTCCTAGAACACTATCCACTCCTCCATCTTTACCACTGCCCTAGAACACTATCCACTCCTCCATCTTTACCACTGCCCTAGAACACTATCCACTCCTCCATCTTTACCACTGTCCTAGAACACTCCACTCCTCCGTCTTTCACACTGTCCTAGAACACTATCCACTCCTCCATCTTTCACACTGTCCTAGAACACTATCCACTCCATTTTTACCGCTCCCCTGGAACTCTATCCACCCCTCCATCTTTACTGAGAGAAAGAGTGAGCAGGAGAAAGAGAGAGGGGTATGGAATGGTGAAAGAGTCAGTCTACAGAAAACATCTCCAGAGACAGTCCAGAGATTAAGAAACGGCAGGATATTGACAGAGAGAAAAAGAGGAATGGGGGAGGAGAGAAGGGGGGGGGGGGGCGAGTACTGGAAAGCAGAAATGTATTAAAAATCACAATAATAATAATAAAAATGATAATAATTCTCCTCTCCCCACACTTCTCCCAGTGTAAACCTGCAGTCAGAGCTCACATCATAAACGTGGGGGTTACACTCTCTCCCTTAACTCCTGCACCACTGTAGAAGAGAAATTATTTTCTCTACCATCCCCCCTCAAACCCCAACTCCTCCACTTCCTAAAAATCTAACACGCCCCTCAGTCATGAGCACATTGTTTGAGGCCAGAATTCCAGGAATTCCAAGGCATTAAGCCCTGCAATTCGAGCCGGGGCCAGGCGGAGAGGCACGGGAGGGGAGGGGGGGACAACGAAGAAGCAGGTTAGCACCGTCTGTGTTCCAGCGGCTTTAAGCGCCATTCCGTCGCCATGCCTGCTCTGTCATCAGTGTTTTGCAGCTGAATATTAACAGCTAGCTAATTTTCCAAAAATTTTACCAATTCTTTTACTTTGTGTATCCATTAGCAGGGTACTTCCCAAACACAACACAACAACCTCAAAGACAAACTGCCTGAAAGCTTCCTGCTAACCTAAGGCACCCTGGCTAGCCATCCCACGTGTTCCCTGCATAACTGCCGGTAGCATGCCAAAGCTTGGTCATGTAATTGGTCATTGAAATTGGTGGAATTGGGGTTTGACCTTTCCTGACCTTTATGTGTGATAAAATACACGTGTTTATTTTCCTGTCTCTACACTGTGCTGTCCAATAAAAAGCTGAAATGCCCTAAAAATGAATTTTAAAAACAACAACGGTGCTGTGTTTTACTCCTGACCGCACCAGTACCAACTCCTGACAGAACCAGTACCCACTCCTGACCGCACCAGTACCCACTCCTGACCGCACCAGTACCCACTCCTGACCTTGAGACGGGAACCGAGAACTGACCCCCGAGACACTGACGCCCCCTCTCCCCTGCTGAATTCCAATCCCTGTGAGACACTGTAGTTCCTTTTGTGTAAAATAACTAATCACTGCATAGGAGATGTGCATAAACTCACACTTGAAGCAAAACTATTTATAATATCAATTGTCTGTTATTACATGCTGGGTTCTTGGTGAATATTCATGAAACAGAGCAAGAAATTACAATGAGAAATGTACTTTTTAAAATAAAATCTGAATTTTTTCTTTTGTGAATGCACAAGTCTTAACTGCATCCAATTCAAGTAAGCGATGAGAGCTAGGAACCTAATGGTGCAGTGTTTTAATAATCAAATCTTGTGATCCTGAATACAGATAATCTGGGCTGGAGTTAAAGCACAACTGGGGTTTGGTAAAACTTTTGGTTGTGTAGTTACCTGGCCATGATGTCCAAATGGTGGTGAAATATGTTCGTTAGTTGCTCTGTGCTCTCCTGGTGTGATAATCCAGAATAAAATTTGTTGCTCTCCATTCACTTTTATTGGACAGCTAAAACGGTCTCAAAATGACACTTCTAGCACGTATACGACCGGGAAAAAAGCGGATTCTGTCAATAGAAAAAATAACCAGTCCTCGTATGTATTTTTTTTTGTGTAATTAAAATAATTTATAGAGTACTATTTTCTTCAATGTTGTTAGCAAGCTACCAGAAAAGACTACCAAAATGTTGGTAGGTTGGACCATAGATATATACTAGTACTAGGAACGTATGCTTCTGTTGATATTTGTACCAATGAGTGGCTTCTGATGCATCGGTGCATTAATGCTATTTCTGGCACAAGAACAGAGCTTACCTACCGGATCTACTTTCCAAATAAAATACGAAAAAGCCAAGAAAAGACCATTTAATAAAAAATTTAAAAATACGTACGAGAAATGCTTATTGCTTGTATTGACAGAATCCACTTAGTTTGCGGTCGTATATGTGCTAGAAGTGTCATTTTGAGACCATTTTAGCTTTCCCATAGAAGTGAATGGCGAGTGACGAATACCCTATTCTGGATTATCACCCCAGGGGAGCACAGAGCAACTAACAAACATATTTCTCCACCATTTGGACTCATATCATGGCCAGGTAACTACACAACCCAAAGTTCTACCAAAGTTCAGTTGTACTTTAAAAAGCAGGCCCCTTGACCCCGCTTTAGTTTCTAACTCATTCCAAAATGTTCGTACTCAGGGGTTACACATGAGTAAAGCCGATCTGTCAGGGCTTCCATCGTCAGTTATGAATGTGAATCTGCTGACGGGATGTTTCAGGACCGGTTCTCCCAGTTTTGGAGGATGGAGAATTGTGGGAACGGCGTTCATCACTGCGTGTAAACACAGTTTAAGGCTGGTTTCCCAGAAGACTGTGCAGCCCAGTCCATAGGGGAGCTGACTTCCAACCCAAATAAAAATCCCTCCGCACAATTGCACTATCTTTACTCTGACCCCACTTCGACTATAACCCCCTGTCCGAATGAAGCAAAAATATATACATAAGGAAGGCGGGCTTTCTGTTGTCCTTTTTCTTTGTGGGTGTGCCATGTCCTTCAAGACTAGTATGAAGAAGCATAAACATGGCCGTCTCTGTTTGTGCATCTGTGTGTAGCTTAGTATGAAGAAGCATGAACATGGCCGTCTCTGTTTGCGCCTCTGTGTAGCTTAGTATGAAGAAGCATAAACATGGCCGTCTCTGTTTGTGCATCTGTGTGTAGCTTAGTATGAAGAAGCATAAACATGGCCGTCTCTGTTTGCGCCTCTGTGTGTAGCTTCGTATGAAGAAGTATAAACATGGCCGTCTCTGTTTGCGCCTCTGTGTAGCTTAGTATGAAGAAGCATAAACCTGGCCGTATCTGTGTGTAGCTTAGTATGAAGAAGCATAAACATGGCCGTCTCTATTTGCACCTCTGTGTGTAGCTTAGTATGAAGAAGCATAAACATGGCCGTATCTGTGTGTAGCTTAGTATGAAGAAGCATAAACATGGCCGTATCTGTGTGTAGCTTAGTATAAAGAAGCATAAACATGGCCGTATCTGTGTGTAGCTTAGTATGAAGAAGCATAAACATGGCCGTCTCTGTTTGCGCATCTGTGTGTAGCTTAGTATGAAGAAGCATAAACATGGCCGTCTCTGTTTGCGCATCTGTGTGTAGCTTCGTATGAAGAAGCATAAACATGGCCGTCTCTGTTTGCGCATCTGTGTGTAGCTTAGTATGAAGAAGCATAAACATGGCCGTCTCTGTTTGCGCATCTGTGTGTAGCTTAGTATGAAGAAGCATAAACATGGCCGTCTCTGTTGGCGCATCTGTGTGTAGCTTAGTATGAAGAAGCATAAACATGGCCGTCTCTGTTTGCGCCTCTGTGTGTAGCTTAGTATGAAGAAGCATAAACATGGCCGTCTCTGTTTGTGCATCTGTGTGTAGCTTAGTATGAAGAAGCATAAACATGGCCGTCTCTGTTGGCGCCTCTGTGTGTAGCTTAGTATGAAGAAGCATAAACATGGCCGTATCTGTGTGTAGCTTAGTATGAAGAAGCATAAACATGGCCGTCTCTGTTTGTGCATCTGTGTGTAGCTTAGTATGAAGAAGCATAAACATGGCCGTCTCTGTTGGCGCCTCTGTGTGTAGCTTAGTATGAAGAAGCATAAACATGGCCGTCTCTGTTGGCGCCTCTGTGTGTAGCTTAGTATGAAGAAGCATAAACATGGCCGTCTCTGTTTGTGCATTTGTGTGTAGCTTAGTATGAAGAAGCATAAACATGGCCGTCTCTGTTTGTGCATCTGTGTGTAGCTTAGCATGAAGAAGCATAAACATGGCCGTCTCTGTTTGCGCCTCTGTGTGTAGCTTCGTATGAAGAAGCATAAACATGGCCGTCTCTGTTTGCGCCTCTGTGTGTAGCTTCGTATGAAGAAGTATAAACATGGCCGTCTCTGTTTGCACCTCTGTGTGTGGGTTGGTAATAATTACCCTGAAATTAGAGTGATGGAGCAATAACATGAAAGTATTACCGATGCTTGTTGTCCCTTACTGAAAGTGTCCCAAACCAAGGGGGGTATTTCACAAAGCGGGATTAAAAAATTAGCCAGCTAACTTTTGTAAATATTTTGAAGTAACCCAGACTCTCACCCAAACGGATGTCAAATTCAAAATATTTACAGTGTAAAAAAAACAAAGTTGAGAATACGCAGAATTTCAAGCAACTTACTTCTTTAGATTTCTTAATTTCTTCTTCTGATTAGAGTTCTGACCTTAATGTCGATTTTTAAGTTATGCCAACTAACATTCATTAGTTAATTCATTCATGTTAACTTTTTCTAACAATGAAATTTGAGTTTTATGAAAAACAACTAATGAATGATAGTTGGCATAACTTCACTTGAAAATCTTTAATTCAGCTCAAAACTCAAAAAATTTAGTGAAGTAAGTTGCCTTGAAATTTTGATTATACTCAACTAACCGTAATGAAGACCCAAACCGCAGGCACTCAGGTCTGCAGGTTTCTGTTCTTATTTTGAAATCAGCAACCAATTCAGACCCAAGACGTCAGGTGAGGTCATGCGTTACCTTTGCAATCAAATCCCTTTTTTACGCCCCCTTTTCTCCCCGGTTCAGAATTCCCCAATCGTACTTACTCAACTCCTCTAATGACTTGGGAGGGCTTGGGAGGGCAGGGACAAGCTTGTGCTCTCCCCCGAAGGACGCAAGTCGGTTTTGCGCAGACGTCCGTTGGATGGTGCCCTTTCAACTAGCGGGGGAGGCTACGGTGCGCAACGAGACACTGTCATGATCACCCTCGCCCACTGAAACCCTCCCAGGTCTTACTACTCCAGGTCTTACTAGAAGCATGTTAGTGTACTGATTGGAGTACATACCAAGGCTCCAAAAAGCACACTGGTAGATATTCCAGTAAAACCTGGAATGGCAAATGTACTAACAGTGTGATACGCAAAGGAAATTAGGTGGCTTGAAGGGAGAGAGGGCCAGGTTAGTACTCGGAAACTATAGGCCAGGGGTAGGCAGCTCTGGTCCTGGAGAGCCGTAGGGTCTGCTGGTTTTTGTTTTCACCTTAAATACGAGAACTACTTAGACTAAAGAAACCAGGCGAGGTGAGCTAACTGTGTAATCAACTGCTTTAATCGATCAATTAAGCGGCGAGTAACAACAAAAACCACCGTCTCGAGATGACATCCCTCAGAAAGAAAAGACTCACTTTCCTAGAAGCATTTGCCATCTCCTGTCTCCTGAGAGAGAGAGAGAGAGCGAGAGAGAATGAGACAGAGACAGAGATAGAGAGAGAATGTGACAGAGATAGAGAGAGTATCAGAGAGAGAAAGAATGTGAGAGAGTAGTTATAGTAACGAATTCCGCACGCACAAGCACCCCGTTTCCACCTGAACCCCCACAAGGAACGGTGGCCAACCCTCAGGCACCACATGCGGAGTAACACCTGGCCTTATCCTAACTGCTCGCCCTTTCAGTCCACCCTATCTCACTCAGTTTATCAAACCGATAAATCCACTTCTGAACACGTTCTCTCTATTCTCTCCCTCACTCAACCCTGCCTGGAGATTTACCTATTTTTCCTCAGGCCCTCCAAAACCCCCATCCTCCCAAATTCTTCAAAACAAAGGAAATTGTTGCCCTGGAGCTAATTAATTAATGTATTTAATTAGAGCTAAGACGGAAATTAAATTGGACTTTAACACCTTCCAGCCCTCCCAGTGAGGAATGCAACTGGAAATTATTGATATGGGCTTGGAATTCTACAGCAAATACAATAACCGACCAACTTAATAGCAGGCCTACAATAAACAATAACGTGTCTGTCTCAGTGGATTTCTACATAGATTCTTCTTGGGTTGAACTTCTGCTCGATTTCAGAATTAGCCAGTAGATCACAGTAGCCTACATCCGCAGTCCTAGAATCAGGAACATCCCGTGATTTTTTACCGCAAATAAAAAGTGTAATCTACGTCGAGTATCACGTTTTGGGGGGTAGGCTACAGATTCCTTTCGGTCTAGATTGCGCAGGGTATTACATAATTGCGTATGCTGTTCCTCCCTTACAAATACCAATGCTATAATGTCCTCTTTTTTTGTATTTTTACATTTATTTATTTATTTATTTATTTTTACAAAATACACGTTCCCATTCTCTCCCAAAAGAGGTAGGCTAGCTATGTCTTCGGGATGGTTTCGCGCACACAGATCACACAAAGCCGAATTTGTGCTGTCGGTAGCCTGAATGAACTGGTGATGTAACTAAACACAGTTAATTACATGTTCCTCGAATGCCTGGAATGTCGAGGCATGCCCTTGATGCTCACGTTTGTCGCTGGGGTGTCAGCTCGGATGAGCGCATACCGGGAGTCTCACATTATCCATTTCTGCGATCACATTTCCACGACCTTATAAATCAGTTCACGGTGCCGAAGAACAAAACACAACTGAACATACTATTTAAGTGATCTAATGTGTGGGAATGACTGCGCTGCCGAACACTTACGGGAAAACAAATATTTAGTCATGATTTGAAAAACAGATCGCATGTTTTTTTTTTCAAACCAACCGTGACGGCGCTGGATGAAATTTGTGGTGAAGTGACATTCCTTAGTCTCAAATGAAATGAACACAGGAAATGTATTTTTATTATTCTGTCGGTATTAATGTATTATTCGCCTCATATTGGTGCTTTTGCTTGTGCGTCAAAATTATCAAGACCACGACTCCCCTTCTCTTTCTGAAGTGAACGAAGTTCCGTCAATGAGCAGACGCGCAGCAGGACGAAACGACTTTTGCTGACATCTTGGAGCATTGGGCTATTTAAGTTTTCATAGTGAAAATGCGGTAGCCTCCTCGTCTCAATTTAACCAGAAACATTTCGGCCGACTTCAACCAAAATTGACTATGAATGAGCACGCCTTCTAGGGGGGAAAAAAACTACTTTCGCCACAGAATTGGGCAGGGTAGGCTAGTCTATTTTGTTTACAACTATTCCACATCATTGCAGATAGGGTTTTGTGTTAGTTTGTGACATCATATCATTATTGTGTAACGTTTTATATTAACTCATTCGATCAGCGAATAAACCTACATAATCCTTTGTTAAGAAGCATAGGTAGGCTAGTTAAACTTTGCGAACTACCAAAGTTCCGAAATGGCGGGTTTCGTATAAGCAAATGGTAGGTTTGCCTATATGACAACGAAAATTTAGCAATGGGTAGCCAGACCTTACCCTTAATGAAAAAAAGTCACATTTAGAAATAGGCTAGGCTACGTGGAATGGAACCGTTTTCTGAGATGACACTGCGCGTAGCTAGGACCTAGACCTATATTTTTTACGTGGAGAAAAGTTTTTAAAAGGACGTTGTTAGACGTTTAGACAACATATACCTACTGTTTTGATCAATAGCCTACACTTTTTATTCCTGCGACCCAGACGTGAAGGTGTTTTCGTCCCATGAGCTAACGAGAAAAACGAAGCCAGTGCTATATTTAAAAGCCACGCAGAACACACCATAAAAACCCCAAAATAAATCATACAAACAAGGCCCTTGCGAGTTGTGGAGCTCGAATGTATTTTTTTTAATTTGAATTGTTCCTAAAAATGGAACCAATAGCCTAATCTTAATAAAGTGAAAGCAATTGACCATATGTTAAAATTGTAACGTGTCTGTGTTTGCTAAGGAAAAAACGAATAATTGTTGCCATCACTGATTGTTGCCGTTCCATTCATATTCGTAATTCCGGCGAGCAATCGTCGTGTCCCGTCATCGCAATGGGATATTTTAGGGGTGGGGCGATTCGCTTGACTAAAGAAACTTTGCCAAACTTATGTTGCGTATATTCTGCGAAAACACGATTCTTTCTCGCCTTCAAAGCCTCTGCTGATCGTGTGGCGAAGCAGGCTAGTAATCGATTACTTTAAGCTCGCTAACAATCCCTTCTGCTTCCATTACGACCACAACCCCCCACCCTTCAGCTAGCTAATGAGAGATATTATTTACACCATTTGCTTTTCAACTTCATTCCCTTCAAGTCACTTTCTATTGGCAGACACAAAACCCCCAAAAACAACACAAAGATCCGAAGAAGGATATAAAAGCGCATGGAAGGGTCGGCAACATGTAAATACTACTGCACAAGCGTCCAGTATAGGCTATGGAACGATACAGTAGCGTGAGCGGCTGCGGTCTCCAGTCGATCGCTGGCTGGATACACTGCTACGAGTAATGAAGTTGCTTTTATGTACGCTCCGCTTTCAAGGACACTGCAGCTTAAAGTCACACAGTCGTACTGCCTCAACAGATACGGGAATGAGCTCCCGTTTACCGGCCAAGGGCGGAAGAAGGATGCGAGTCGCAAGGTTGCCGTACCTTTTTGCTGTTTCTGCTGTTATAGCCGTTGTATGGGTTGACTCCTGTCCTTGGCGGAACGGAGAGCAGCATTTTACAGTCCTAGCTATGTCCGGAGTAGCGAATGCAGCCAAGGCAGTCAGCTGACGTCAGCTCGGGAAACTCGGTTTGGAATCTGGGAAAGCGATTTGGGGCAGCTAGTCTACCGCTGTCGCTCGCTGCTGCTGCTGCTGCTGCTACCGCCGCCCGAAAAGCACCTTTCGACACGCCTAATTTACGAAGCCCACAGTTAAAATCATGCGCGCTGTGTACTGAATGGACTCTTATAAATACTAAGAGCATTTCTTCATTTAACGGGCTTTTTTTTTGTTGCCTTAGCGAAAAGTCAACTCTTTGGAATCTGATTGGCCTCAACAGCCCATATGACGCATCTAAGCCTATCAGAAATGAATTTATTAAGCGCATTCGTTGAATAAAACATCTTATTTATACTGTACAGTTTAGCTGGTAATATTGCGATTAAGTTAGTGTGTAGAATAGGCTACATCATACTGGGTTCTCAATTTACAAGTCGTCTCAGTGTAGCATTAAGGCAAATTAGTGTAGGGCCTATAGCCTACTCTTTTGAGAAAAAAACTACTGCCACCGTTTACATTTAATTTTAGACAATTCATTTAAGAGAAGTCGCTTATAGGCTAGGTGTCATATATTATGTCAGGCCGAAAGGAAGGAGTAATGTGTTGGCCTACAAGCTGTAGCCTAATTAAGCGTCATTGTTGATGTGCACATAGGCCTATTTGATTTTTAAAATACTTTCAGTCATGGAGAAAATAATTATCTTGATGGTGATCTTTATGTCGTCTACTTGTCTGACCCCACCCTGATAAACAAAATTATGAAAATGCAGTTGATTCATCCTGATGGGGAATTGAGGATAAATCAGAATAAACCTCCCTATCACTGTAAGTGTTGTTAAGGAAACTAATTGCTCAATATATCAACATTTGTCTTCATTTATGAGTTTGGTAACTGTTGTAAGTGTATTGTAAAGCGGCAAGTGGCACGGACGTGACCAGTGCTTGTGTGTTTTGCGCAAGTGGACGGCGCTGGCGCTCTCTTGTACAAAACAAGTCGCTTCAGCGAACCCTGTAGTTCAGCTAACATTGTTTAGGAAACCAACAGGTATGTTGCCAAGCAACGGAACACCTCCCTGACGTTCTGATTAGCCCCCACGGGCTGTGTGTAGGCTTATGTGTAGTCTTCTCTGTCCTTTGTATTTTTACCAGACTGCCGGTATGACCGTGAAAACAGGGAACATGCTTGCTTTGACCAATCAAAGGCACTTAACTGTCAGATAAAAAGTAGGCGACATAATTGAGCCTAAACGGGTAGGCTACAAAGAGCTGTTACTGCTGAATCATCCTGTAAGGTTTCCATCTTTTATTAGAGGTAAAATGTGCTTCCTTACTGTACCCAAAAGCACTGGCGTAAGGCCAGGGTGGGCAACGGCCACCAAAATAGTATTTTGGCCCACCCATTTATATTGGCTGAACCACCACCCAATTGTGAATGCCCACCTAGTTCTATGCACGCCCAACTATGACGTTGCCCAAAAGATATGGAAGGAATAATGCAAAAAAGCTGTAAACTTTTGAAATTCATATGTAATTATTGCAAATGCTGATTTAGTTAACTTGCTGGTGGCATAGGCTACATGTGAAGTGCTCAGCACAAATGTAAAACGTGTTGCACGTTTTCATGTAATTTAATGTAATGTCTACCTGCTGGTCGTATTGTCTCTTGTGAGGGGTACAAATATGTAGGCCTACCCTTTGATTATGTTTTTGAAAACCACAAATATTTTGAGCAGAGAGGGTAGCATATAACAGTAGCCTATAATATATACAGAGGTGGGGCCAATTCCAAAAATTACTTTGAAATTCAATGAATTCATGGAAAAATTAAGTAGACATTTTTAAAATCCAGAAATAGAATTTCAGTACATTTTACAGATCAGCTGAACTGAAATGTAATTGACCCTAATCTTTAATCTGTGTCACTCAGAGGGAATGGATATGCTTCAGGGTGCTAAAATGCACCCCAGTTTTGCGTTTTATAATTTTTTAAATCGGTGGGTATGCCTGCAGTAGATTCCATTGGTTGTAAAATGGAGGTGTGAGGTTTAGACGGACTGAAACCAGACAGCCCTTGTTTTTTCAGCCTTATAACCCAGAAAAAATGCCAGAATTTAACCCCTGTCGGAGTTCGTTGGGTTGATGCAATCATTCTGCTTTTTAAAATAAACATATCAGCTGACTTTTGGAAGCGCATGTTTGTAATAAGGAAGTGTGTTGGTTTCAAATGTTTGTTAAGTGGCGTTTGGAGCTGATTTGATTGGTAGGACTGACTGTTGCGCTCGAGTGAACTTCACATAAAGCATTGCATCACTGCATCTGCATCCGGCGGGCACGCAAGTTTTGGCTGGGGTGTCTAGTTGCTCTCTTCCCTCGAGTATCATGCAGGGCAAGCATTCATAAACCTTAATAAACAAAGACATTACCATTTAATTAAATGGCTTAAGTGGACTATAATCTTTATTAAACATTTAATGCTTTTGTTCATCTTATTGTTATTAGGCTATTATTATTATTATTAAATAACAAATGTGTCCCATTTGACATACTGGAAACTACTGTGTCTGGGCACTGTTTCTCACCATCTAACCCCTAAAGATAACACAGCTAAACATATTCCTACATGTAGCCATATTCCTATGCTACAACATTAGAAACCAATAGTCACAACACCTTAGAACAAGATGACATCATCACTCTGTGATGAGGGCTTTTACAAACTGAACAATGGCAGCTGCATTGATTATTGTAAGTTTAATTGACATTTTCATGGAGTGGTGCCAAAGATAGAAACTGGCCAGAAGAATGAGTCTCTTGAAACAAGACTGAATGTAAGTTACCATGACTGTTTATTCCCTGTTTCGCAGGCTACACTCCCACTCATTACTGGCTCTGAAGATAGATCCCTGAGACATTATATCAGAACAGTGAATCAAAATGGAGAGTTTTTTCTTCATGCTGGCCTCTATATATTAGACCTACAAAACCACTGCCCATTATAGAATAGAATAGAATAACTTTTATTTTCCCGTTAAGGAACTTCAGTTGTAGCCACCAGCAACAACAAAAAATACATAGACAGTGGGTCAGACCCACAACACACAAACAAACATATCAAATAAAGACATTCAATATAATCATTGCATTAATCAAACTAATGAAGTGAATTAAAGTGGAATAGCCTACAGCCAAATGTCATGATTAAAAATAGCCCCACTGTCCCGAGATGTCCAGTGTTATCAAGCAGTCCAACACACAAACTCCGCCTCCACATCTTTCCTCCATACACAGTGTTGCGGTCTCTGTCCACCATCAACACGGAGCACCGAAGTGCGTCAGCCTTCCCACTAGTCGTCTCACTTCTCCCGTGCATTATCTTCTCCTTTCCTTCCCTGTTGGCCTTTTGAAGATTGGCTGCAGTCCTGGATCAGTCCCGACATCTTCAACTCTGGTGAAGAGCGATGGTAAACTTTGTAGCTACAGATCCAACAGACATTCTCGAGCATATGTTGCGAATGCGTCTCCATGGTGACGACCACAAACAGAATTATCCCGACTAGACAATTCGTCAATTTTATCAAAACGAGCAGAAGGAGTGTCCTGAACAATCTCCAGCCTGCTTCCCCATCCCACAACAGACACACAGCGCATGAAAAAAAACAAAAGACAAAAGCCTGACACAACAAAATACATTCAAATTAACAAACACGAACAAGAGAGACAGCTGTGCCCAGTTGCATATAACACCTTAAGTTAAGTTCTCACTTACAATTACCCTTAAGTAGGGCCTTTAAGCTAAGTGAGTTGCATAAAAAAATCATTAAGTGTTATCTAAGGGTTTTCTTAAGTGGAGCCTTAATATGTCTCTTAAGAGTTTCATTTTACTTAGCTAAGTAATCCCTTAAAATCCACAAAACGCCTTATCTACCATTTCCCTTCAGATTTTTTAAGGCTCGAAATATATTCCCTATATTCCTAGAAATGATGGCACCGATTAGTAAAAAATAAGCTTCATAATGACGTTATTATTAGTCGGATGTGTCCTCCCAATATTAAACGTAACGTTGGCTAGCCTATACTATTACCACTTTGTTGTTGTCAGCCGTAGCCTACGTTCACATTCTCGCTAACCCGGCTGAAGTATCCCTGCTCTGGCATAGCCTTACTGTAGAAAGCTTCCGTGATCGGGCAGAAATTAAATCAGTTACAACACAATTTTGCGTTAGCCTACTTATTTTTTTAAAAGCAACTGTGTTACAAAGTAATTTATTCACTGGTGATCATGTTAGTTGTCCTTTGACAATGCAAGGTATAATTCCCCAGCTAATTTGAACTGATTATGGTAGTCTAGGTTTTCTCCACAAAAAGGTTTGTGAGTTTGTGTGCAACTTAGTCTCGACATTTTCTTTCCTTCTGCCTCTCGGCTGTTCTGCCGGACTCCAAAAGGCTAGCCTACAGATCGCTAACGGCTCATTTATTAATTTTTTGCCATAAACGACAGATTTCAATATTTTTTCATTAGTCTATTTCTATTTCTCCCATCGTCCTCTTTACTGCTATGTAAATTACACTGGAACAGTATGGAACACATGGTTGGCTAAATGGCTCTAAGTCATCAAGGGTCGCATTGGCGTCATTTACATGGGGGATGCATGCCCCCCAATACCCGAGAAAGCCCTATCTGTCCCCAACAAATGTTGCATTGACAGAAATGCATAAAAGCGCCTGTATTCTAGCCCATGTACGAGGTTGTAAATGGTAATCAGTGGGCGGGGCAATAATGTTGCTCCATTTAGCTACATTATTGGGGCGATAGACTAGATAAACAAAAAGCAATGTTTAATTTCAGGCGTAGTCGGCTGTATCTAGTGGAAACGCGGGGCTCAGGTTCCGGAAGCAAAAACTCCATTCACTTTTTACATGAACTGTGTCCGAATGGTCTACGTCCTGGCATAGGACGAATGTATAGCCTACTGCTTAGGCTACTGCATACTGTTTAGTGGCATAAAAATATCCTCCATGCTCCATACTATTATCAGCTCGGAACTCGGAAATAAGTATATCATTTGGCGATTTTAAGCACACTACATTTAGAGAACATTTCGCCTGCTGAACGTTCTCATCCAGGCGACTTAACGACCATACTCAATAGTAGCCCATAGAAGGGTGTTGAATCGGACACAGCTATTGACAGTCTAACGTGAAACACCTTCATGCACACTCGTCTTTACGTGAATCACGTTGATTTGCGATGCATTTCTGAGAATCATAGCCTATGCTAAAATTAGTCTAATAAAGTGCAGGAAACTTTAGGTGTACATTATTTAGATGTAGCTTTTCTGAATTTGCCTATGGTAGTTTAACAACAAACGAACAACACGAGGAGTAAGCTACCTCTCTTTTAAAATAATGCAAAATGGAAGTAGCTTAATAGGCTTTCGTTTGTTCATATCCCCCATCAATTCGCACACTGTAGTGTAGCCTAAGATATACAGTCAAGCCGGAAAGTCTGTACACCCCTTTCACCTTCTCCACATTTTATTACGTTACAGACGTATACTACAATAGATTGAGTTAATTTTTTGCCTCAAACATCTACACACAATAGCCAATAATGACGAAGTGAAAACAGGTTTTCAGAAAATATGCAATTTTATTTTACTGACAAAAATAGGTTATTTAGGGGTTACATATCTGCACACACCCTTAGCCTAATACTTGGTTGCTGCACCTTTGGCAGCAATTACAGCTTCAAGGCATCTTGGGAAAGACGTTACGAGCTTGGCACACTTGTTTCTGGACATTTTTGCCCATTCCTCTTGGCATATCTCTTGCAAGCTCTGTCAGGTTGGATGGGGAGCGTCGGTACACAGCCATTTTCAGCTCTTTCCACGGATGTTCAATTGGATTCAGGTCTGGGCTCTGGCTGGGCCACTCAAGGACATGCACAGACTTTCTCCGAAGCCACTCCGGGTCGTTGTCATGTTGGAAGGTAAACAAAGCCAAAAAGTTCAATTTTGGTTTCATCAGACCAGAGAATCTTGATTCTCATGGTTTGAGAGTCCTCTAGGTGCCTTTTTGGCAAACTCCAAGCGGGCTGTGATGTGCCTTTTACTAAGGAGGGGCTTCCGTCAGGCCACTCTACCATAAAGGCCTGATTGGTGGAGTGCTGCCTGGATGGTTGATCTTCTGAAAGGTTTTCCCATCTCCACAAGGATACGCTGGAGCTCTGTCAGAGTGACCCTTGGGTTCCTGCTCACCTCCCTGGGCAAGGCCCGTCTTCCCCGATTGCTCAGTTTGGCTGGGCGGCCAGGTCTAGGAAAATTCTTGGTGGTTCCAAACTTCTTCCATTTACGAATGATGGTGGCCACTGTGCTCTTTGGGACCTGTAAAGCTGCAGAGATTTTTCCGTACCCTTCTCCAGATCTATGCCTTGACACAATCCTGTTTCTGAGGTCTGCAGATAATTCCTTTGACCCCATGGCTTGGAGTTTGCTCTGACATGCACTGTCAACTGTGGGACCTTATATAGGCAGGTGTTGGCAATCCCCAATCATGTCCAATCAATTTAATTTATCACAGGTGGACTCCAAGTTGTAGAAACATCTCAAGCAGTATCAGTGGAAACAAAATGCACCTCAGCTTACTTTTGGGTGTCATATCAAAGGGTATGCACACTTGTGTACATATGATATTTAACATTTAGATTTTTAATAAATTAGCACAAAAAAACAGTTTTCACTTTGTCATTATGGTCTATTTTGTGTAGAATTTTGAGACAAAAAATGAACTCAATCTATTGTAGAATATGTCTGTAACGTAATAAAACGTGGAGAAGGTGAAAGAGGTGTGCAGACTTTCTGGCTTGACTGTATATAATTGTATAGCTAATTGCTTAGCTAACGTCAGATTTCAAAATGTAGGCCTACAAGATACAATAATTATTTTGTTCAATTAACCTAAACTACGAGTTTACAGAACAGTCACACTGCCGCAGAGGAGCAGCCAGCAATAGCAACGGAAACGTGGATGTGTTCAGTCAGCAGCGCACATCCATCTCAAAGCCACGAAAAATCATTAAAGCACTAACCTTCCTACTTCTTCGTCTTCGCATTCATCACTGAAATGGTTTGGCCTCCTAGGGTCTTTTTCCTTGCTCCGCCTGCCCCCCAGAGCCAAATTCAGAAAAAATGTAATCCCACAATATGAAGTCGGTGCTACGGTAGGCTATTAGATATACAGCCGATTCGGCCAATCATAAAAATGGCACATCTAAATAATATATTTAGATAAAATATGGAGTATGGCTAAAATATAGGCTAAATTCAAATGATGAGCCAGTTACAGTAACGTAGTTTCACATATAAATAGAAAATAGCACAAAGAGACTGAAATTATGAAAGAATATAGCTAATCTTTAATAAAGCTATTGTTTCCGTAGAATATTAGATAATGACTTGGTATTATTGGGCATAAATAAAGTTGTCTTTCTATAAGATGAGGGGGGATGGAGGTGGGTTTAAAATGAAATAAAATGATCGTATCCACTAATATACTGATTAGCCTATGCTTTAGCTTTATATGAACGCATCTAAAATCTCATCTAGGGCTTTGAATAAAAAAAAATCTTCAAAATGTTCATAAATTAAACATTTTATGTTAGAAAATGCCCTGTGTGAGGTTGTGTAGAAATGCAGGAAATGAGTTTTAAAAGGCATTTTTTTGGGGGAGGACCCCCATACCCTGCTACTTTGTCCCACCCTTGTGCCCCACCAACATCTCTTCATGCCCCTCCAATCAAAGCAGGCTACAAATGCCTGTTACATGTAACAGCCTTGCCTTTGCATAGGCTACGCACGGTGACATCGCTATTGGCTGACATGCGCCCTCCCAACATAAATCTCAGGGCACTGCGTTCTGCCCTGCTGCATCCCCCCCAATGTTCAACAGAAAGTGACGCCCTTGGGTCTGACGTATCAAACAAGCCTTAAACCATCACTCTGCTGCCAGAACTAGAGTAGATATGGATGGATAACTTGAAGGGGTTCTTCTCCTGACTTATTTTTCCATAGAGTTCAATAGGAAACCTTGTCAGGAGAAATAACACTTCAAGTGATCCATCCATATCTACTGCATATCTGGCAGCAGAGTGATGGTTTGAGGCTCGTTTGATACCTCAGACTCTTGATGACTTACAGCCATTTTACCAACCATGTATTCCATACTGGTCCAGCATAATTTACAGCTAAATCTAGTCCCACCCCCCAATTTCCATAGAGATCCATTCAAATGCAGAGACGTTATAGTATCGCTTGTAAGAGTACCAGAAAAGAGTCTTTTGATGTTGTTGGGTCACAACAGGAAGTCATAGCATGCAAAGGAAATGGACCAAATATTAAAAATGAATACTTTATTCTACAGTATGTTAAACTGTCCAATATATTTTGATGCCCAAAAATGGGGAGGGGGACTATGTACAAAATGTTCTATAATTTCTAAACAGTTCATCCGATATGGATGAAAATACGCTCAAATTAAAGCTGACTGCAATTCAACCTCATTGTAAGTGTATCCTTTCAAACTCAAAGTGCTAGAGTACAGAACCAAAATAACAACGAGATAATCAATTTAATTCACTTCACCTGTCAGTGGTTTTAATGTTGTGGCTGATCGGTGTATAGCTAATAGTATTGAGTATAAAGAAGTTATGCTTATGTTATACAATACCTTTGTCAGACCACACTTAGAGTATTGTGTGCATTTCTGGGCACCGTATTACAAAAAAGATATAGAGGCTCTGGAAAAGGTCCAAAGAAGGGCAACTAAATTGGTTCCTGGTATGAAAGATAAAGGTTATGAGGAAAGACTTAGGATACTTAATCTCTTTACGCTTAGTAAAACGAGACTTAGGGGTGATTTGATAGAGGTTTTTAAATTCATAAAAGGGATTAATAATGTGAACTACAGGAGATTCTTCAGGTTGAGTTCTGTTAGTAGAATGAGGGGGCATAGATGGAAATTAACAAAAGGTAAATTCTGCACAAACATTAGGAAGTACTTCTTCACACAGAGAGTCGTCACTGTGTGGAATAGCTTGCCAGGTTATGTAGTAGAGGCAGAAACTCTGGGTGTTTTCCAGACCAGGCTAGATATGGTGCTGGATACTATCTAGACTGTAGGGGAGCACTAGGTACCCTTTAATGCAGTGATTCTCAAATGGCAGTAATAGTAAGCCTAGGAGTACTGCAGGGGGTATTCAGAAAATTTCTAAATGTTTTTTTTAAATATTGGTGATTATGAACAATTCTAAAACAACCCCACCTTAATAAAATCATAATTCTGGAGACTAACATACCAGTTTAATAAATTTTTTCTAACCTTTTTAAAAAAAAGCAATAAGCATATCACTTTCATGCCAATGTATGTCAACCGCCAATGGAAAACGAGTAGAAGACTTTCACGCCAGCCAGCCAGCTGTATTCATTTGCTTTCACCCTGAGTGAGTTTTGATTCTGAAAGCGAGATGAAAATAATTTTTAAAGTGGTTGAAACATAAAAGTGAAAACAAGGAGAAAGAAGAAGAACCCCTGAAAAAGAAAGCTTTGACAGAATCACGAAACCTTTGTCAGTTTTTTTTTTTTGTTGGTGAAGGGGGTACTCAGCTGAAAAAATATCTTAGAAGGGGTACACTAGTAAAAAAAAGGTTGAGTGAAGGAAGATGGCGAGCATTGTTGGGCTGAATGGCCTGTTCTCGTCATTAAGTTATGTTATGCTATAAGAGAGCAGGACAGTCCACCCTTCTTTCATAAAAGAGCAGGACAGTCCACCCTCCTTTCATAAAAGAGCAGGACAGTCCATCCTCTTTTCATAAGAGAGCAGGACAGACCCCCCTCCTTTCATAAGAGAGCGGGACAGTCCACCCTCCTTTCATAAGAGTGTGACAGTCCACCTTCCTTTCATAAGAGAGCGGGACAGTCCACCCTCCTTTCATAAGAGAGCAGGACAGTCCACCCTCTTTTCATAAGAGAGCAGGACAGTCCACCCTCCTTTCATAAAAGAGCAGGACAGTCCACCCTTATTTCATAAGAGAGCGGGACAGTCCACCTTCTTTTCATAAGAGTGTGACAGTCCACCTTCCTTCCGTAAAAAAGCGGGACAGTCCATCTTCCTTTCATAAAAGTGTGACAGTCCACCTTCCTTTCAGAAGACAGTGGGACAGTCCACCTTGCTTTCATAAGAGAGTGGGACAGGCCACCCTCCTATAATAGTAGAGTGGGACAGTCCACCTTCCTTTTATAAAACTGTGACAGTCCACCTTCTTTTCAAAAGAAAGCAGGACAGTCCACCTTCCTTTCATAAGAGTGTGACAGTCCACCTTCCTTTCATAAGAGTGTGACAGTCCACCTTCCTTTCATAAAAGTGTGACAGTCCACCTTCCTTTCATAAAAGTGTGACAGTCCACCTTCCTTTCATAAAAGTGTGACAGTCCACCTTTGTTTCTTCTGGAAGTGATGTTAGTGGGCCAGTAGGGGGCAATCTTCCCTCTTGTCAAATAAACCCCAATACCCCCTGTGCAGTGATGGGAACACTATGCTGTAGGATATGCCGTTGTTCGGATGAGACGTTAAACCGAGGTCCTGACTACCACTGTGGTCTTTACAGATCCCATGACACTAATTGCAAAGACGCGTTTCCCCGGTGTCCTGGCTAAACTGCTACCTAATCATCTCCCAGTTTCATTTTCCAAATAATTGTTCTCTCCCTCTCCACCTCAGCTGATGTGTGGTGAGCATTCTGGCGAAAAAATGGTTACACTTTGGTGGTGGTTGAGGTGAGTTTTCCCCTCATCATTGTAAAGCGCTTTAAGTGTGAGAAAGGCGCTATGTCAGGCATTATTATTATTATTATTATTATTATTCCTTTCATAGGAGAGTGGGCCAGTCCACACTCCTTGTGTACATTGTGCAATCCCACTGCCGACTCGGGAGAGTGTAGACATCCACGGAGTCGGGTGGGTCCTTTTGTATGTGGCTTCGACTGCAATCTGTGGGTGCTAGATCGACCAGCGGGGGTCGCTAGATAGCAATGTACACGGAGCCCAATCCGAATGAACCCTCCTATTCCCTGTGCTATGGAATCGCCAATTGCGCGTCGCCGGTCCGAGGCTGTGAAGCTCATCCATGCACCACAGACAGTGTAGTGCTTTAACCGAATGAGCCATCCAGCAGCCCATGACAAATAAGAGCTTTCTGTTTTTCTCAAAGACTGCAATTAAAAACACTCCCTCAAGGAGGGGCATTTTACTGTAATTAGTTTTTCCGAAGCAACTGGCCTCTGGTGAAAAATACCATAGAGTGAAAAATACCATAGATTGTTTTGTTTTCCATTCATCTTCAGCCACCTGAGCCTTTGCTCTGATGAAAGTTATTTTAAATTGATGTCAGGGAGTGTATAACTTGAGTGGAGAGCAAACGAGGCTGGACATATGGCAGTGAAAACAGAACGCTGGAGACACGTCACTTTAAACATGTCTCAGAGAAGCAAAACATGAAGCGCTGGATATCGCTGCACTATTTGCACTATGGTAAACGTGTTTGGGCCCGGTGCTGCAGTAGCTTCTTCTGTCCGGCCTCATTCACTCCAGCGTGTTCCAGAATTTCCGTCACATGACGGTTCTCACAGCTGGAGCCGTCCTCAGCTGCAATTTAGTGCCAGAACGTGCCGTGCTCCTTGAGACTCCAAAGCGGAGAGAGATAGGGGAGGGGGCATGGGGTTTGCAGAAAATGCGGTGGGGGGGGGCTGCATGTTCTTGCTGTTTGTACATGCTTCACATTCTTTAGCTGTTATCAGCATTGCCAGCATTGATATAGCTGTCCGCGAGAACGCGCTGAGAAGTTTTAATGGGCAAAGGCCGAAGCACTGCACGGAGAGGCCAACGATGAGATGGTTTTAGTGAACACATCGGGCGAGTGCCACACCCTCTGCCAATATTTAACATTCTTGTCATTGCAGTAGATATGGGGGTCTGGGTAGGGTGTGGAGACACAGTCAGAAGCCCTCCTGCATGTTGTTGGGATGGGGGTTAGCGCTCTAGGCACAATCAAACACACAGAGGCCTGGGATAGGGGGGGTTGGCAGAGATAGAGGGCATTACCATTAAATTCCTGTGTCTGTTTATCCCTTTGAAACCCAGTGAAGATTAAATACACACCGATTTAAACTGAACCTTATAGCTCACGTCATGCTCAACCCATTCCCTTAGGTTTACTATAGCTGTACCTATGTACCTAAATATAAAACTCTACTCCTAACCTACATGGGTTTAATAGCTGTACCTATGCTAAATCTAAATCTCTATCCCCTAATCCACATGGGTTTACTAGCTAGCTGTACCTATCCTAAATCTAAAACTCTACTCCCAACCTACATGGGTTTACTAGCTGTACCTATGCTAAATCTAAATCTCTATCCCCTAATCCACATGGGTTTACTAGCTAGCTGTACCTATACTAAATCTAAAACTCTACCCCCAAACCCACATGGGTTTACTAGCTGTACCCATGCTAAATCTAAAACTCTACCCCCGTATCCACATGGGTTTACTAGCTGTACCTATACTAAATCTAAAACTCTACCCCCGTACCCACATGGGTTTACTAGCTGTACCTGTAAATCTAAAACTATATCCCTTATCCATTTTCTTCCAAATAGGCCTACTACATTCTCTATTGCCTCTATTGCTACTATGGCATCATAGTAACTTCATGCTGTTACTCTCTGTGGATAAGACCATTTGCTAAACACCTGAATATAAATGTAAATTTGTGGGGGTTCAGCAGGCCAGGGTTTTGCCCAATTTTTGTCCTGTTTCTCTGTAAAGCGTCTTTGAGAGAGTTCTCTGTAAAAAGAGCGATACAAATACAATTGAATTTAATATCTCCCTGCTTTTTAATTTTCATTTTCTGTCCTCAGTGGAGTTCAGATGTTCCTCAGTGCTCATGGTCTAACCCAAATATCTTGTGTGATTCTTGTATGGTCAAGCAAAAGGAAAACGGCAGCCATCACAAGTCAACTGTGCTAGCTAGCCTTTGCTTTTGGAAACTCGTTATCACATGCTGCACGAACAGATTTTTGAGGTCTCCTTGAAGTCTTTTTGTGAATAAACAAAGCATTTTGTAAGTATATTGCCTTACAAGTATCAATCATTATGCATACATAATTTAAACTTACGATTATGGTTAAGATATACGACACAAAAACATACTACATGTTGTATTCGTATTATTTAATAGTATTTAGTTGGGTGTGCCAAGTGCACACAAATATGATGGCAGTTTCAGGACTGAAAAAACCAGCCAACCCAACAAACCACAAAGGGCAAGTCAAGTCACAGTGTTCACTTTCAAATTCTGCTTTTTTCTTTTTTATATGTTTATTTTCATGTTTCTCAATACATTAAAGTGTTTGTCATAAATTAAACATGTTCATTCGCATTTGTCAGTTATTATGATTTTGTACCAAAAGGAGATATGTTTAGTACATTTGTCAAAAAGGATATAAATATACAGGTTACCAATGGACAAATTAAATTACTGGCACTCAAAAATAACTAGTTAGCTGTCTAAGCATATACTTTGTTCTTGAGCACCTATTTGCAACATATTCACAAGTTACTTGCTCAGTTTAATTGTCTGCAGTAAACAGGACCATTGGAATAAATTGGGCATCCTCAGATATAAAAGAGACTGATTAAAGCTTAATGTGGACTAGGCCCTATGGCCTGGTATCCGTGCTGCGTCACTACCGACTGTGGCCAGCAGCCTCGCACAGCGACATATGATTGCCGCTACCATAGCTAAGGGATGGGAGCGTTTCAGCCGGCTCACCTGGTAGACTGTGGGAAGGTAAAAAAGCCACGGATGACATCACACACTTTGGGGAAAAGCTTATGGTTGACTGTGAGGCTCCAGCACAAGCGCCGAGGATGAATACAATTGGGCATTCCAAAAAAGGGGAAAAGTATTTAAAACAACGTCAGACTACTCAACTGTGGAGATTTAGTTGATGGGAGGGTGGGGAGGAATGTTTTCTTTCAGGGAAGGAGTAGCATTAGACAAGCTGTATTCTGTAAAACCCTTATTCTCTGAGGTGCTTTCGCCAGACATTGATATGTGCGGGACAGTCTGACAGAATCGGAGCAGGCAGGAAAGACGTGGAGTTGCATGCAATCTGTCCTGTTCGGAAGCTGGGGGTTGGGGGTTGGTAATGTTGGCAAGGCATGCTGGGTACAGGTTCCAGACTATGAGGTCATGCCTCTGCCCCCATGAACTCAATGTGAGGCTCATCTTGCCTCAATAAGTGAGACAGAATGACGGCACCACAGAGCAAGAGCATCGCCATAAATCTTATCACACTATTACAATTTTATTACAGGAAACATGGGTGCAAAACGCTCGTCAAAGAACAGACAGTTCGAAGTTGAACTGGGGTGGCTCAGTTCTTCTGACAGTGGCTTGAAGAATTTCTCCTGGACTCAATCAGCTGGGGCCACTGGAGCCATGCTTCCTGAGAGGGTAAGTCACTTAAAGCCGGCTGGAAACCCAGCTGGTCGGCAGACCGGCCGGTCCTGGCCTCCAGGAAGTGTGGCACGGCATGTGGCATCTGTCTCCGATTGGTGGAACAGGAAGCAGAAAAATATGGCAAATGTGAAGTGAACCTCACTGAAAAGGCTGATGTACTGCAGTGATGTTTGTGTGAGGTTTGCGCTCCAGTGGGAATCCGGTGAGTCGGGCGGCGTACCGCGACATGAAAATACAATGCTCAGAGAGCTGGGTTGGATTCAGTTGGAATAATACGACGGCCATTTTTTTGGCGTGTGCCACCCACGCCCCAAGGATGCGTGTGGGTCGGAAACCTCTGGAAGCAGTGTAGTACGCCTGTGCATCACAGGTAGCACCCATATATGCAGTGAACTAACAGTTCAGGCCTTTGCCATGAGGATAAATGGCCTGCACTGAAAACACAATACTGAATCTGCAGAATGAGGCCTGGCCTTTTTGAAAAGCCTCCTGGTGTTTTGTGTACTTGAACAGTTTTGAAACTTGCAGTTACCCCCCTGCAGGACGCCAGCTTTCAGGCTCCCGTCCCATGAACCCATAGGCGTTAGGCTGGACAATCCCTGGGAAGTGAATGTGAAGATTTTAGGGGACTGTGGTTGCATGCTGTAACGAGGGATCAGGTAGCTGGTGACCCTCCACCCACCAACGCTAGCTTTACATTAGCCACACTGAAACGAATACAAATTATAAAGCCATCATAGACATTAATGTTTTTTAACACTTTTGACTCTAAAATAAAAATTATTAGCATAACGGCAGATAGCCAGTTGGCTAGCCGCCAGTTAAGATTCACGTTGTGTATGTCTTTTCTCCGTGTATGGGTCTATCTAGCCAGGGATTGGCTAACTAAGTTGTGCATTACTGTGTATAGCCACAGGCAGCATATAAAATGAGAGGGACAACGTGGTTCTAGGCCAGTCAAGTTATTGATGGACAGGGCAGTGTCTCGTAAGGGCGGCAGCCTGTGAGTGGCATGCGAGCATGAGTGCATGCTCTGTGGGAAGGTGGGACTGGGGAGTACTAGGCCTACTGCTCTTGGGCCGTTCACACTTGCAGCAGACGGTAGATGGTACAACGGCATGGACATAGTTGACGGTACAGAAATTTCCGTCGCGGTAACACATGTGCGGATGCATTGTTGTTGCCATGTTTACACCAGATTATCGGTGGACCAAAGAGCGCCTTTGCAAAATGGACAGATCAAAAGTGTATTCATACATTGTGTGTGTGTATTACTGCGTTGTATCAGTCTGTGTCTTCATAAATGGGCAGTGTGTGTATCATAATGTCAGCTAGTTTAGGTAGCATCGCTAGTTACACTTCAAATCATACACAGAAAAGCTTCTGAAAACACAGCTAATAATAATGTGTACCTGGAATCTGCAATTCAGTGCTTACAGCACTCCATGGATGCTGCCGCCTGTTTGTCAAGATCTCTGCATTTTTCTACTTTTTAGTTCCAGATTTCCTCCCACCTCTCGATCTCGACCACAAACTTGTCATCGTCCTTTTTGAAACATAGCTACCACTTCAGTTCCACCGGCATGTGACCCTATACTGCAGCGGTGGACAGTAAAAATAAAAAAAATGTTTATTCCAACGGAATAAGTCCTGCCGACCATGTTGAAGCCATTGATTGGAATTCCCAATCAAAGCTCTAAACCCCGCACATCACTGTTGATTGAAAATGCTCAGCAGCCAGCAGAAATATTTTTTTAACTCTGCAGGCCGCAGGCATCTGATTGTCCGGCAGAGGCGCTATTGTAGGACACGCCCCGTGCTGTGGTGAGTCATCCTTTGTGCTGCAGACCTCAGGTGAAACGTTTCCACACCACTGAGTCCATCGCAACACTGAGATCTAGCTCTTTAGCTGGATACGCCGCAAAAAAAGCCACACTGTCATAGATAGTTGTCCAAACACTGACCTCTAGGGACAATCTTGTTTGTTTCTTTAAAGAACCTCTCTGATGTGTTTGTAGCCTACATCTCTTACCTTTAACATCAATATCCTCCTTAGGTATTGTATATCCATGTTTTATATATCCATGTATCCCACTTCATTAACGAATCCCTATATCTCTTACTACCTAGGCTACTTAAATGCTTAAGTGATACGGACACTGACTCATGTAAGTCATTTAAGATTGCTTGAAGTATCAAACACGTTGCTGAGGAAACTGATAGTCTTATCATCCCAGTTTTGCAAGAAGATGAAGTTCTTCCCAACTTTAATGCACTCATTGTTCCAGAAATTTGTTTTGTTTGGGGAAGACATTGTGCACATAATTCTATGTTAGACGTCTATTAGACGTCTAAAAGTCATCTAAAAATGGTTCAAAAGTAAAAGTTTTTTTGACGTATATTTGTAGATGTCTATTAGACGTTCACATATAGATCCAATTTCAACCAATTTTTCCAGTGACCATTTAGATGTATAAAAGATGTTTAATAGATGTCTATGTTAGAAGTCTAATGGAAGTCTAAAATAGTTCAAAAGTGAAAGTTTTTTCAACGTATATTTGTAATGACTATTAGACGTTCACATTTAAACCTAATTTAAAACTAATTATTGCATGTAGTGTCAAAGTTTTTATCTCCTTACAAGTTCCTACAATGCACAAGTCAAAATCACAGCCCCTATTCAAGCTGCTTCAGAGAAAAGTAGGAGTGGAAATCTTCACTACTATTTATTTTCTAATGGTTTTCTACAGTATGAAAACTAATAGTACTAACACAAATTCTCTGGTGAGCTTTTTAACCCATTTACATTTAACCAGGAAGACTGCAAGATTACAAAATACACCTTTTTATTACAATACAAACAAGTAGGAAACAGGAGTTGGCTTCGCACTAAGGTAGATTAATTTGACAAAATAATCATATAAAAATATATAAACAATTAAAAAGATAGACAGCCTTGAGCAATTGAACAATTGCACAAATATTTTAAAAAATAGGGCACATTATGGCCCTGACAGCCAGTGAACATGTGCATATAAACATAGCACATTTCAAAACAATTGAAACAAAATTGGGCTATGAACAATTTGGACACAAGTACTTCTCATAACCACCCCCACCCCCCTCCCCCTCCTCCAGACCTTGCAGGAGCCTGCCTCAGGTGGTCTGCCATGGCTGCGTTAATAGCCTTCTCTGTGGCCTTGGTGTCGCACTTCATCTGCAACATTAGATAGATTCATTTATCCCAAGGCAAATTACGAGATGCAATACAATTACTGATAAACCAATGTAATGAAAGGCTTCTACTGGACTAGCAATCACAAGCTGCAGGTAATATAGCATGAGCAAACTTTCCTTTCACCAATAAGCCTGTGTGGCCTTGAAGGCGCGCTTGCCCTTGGGACCGCTACTCTTCCTGTTGAACTTGGTCATCATTTTGTTTGTGAATAATCTGGGGGGAAAAACACACAGTAAATCAAATCAAATCAAATCAAATCAATATTTATTTATATAGCGCATTTCACAACTAGTTGTCACAATGTGCTTCACAGAAAAAACCCAGCCTAAACCCCCACAAGAGCAAGCCAGAGGCAACAGTGGCAAGGAAAAACTCCCTAAGGTAACTAGGAAGAAACCTTGGGAGGAACCAGACTCAAGGGGGAAACCCATTCTCCTCAGGTCGGCTCAGGGTCTAGATCTTAATGACCAGCATGGTCAAAACTGACTGCCAATATCCATGATAGTAGAAATTGCAGCAGCTAGATGACAGTCCAGATGTGGCGGCAATGATGGTGGGGAACCGGGTGCCGATGGCGGCAGGATCAGCTGGCAGCGGTGGTGGGGAGGGAGGGGCAAGCGGCGACGGACAGGAAGCTGGAAAGCAACTCTCGAGATGCGGGGCATGAGCCCCGCCAGCGGAATGTAGAATGTAGAAGAAGAAAGTAATATCACTACATGTCCAATCATTTGTTTGTAGTTTCTTTCACATCCTTTCCTCCTGTTTTGGACAGGAGGAGGATCTGTGAAAAGAAAGTTAAACAATATCATCCCCTGAGCTAACAATGGTACACATTCACAAAGGTTGCTCATATGGATCTTCTTAGCTATCCTGGGGTGCAGCAGAGTATGTTCTTTTTTTCTAGTTAGCCAACATTATGGTAACAAGTTTAAAGCCTTTGGCTGCACGTTTACTGTTTCCTGTTGACAGGCCCAACTTGCTGCTAGCTTAATATCTTAGGAGAGCATAATCAAGATAGGCCAGCTAACGTTAGGCAACATTATTTGCAATTATGTGAACTAGCTAGCTAAGCCAAAACAACATTAAGCCTAGAACGCTAGCTAGCATATCCAATCTTTGTTTGGAAGACACATGCATGTGTCGGCTAGCTAGGGCTATGCATACACAATTTTAGCCAGACTATTTTCACTTCGACGATAGGTAGACAGACAGCTAGCAAGTTAGCCCAGCCTATCTAATGTTACCTTTTTGTGTAGTATTGAGTAGAAACACATATGAAGTGCTCATTTAATTGATTTTAATTTAAATCTAGTAGTAATACTCACTGTTACGTTCCTCTGCTTTCTGTTTCCCCTGCTTTGCGTTTCGTTTTGGCTTTTGGGCTTCTGTGTTTCTTTGTGTCTCCCATACAGGTGGAGTTGGGCTACTTATGTCACGGTCCTACGTGGAGATCCTGGGAGCTGCGCTGGTGGAAGGACGCACGCCGTTGCCTGGCAACCTTCTTCAGGAGATGCGTGGAGACGGGGACGCCTAGCCGCAGGATTTCGAAAGATGCTCGTAGCTGGGGACGGCGAGGACCATCGCGGATCAGCCGGATTGGAAAGCTGCGAGACTATATATACCCTGTCTCCGTCTGCATCATGAGAGTTTGAGTTCCTGACGCTAGCGGTCAACACGACTTCCACAACGCTTCCTGAACACTGAGTTCTGTGTTGACAGACTACAGTAAATAGCCCGTGAATTGACTAAAGCTGCTGAATACCACCACAGCAACCATCCCGCTAGACCAGGAGGAAAAGACCCTTTTGTCATCTGGACGTGGGTCTGATTTTGGACACTTGCTGCCTGGTGAGAGCATGCAGCCTGTGCAGCCGAATGTTTAGAGAATAACTAAATTATTTTCTACTGTAGGTGTCTGTGTTATGAAACATTTTGTCTTTTAAATCACTTTGCGCTTGACTGGGTTTATCTAAGAGGTTGTGGTTTGCGTTTAAGTGGCTTAGTGTTACCTCCACCACTTATTGCAACACAGGTGGGTTTTGGGACGTAACACTCACCAATAAGCACTTAGCAACATGTCTTTATTTTTCCAATGTTTGTTTTTGTCTTCTTCGCACTCACTTGACGTACACGAAGGACTATGTGTGGTGGACCACACTGTGTTGAGCGGTAGCTGTTTCAATTGCACGCGCATGCATCAAGGTGGCTGCACCATAATTATTCTGGCGTGGACACTGGGGCTGAATCCTCGGTAGAATGTTGTACCTTCTTGTTGGTCTTCTTGAAGTCCAGGTTTCTCGTGGCAACAAACTGGACATTTTATGACATTTGAAGTTTAAAATTATACGTGTCTAAATTGTGTATACTTACCGGATTTCGCTTGTCAAAGCAATGGCTTGAAATAGATCCACATTTATCAACACATCATTTCTCTTTGAACTTAGAAACAAATCACGTAGGCCTATACAAATTGTTAAATACAATGTGTGATATGGCACATCTATATTGTAGGCTATGTGTCTAAAATTGTGTCTAGCCTACCTGTAGACCAGATTCCGCTTGTCAAAGCGTGAAATAGATCTACGTGAACCAACACATTGTTTATCTTTGAACTTACAAACGAATCACGTATACAAATTGTTAAATAAAATATGTGATATATCGTCTATGTTTTTCATTATACGTGTCTAAATTGTGTCTACCTGTAGACCGGATTTTGCTTGTCAAAGCAATGACTTATAGGCTAGTGAAATAGATGCACATTAATCAACACATCGTTTCCTTTGAAATGACAAATGTGTCACGTATGAAAATTATTAAATAAAATGTGTTATATGGCACGTCTATGTTGGAGACGTCTTTTAGCCGGGCTAAAAAAGAGCTAAAACACGTCTTAGACGATTAGATCTGATTTAGCGGATTTTTAGACAATCTAATAGACGTCTAGTGCCCACTGGGCAGATTCAACTAGAGACTGAAATGTGAAATATTTATGGTATGTGATTGTTACTAACTATCAATTAATTAAATAATGTTGCTTGCTGTGAGGCTAGGTAGCTAGTTAGCTAAACCAACCAATCAATCAGCCATCATAGCTTACCTAATGTCAGGCTAAAAACACCAAAGTTCACCATCCTAAACGCTGTGAAACAACTAAAATGGAAACGAACTGAATGACTAAGCAACTGACTGACTGACCTCACTAACTACCAACCAACTGGGCTACTGCATTGTGTAGTGTATTGTGCATGGATGATGACGATGACAGGATAGGTCAGAGCTTCTGCTCTTTTCTATCCATTGCTGAACTTTATTGACTGAGGTGGGGTGGAGGACAAGGGAGGAGTAACGTTACAGTTTAACTCAGGGCATTCTAGTTGTGCATGCAAGTGATGCTGATCTCGTGTTGTTCATTTGCCATATTATTTCATTAAAACAAACTTTATTGATCTTTAGTAAGAATAAATAATTATAATAAAATAAATACATAAAATAAATAAATTGAGAAAAATATAAAATATAATTAAGTAAAAAGAATTAACTGCATCAACTCAGTCACTGCACTGTGGCAAGGTCAGGCAAAGACTATTAGTGTATTCAAATGATCTCGGAAGTTGGAATATTTCCGATTTACGAGAACAAAAAAGGATTTGAACATGACAGCCCGGTGATGAGATGGTGACGAGTTAATGACAACGATCTCGGATGCGTCAAAGGTCAAGGGTAAACAGCTGAGCATCTGTAAACATGAGAGAGATCTGGAGCTAGAGAGAACCGTAGCGTGTCTGTAGTGTATGTAGTCTTTCACCTTCTGCGTTTGTTTTCATCTTCAATAATTTTTGCATACGCTATTTAAAACATTTGGAACTGCAAATGCTGATCAGAGGCCAGCCAAACAATCAGCTTTCTGCGGGCGTCTATCTTTTTTGCTGCTGACCATTTGAACACCTTTACCATAACGAACGGGACCATCATCACAGCAAACATCATGCACGATCCTCCCGAGCCACTTGAATACACCATATATACCTCTTGTGAAGTCACCAGGCGATATGTAAAACAGAAAAGTTTTTAGGGGGCGTGGCTTATAATGCCAATTTTCTCTGTATTTCCACCCTTGTGGCCTGTAAAAAAAAAATTATAATTTGTTTTCAAATCATCCTCTCCATGAGCCCAAAATTGTAAATCCGTTAAGAAATTTAACCTGCATGTTGCCCTTTAAAGTTTAAGCTTTTTTGCGCTGACTGCAGGAATTTGTCAAGATTTGGACCAGGATCAATCACTAATACTCAGGAAAAACCAAATGTATCAGTTATCATCTAAAATAAGTTGTTTTAGTGCTTTGTTTTTATTTAATTCAAACTGGCAGTTGATCATAGATTCAGGCTATCTGTTTTTGTGAATTGGAAAAAGAAAATGCTTGCAGACTGGTTGGATTCACAAGAGATTACTTTTTTCTTTGTCAATGTTCTAGTCCATAGTACAGATGGACGCAACCAGATCCTGCCCTAGCAAATCTGGGGCCCTAAACTAAGCATTTGTCCTCTCCACTCCCACACGCACACACACACCAACACCAACACCACTAAGAAAGAAACCATTCCACACGTTACACATAGTATGCGATGGTTCAAACCCACCCAACTACACTGCCTGGCCAAAAAAAAAGTCGCCATTGCACCCATCATGCATAGTGCCCGCTGTACAAGCCTCTGGAGGCAGTGTTACGATCTGGGGTTGCTTCAATTGGTCAGGTCTAGGCTCAGCAATGTTATGCAGCAATAAAAATTAAGTCAGCTGAGTACTTGAATGTACTGAATAACCAGGTTATCCCATCAATGGGCATATTCCAGGACGACAATGCCAAGCTTCATCGGGCTCAAATTGTGAAAGAGTGGTTCAGGGAGCATGAGGAATAATTTTCACACATTAATTGAGTCCTGACCTTAACCCTATTGAAAGTCTTTGGGATGTACTGGAGAAAACTTTACAGTGGTTTGACTCTCCCGTCGTCAATACAAGATCTCGGCCAAAAATGTATGCAACTCTGGACGGAAATAAATTGTTGTGACATTGCATGAGGTTGTCCAAACAAGGCCACGACGAATGGGCGCCGTAATCAAAGCTCAAGGTTCAACAAAATATTAGAGGGTACTTTTTTTTTGGCCAGGCAGTGATATGGTATACTGATTACATGCCCCCTTACCAATTAATAAACAACACATAGTGTATTTTTCATAATAGAAATTCTAATTCTAATATTTTAGAAATTCTAAAATAATTATTGTATGCAAACAAACCAAATGCAAAGAAAGCAGCAGATACGTGTCATGGGTTGTGCCTGCCTTCCCTTATCTCTGTGGGCGTTCGTTCCTTTTACTTGTTTAAGGCACTTGGATTTTCCGTGTTCCACGCCGGGTTTTCGTTTCACTTCGGCACTTAGTGATTTCACCTGTTCGTTGTTTCCGCCGGCTATTTATACTTTGCGTCTTCGGGGATTGACGCTTCCATGTTGTCATGGATCGCGCCTTCCTTCCCTTATTCCTGCGCTTAAGTATTCCTTTTTTCCGTTTACCTGTAATCTATCTGATTTTTCTGTGTTCCGCTACGGGTTTTGCTTTCGCCTCGGTGATTAGTGAGTTCACCTGTCCTGCATTTCCGCTCACTATTTATACCCCCGCATTCGAGCCGGAAAAGGTATTGGTGGACGGCAGTGTAGTATAATGGTTAAGGAACTGGCCTTGCAACCGAAAGGTTACAGGTTCAATTCCCAGGTAAGACACTGCCGTTGTACCCTTGAGCATGGTACTTAACCTGAATCGCTTCAGTATATATCAAGCTGTATAAATGGATAATATGTAAAAAAAAGTAAATGCTAAAAAGAAGTGTGTAAGTCGCTCTGGATAAGAGCGTCTGCTAAATGCCTGTAATGTAAGGTATAGGAGTTGTGCGTGCTATCGACCGCTTTGCTTCTCAACGTACAATTTAGAAAAAGTAAAATGCGCCCTTTCGCTCTCGTATTTCAGAGCAGAGGTTTTGGTTTCTTTGTTTTCCACTCTAACCTACGAGTGCTCTCGCCCTAAGGTTTAGGGCTCTTTTATTTTTTCTCCTTCCTTTCTTTTTGTCACTCCATTACGGGAGCTAGATAAGTGTAACATTCTAGCCGGTAAAGGTATAGGAGTTGTGCGTGCTATCAATCGCTTTGCTTCTCAACGCGGGACTTGTTAGCAGTACAATTTTGAAAAAGTTAACTGCGCTCTTTCGCTCTCTTATTTCAGAGCAGAGGTTTTGGTTTCTTTGTTTCCCACTCTAACCTACGAGTGCTCTCGCCCTAAGGCTTAGGGTTTTTAAAAAAAATTCTCCTACCTTTCTTTTGTTCACTCCACTACAGGAGTTAAATAAGAGTCTCATTTTTTGTCTCAAAATTCTACACAAAATAGCCCATAATGACAACAGATTTGAAAACAGATTTTTAGACATTTGTCCTAATTTATTAAAAATCAAAATGTAAAATATCATATGTACACAAGTGTGCACACCCTTTGATATGACACCCAAAAGTGAGCTGAGGTGCATTTTGTTTCCACTGATACTGCTTGAGATGTTTTTACAACTTAATTGGAGTCCACCTGTGATACATTAAATTGATTGGACATGATTGGGGATTGCCAACACCTGCCTATATAAGGTCCCACAGTTGACAGTGCATGTCAGAGCAAACTCCAAGCCATGGGGTCAAATTAATTATCTGCAGACCTCAGAAACAGGATTGTGTCAAGGCATAGATCTGGAGAATGGTTCGGGAAAGTCTCTGCAGCTTTACAGGTCCCAAAGAGCACAGTGGCCACCATCATTCATAAATGGAAGAAGTTCGGAACCACCAAGAATCTTCCTAGACCTGGCCGCCCGGCCAAACTGAACAATCGGGGAAGACGAGCCTTAGCCAGGGAGGTGAGCAGGAACCCGAGGGTCACTCTGACAGAGCTCCAGCATATCCTTGTGGAGATGGGAGAACCTTTCAGAAGATCAACCATCCAGGCAGCACTCCACCAATCAGGCCTTTATGATAGAGTGACAAGATGGAAGCCCCTCCTTAGTAAAAGGCACATCACAGCCCACCTGGAGTTTGCCAAAAGGCACCTAGAGGACTCTCAAACCATGAGAATCAAGATTCTCTGGTCTGATTAAACCAAAATTGAACTTTTTGGCTTTGTTTACCTTCCAACATGACAACAACCCGAAGCACACAGCCAAGTCTGTGCATGTCCTTGAGTGGCCCAGCCAGAGCCCAGACCAGAATCCAATTGAACATCTGTGGAAAGAGCTGAAAATGGCTGTGTACCGATGCTCCCCATCCAACCTGACGGAGCTTGCAAGGATATGCCAAGAGGAATGGGCAAAAATATCCAGAAACAAGTGTGCCAAGCTTGTAGCTTCTTTCCCAAGACGCCTTGAATCTGTAATCACTGCCAAAGGTGCACCAACCAAGTATTAGGCTAAGGGTGTGTACAGATATGTAACCCCTAAATAACCTATTTTTGTCAGTAAAATAAAATTGCATATTTTCTAAAAACCTGTTTTCACTTTGTCATTATTGGCTATTGTGTGTAGATGTTTGAGGAAAAAAATGAACTCAATCTATTGTAGTATAAGTCTGTAACGTAATAAAACGTGGAGAAGGTGAAAGGGGTGTGCAGACTTTCCGGCTTGACTGTATGTTTGGGAACGGAGCCATAGTTTTTCTTCATGAAATAAGACTTTGGGCACCATCTCTGAATGTTACTGAGGGCTATTTAGTTAGCTAGCTAGCTTGCCTATATATTTTCTTGCGGGAGCAGGTTTGTATCAAATAATAATAATATTTCCCAAAACATGCAACTCTGACCCATGCTTGGGTGTTTGTGTTTTAAAGCCAGTTGTAAGTTAACTTACAAGCATTTTCCCTCTTGAATGGTATGCCATGTCAGTGCTAAGCCAAAGTTGTATATCCAGCTAGCCAGATAGCGAGCTACATTTGTCTCGGGAGTGGTATCACACAATAGACTACCAAGGTAAATTGCAGTAAATGATGTAAACGTGCCGGTTTTACTGAGGCAAAATGCAGTAACGATATTATTCTGTTTACCTTGGTTTTCACTTCATTTTTGTAGATAAGTTACTGCCCTTTGCCTTTGTATGTAGAGCTAATGTTAGCTAAGCAAACTTTAGCTAGGTTAGCTAGCAGGTCTCTTTTTAGTGGACCAACTAAATTAAACCAACATATAATTTGATTACAAATACATTTTAAAAGATTACCTTCATTTTGTGCTTCATCTCAAACCTTCATCTTTCTTTTTCCCCTCTTGTTGTGACCCACCCGATGGGTATATCCGCTCTAAGCATAGCTTGCGATCAGTCATCCACCTCCACGCAAATCTGTTCTTTGCGTTCTATGACTCACATAACATACTATGCGTGCCATGCCCCTTAATGCAGTAGCTCTGGGCTAGAAACGTAACATTTTTACTGCCTATTTATTTTATATTTGTTCTGTGAAAAAACGTTGTACACTACACAATCCAATTTAGAAAATTATACAAATAATAGTAATCATAATAATATAATTATATATAGTTTCCCCCATATCTTCATAAATTTGGGGGCCCCCTAGTGGACGTCGGGGGTCTTTCGCTTATGAGCATTCCTTGCGTATAGGAAGGACCTGCACTGGACGCACCTACTAGGCACTTTGCTTTATAAAAAAAATTATTTAATAAAAGCAGCACAAATCAAGTTCATTCAGTGTTACTGCCTACATACAACAACTTGTTAAATGCTTGAGGAACCTGGGAATATCCAGGGGGAGGCGGTGGGTTTCCATACTTATCTCTTCATGGCAGGAGCTGTGGAGAAGCTATTGGAGATGGAGGCTCCAGTAGTCACAAGCTTTCTCTGGAGTGAAGGAGCTGTCTGCAGAGACTTTCTGAAGCTTGTGGGATCGACACCCTGTGTCTCTAAGCTGTCACCAGGCAATTATGACTCGCTCCCCAAGGAAGGGGTTTATGCAACATAAAAAACTGGTGCCCTGTGAGCCTGTTATGTTCAGACTATAAGGTTCTGTTAAAAACCCTGTCAAATATTTTGAGAAGGGTGAGTGATTCCATTGTACACACTGAGTCTGAACAGGTAAAAAATCGAATCAAAATCAAATCAATTTATTTGTATAGCACATTGGCACACAACGTGACACCCCTGGGAGGGACAGAATAGTAGTACACAGGGAGATGCAGCAATTCCAGTTTTCACCGGGTGCAAGCTTTAAGCAAAGCAAATAAACTAACACAAATCTTTACATACATCACCCTCAGGGGCTCCTGGCAAAAACAATAAATGAAAATAAGAAAGACAAAATAAACTCAAACACAAACAAATGCTTTTCAGCAACAATGCTTGCCATAGTCCCCCCCCTCTCCCTCTCCCTCTCCCTCCGTTTCACTCTCCCACAGGGATTTTCTAGTCTCAGCCAACCACTGTGTAAAAAAAGCACACTTTGAAGCCCTGTGCTGATTAGTTGATTTCACCCAGGTGTGTACTTAACCAGTAGGAGTGGTCCCAGATTGCTCTGATTCCCACTGCCGGACGGAACCCTGCCACAGTCTTCCACCATCAGAATGCAGCCGAGTTGCATTCGGCTTGACTGATATCACCCCCTCCCAGGAGAGGAAATCAGCACAACCGCAGCCAATGGATCACCCGGAACAGAAACAGCTGGAGAGCCAGATACCATCGGATGATCCTGGAGTTGGTGTCCTTCATTCATTGGAGCCATTGGAGAGGGGCATGATTATGAGGAGGTAGTAGCAAAGAGTCAGCGCTGCCAATTTTATAGTGATACTGTGGGGCTGAACTTGCGGCTGATGTAGAGCACCGGTTGCTCCAGCCCTCCCACCTCCTGTGACAGCACCACCCCCAGTCCTTTATCCGAGGTATCCTGTAGGAGAAACGGCAGAGAGAAATGAGGACTAATCAGCAGGGGACCACCACACAAGCACATTTTCATTTTCGCAAATTCCATCTGGCACTGCTACGTTCACTGGACCGGATCAGGGGCTCCCTTTTGGGTTAGATCGGTCAAGGGACTAGCGAGACTAGAAAAGTTTGGATTAAACTGGCGATAATAGTTAGCTAGCCCCAGAAATGACCTCATCTGCATTTTTTACTTGGGTTGGGGACAGGCAGAGACTGCTGCAGTCTTATCCATGAAAGGACTGACCCGTCCCCATCCTAAGAGAAACCCCAGATACTATACCTCTGCCCAATTGCACACTTACTGGGGTTTGATATGAGCCCTGCCCCTCGCAGAGTCTTCAGTACGGCTCACAAATGCTGCATATGCCTGCATATGCCTCTGCCAATAAAAATGCACCATTATGATCAGGCTTATAATTAGTTATAGACAGGGCAGGACAAGCCTGTAGCCATAGAGTATTGTAAGGTGGTATCCTGTTCTTACTGTCACCCATCAACTGCTGTGACCCCATCTTTCTGGGCTGGCTCTTGATAAGTGGGTAGGGTTGTTTCCCCCCTCATATACTTCTAACTACAGTGCCCTGTGGGGTATGTACAGTGGGGACGGAAAGTATTTATACCCCTTCACTTTTTGCATACTTTATTGTGTTGTAGATTTAATTTTAAATGGATAAAATTGCCATTTTTGCCCATCAATCTACACTCAATAACCCATAATGACAAAGTGAAAACATGTTTTTAGACATTTTTGCAAATTTATAAACAATCTAAAACTCTAAATCTCTCATTTACATAAGTATTCATACCCTTTGCTTTAACGTATTTTTAAAGTATCATATTTAATATTTGGTAGCATATCCTTTGCATGCTGTTACTTCCTGAAGTCTGTGACCCATAAACATCAAAAGACTCTCGATATCTTATTTTCAGGTACTGTTATAAGCGATACTATAACCTCTCTGCATTTGAATTGATCTCTATGGGAATTGGGGGGTGAGACTAGATTCAGCTGTAAATTAGGCTGGTACAGTATGGAACACATGACTGGCTAAATGGCTATAAGTCAGCAAGGGTCTGACGTATCAAACGAGCCCCAAATCAGCACTCTGCGCCCAGATATGGAGGAGATTTTATCCATTTAAAATTAAATCTACAACACAATAAAGTGTGCAAAAAGTGAAGAGGTATGAATACTTTCCGTCCCCACTGTATGTGATGTGTTTTTTAAGGTTCTCCGACACAGGGGTGAACTGTGTTCAAAAAAAAAAATCCGGTCCAGCTCATCTCTGACATTGATGATCTGATAGCTAGGCAAGGGGGGTCTACTCTCCCCCTCAGTTTTTTAGTAGATTGGTGGTAGAAGACTGACGTCCCCCCTCTCCTATCAAATTCAAAAAAATCTATCTCCCTATCCCCCCCTATACGCTGAAAATCTCAAAAGCTTTGCACTTTTTGAGTCATTTGTATGCTGATGACGGGAGTAAAACGAGGACTTTGTCTCCCGGTTTATGTGTTTGTAATTGAGCTCTCCTGTTGTATTGCCATCCCTGTCCTTCAAGGGCCCGGAGCAAATGCTCATGTGCAATTTGACCAAGTGAATGCTGCTTTTCTCTCAGGTCCAAAACGTATTGAATTTCATTTTTACTTTGGCTTGGACCTTCCTCCCAAGTTTCTTTTAACAAACTCAAAATGCCACAGAGCATCCGCCCGTACAATAATTCAAAGGGGGAAAACCCCTTGGAGGCTTGGGGAACCTCACGTACAGCAAACAAACAGGAATAAATGAGTTTGTCCAATTTCCAATATCGGTGGAAATGAACTTACGAATCATTGTCTTCAGCAATTTAACTCAGCAAATTAAGACATATCCATCTCAATTACAGTATTCATGTTTGTCTGAAATTATAAACTACAGCTTTAAGAAAACCCCATAGATTTTGATGTAGGATTGTTTTACAAGGTTAGCTGCTTGCGAAAACCTCAGCTTCTCTAGTTACACTGCAGGGCAATAAAATAGGGTGCTATTAATAGCCCAAAGCACTTACGACCCTTCTCTCGCCAGAAACAATTTTTAAAAATGTAAACATTGTACAAATAAGCATTCGCCGTTTTCCCTTGCTTACTGTACTACAGTACCTTATGCACTTTCGGTTTAGAAGACACCAAATTTTTTTCTCCAAAATCTCTTGTGTAAATATGTTTAGAAAACCAAGTACTTACCAGTTTATTCAGCTGCAGCTGTTTTCTGATTAACCCTGAAGAGTTTATCTTGTTACATTTCGTCAAAGTTCTGTATAGTTGACATTTCCACAGCGACCATCTACCGCAATTAGGACTGAAATACATTGCTGTTGTGTAAAAACACAACATTTATTTCTTTAAATATATTAGGCTTATGTTACGGTTATTATGCATATACTGTATGTCACTATTCTGAAATGAATGTATTCTGTTGCACATTTCTGAATGATGCAGCTTCTTCTTCAATTTGAACTTCAAACCATGGATGTGCAGGGAGATATTGAGATAAATAAAACTAGTTGAAAGGAAGTGGAAATTGCCTCTGGAGGGCCAAAGTAAATAAGGTTTGAGGGTGGTAGACGCTAGTTTGAATAGACCTGACATCCAACAACTTAAAATAAAAAATAAATTATAGGCAGTAAAAATGGTGCACAAGGTGCATGGCATGTGATCAGAGTCACAGAACACAAAGAGCAGGTTGTGTGGAGAGGGATGACTGATCACAAGCTATGCTCAGAGTCGGGTGAGTCACAACAAGATGAAAGTTCTAGATAAAGCCCTAGCATAACATGAAGGTAATCTTTTTAAAAGTATTTCTAATCGAATTAAGTGTAACTTAGTTGGCCCACTAAAAACAGACTTGCTAGCTAGCTAAAATTTGCTTATCTAACATTAGCTCTGCCGTACAAAGACAAAGGGCAGTAACTTTTGTACAAAAATGAAGTGAAAACCAAGGCAGGCGGAAGTATATACCGTTCCTGCACTTTGTACAACTGGAATGTTTACATAATTTGCTGCAATTTACATTGGTTTTCTATTGCGTTATATCACTCCCGAAACCAATGTAGTTCGCTATGAACCGCTTCCAGGACTGGCAGTAACACCCGGTTGTATTCAGTGGGAGTGGCAACCTGTTGTCTGAAGCCCGCCCCTGAACTGTAAGCGCGTGGCTGTTGTAGTTCACAGTAAAGCAGGTACCTGGTACATGCGCAGTAGTTTGGGGCTATATCTCTGCTTTCACTACAGGTTGAGAGTTGGATAAGAGCTCATTTTAATCAGGACAGCTACATTTTTGAGAAAGATGAAAAAAAACAGGGCCAGGTTACATGGGCCAGGTAAATAATTTCGGAAACATTGGGTAGCATTGCTTTGGAATAGAGCTAGTTTAATCAGTGTGAGCTACAATAGGCAATATTGTTTAAGTACTCTTAACGGCAGGCCTTAATGATTTTGCCTGTTTAATGACAGTTTTATAAAGTATAAAGTTTTAACTAATGACTTACAGACAGTGCTTTGTAGGCTATGCATGAGTAACTTGGCATTTTGTGCGTTGAAATTCTTTTTTGTTTTTTGGTTCATAGGGCTAATGCATATGAACCATAAGATAATTAGCATAAATCTAGAGAGAGACATGCATACACAATACATGTAACTACATGTGCATTTTAGCTCAAAGAGAGAAATAGCCGTTAATCCTTTACCTTGAATTACAAATAAATAAAAGTGTTTTTAAATGCCTGATGGTACATGTTGCATTCATGGTAGATGTAGTTACTAATGGATTGTATTTCAGTAGATGATATAGGTGTAGCTAACTAAAAACTTGGCATTTGTATAAGGTAGCTACAGTAGCCTAGTAACATTAGTTAACAGCAGAAACGAAGCGGTGACTGTCAATAAATCAATAAATCTGATGTCATGAAATCCATATGGCTACCCTTTGTGACTTTTCCTAAACACATTGTGATATAATTTGAGTATCAACATTAAGGAAAAGTTATAAATACTTACTTAAATGGCCATGAATGCTGAAATTGACTGTCATTTATTTTGGCAGTAAACTGAGCCCTCATGGTATCGTGGACTGTGGATTTGCAGACGTTTATGGCGTATTTCCGAGGGCAGGTAAGTCTGCATTGATACAGACTTGCAAAAAATGCGGATAGAGAGTGCGAAAATTGCGCAGAAGAGCACTTATAAGAGTAAAAGAGCCAAAAACACTGCTTTCACAATGAGACAGCCCTAAGCACTCGCAGACTTAAAAAGAATGTGAGTCCATTGAGTCCACGAGGCTGCAAGTCCAGAGAATGGGATTCAGCCTTCATCTTTTAATTTAACAAACCATTTCCTGTCATATACTGTAATTATGATCTGAACCATGTGAGTGCCTGACCATGAAGTCCAATACAACCCTGGAGTCTGTCCAAAAGAACCTTGTGATCTATTATATCAAAAGCTACACTCAGGTCAAAACATATAGACACAGAGTTACAGTCTGCTGACAATAGTGCTGACAATAGTCATTCGATAACAACCTTAACAAGTGTGGTTTCAGTGCGATAGCAGGGTCTAAACTGACTGGAATATTTCATTGATATGGTTTGAGCTAAGGTAGGCACAGAGTTTCTTTACAACAGCTTTCTTTAATAATTTCAATAGAAAACAAGATTTGAGATAGGTCTATAGTTTCCAGATTGTCAGGTTCACAATTTGGTTTCTTAACCCATTCGCGAAGATGGAAAATTTGGTCAATTCACCGCTATTTAGGGGGTGTTCTATTTAAGGCTTTATAACTCCAGGTGTGAGCATCACAGAAACTTGAGAAATGGCTTAAATAAAACAAGACAGTTGTACCATTTACAATACTAACTTAGATTTGTTTATTTGCACGATTTAGGTCAAAATAAAGTGCCACAAACGCAAAGAAACTTTGGAAAAATGCAACAAAAAAAGTTACATATGTGAAACAGGTAAAACTATACATTTCATGGATTATAGACTGCCTGTCCACAAGTCTGCAAAATCTGAGGGTGATATGCAGAACTACTAAAGATCTATGATGCAAAATATAGGCAGTGTACCCTGTTGTCCATTAGCGTCTCTATCCAAATGGCTAAATTGTGCACTGCTGGAAATCCTAAACTAATGATATATTTAACAATAAATCAATTGTTTCGGCTCATAAAACTGACATTTTCATCATTGTCAAGTGGGAATTACTATCTTTTCATCAGTATAGGGGGATAGATATCTTTGGGTCCAATACCCTATCCAAAACATATCACAAAATGAATGAAATATTTTTGTCCATTATAAAGCAAATAGATTTATAGATTTAAACCTGATGGTTTAAAATGAAAACATTGATATCACACATTGATGTAGTTTATTTTAAAGAGAATAATGACTCCAAGGAAAACTTTACATTAATCTAGCACATATCAGCGCACGGTAAATTGGAATGAGTATTTTCCATGCCCTAAGCGACAAGTATATATGCCATAGCCTATATTATGTATTATACCATGACAATAAAATAACATTCCACCAACAGCAAAATGCTGCCAAATGTTCTATCTTCAATGAAAATCCATACATCAAACATGAAACATGACTAAGCCACCAATGAACACTTACATTACAGTATTCACTCAAATGCACTCAAAATGCAAAAATAATATGCCTATAAAACATATTGGACAAAACAGTGGTTGAGTGGAAAAAGTAATGTACATACTGTATGTAGCCAGCGAGACCGACTGCATTTTACTTGCAGTACTACTTACTGCAATAATAGCTTGTGTAATAGCTTTATAAAGTGCTGTGTATTTCTCAAACGGACTGTACCAGACAATAAATGATTACTAAATTTTGAAAGGGATTCTCCATGCGTAAAATCAATGGTAGGATTAGATATTTATTTCATATTTAGTAGCAGATGTTGATAGTAGAATGACGTGGTATAATTACACAATAATTTCACACGTTTATTTTGCATTTGAGTGAGCAGGGCTTTTCACTGCTTTTTTGGAATATGCTCGTTATTGCTATTGTTGGGTTTATCTTGTTGCTATAACAGAATACAAATTTTTGGTGTTAAGAAAATTGTAGCAACACAGTAGGCTATGTGTGTGTTTGGAATATCCATAACTGAATGTTCTGAATGATTTCATAACTATGCGTAATTAACTGACCCATTCTAGCTAAAGCTCAAAATACACAAGTAGAATATTCATGGACAGCCTGAATGGGCTACATCACGAACAGTAAGAATATTTTTTTAAATCATGAAACAAATCATGTTGCAGAATACAAAAGTAACTAGTATTTGAAACAAACAAGGGCATGCAGGTTCTTCCCCGGGCATGCAGGTTCTTCCTGTACAACATCAGGAGAATCCGCCCCTTCCTCACCACCCACTCAACCCAGCTCCTGGTCCAAGCGATGGTGCTGTCCCGCCTGGACTATTGCAACTCTCTCCTGGCTGGCTTGCCAGCATCGGCCATTAGACCCCTTCAGCTTATCCAGAACGCAGCAGCGCGCCTGGTCTTCAACCTCCCCCGATACTCCCATGTCACCCCCCTGCTCATTGACCTCCACTGGCTACCGGTGATGGCCCGCATCAAATTCAAAACATTGGTGCTCGCCTTCCAGGCAGTCCGAGGATCTGCCCCCCCATACCTCCAAAAGCTCATCAGACCCTACACACCTGCCAGATCTCTGCGTTCCGCCTCCTCAGGACGACTGGTACCCCCCCCTCTTCATACTAGCGTCCGGTCTCGACGTCTGTCTGTCCTGGCCCCACGGTGGTGGAATGAGCTCCCCGTGGAGGTCAGAACAGCAGAAAGTCTGACCGCTTTCAAGCGCAGATTGAAGACTCACCTCTTCAAGCTGCACCTCTCTCCACCCCTCCCTACCTCCTTGTGACTATTGTTATCAGAATTGTGTATTCCCCCCCAAAAAAAAATAAAATAAAATAAAATAAAATTTAAAAAATTTTTAAAAAAAATCCCAATCATACTGACTGCGCCTAGCGCTTAGATTCGTGTTTGCCTTTTTAGGATTGTTTTAACGCACTTGTTACTTGTTCGGAAATGCACTATGTACGTCGCTCTGGATAAGAGCGTCTGCTAAATGTCTATAATGTAATGTAATGTAAACAAACAATACAACGTCTATTATAACAAACAGTTAATAACAAGAAAATCAGACTGAAGAGGCTGAGTGGGTTATTCGGTGCTCCGTTTCCGACTAGACAGAGACTGTATGTGTATGGAAATGTGGAATTTTTATATATGTTAACAAAGCTTGGACTAAAACAGCTGTGATCCGAGAGACACATTGCTCTGCGGCTGTGGAGTTTTTTCATCGTAACTCTTGGCTGTATTCCACTCGACACTTTAATTCACTTAATTTAATTCATTGAATGATTCCATTGAATGTCTTTATTTAGCATGTTTGTGTGTTATGGGTCTGCCCCACTGTCTATGTCTTTTTTATTGCTGGTAACTACAACTGAAGTTCCCTTACAGGAAAATAAAAGTTCTTCTATTCTATACAAAAACTTTATAAAAATAAAACCCATGATCAAATGGAAATGTGATTTTATGTGACACTTACGGTGCGAGTAGGCTTAATGCTAGTAAGCCTAGTTATGATCATTGTGATCAAACTGTAACTCCTTAAATCAGTAACTCCTGGCAGAAACTAAGCGACATCCAGTGAAACGGTTTGTAATAAATCGCCAGCTCGTTCAGTGTAACAGTAGCCTATACATACACTGTAAAAACAATACCATAAAAACGGGAACATTGCTGGCAGTCTTTTCACCGTTTTCTTACAGTATAACCATTCCAAACACGCAAAATTTCTCATTTAAATATGGCTGTTTGCTGCTGGAGTACTTTACATAATGACTCTTAGTTGATTACCCGCAAAGTGTGAAATGATAGCGCGTGCAAATACTTTGGCTGCGCCCGGAAAATAACACCCCTTATTTGGGATCTTAGTAAATCGCCCCCAAAGTTTGTTGTTTCCACACATAGTTTGGTTGCAGGAGAAATGAATATCTGAGTTGAGCAAAATCTTGGCGCCGGCGCCATGGCCACTAGGGGGTCTGCGCGAAGGGACTAATTAATGCTTTACCAGCCACTTTTTGAGACTATGGTACATATTCTGTCACAAGGAATATGTTAATGACCTTTAGCATGTGCTGGCCTAGTACAGGAAAAACTTATTTAACTAATTTTGTTGGAATCGGATCGAGCAGACAAGTAGCCAGTTTTGAGGACTAGTTTAGACAGCTCATCCATATCGGTGTCATGGTTTTTGGCAGCCCTGCTTTAGTTCTGCCGTCGGTTTTTCATTTGATTCCCCGCTACCCCTAATGAATTTAGCTTTTGAACGCCTTCAGGGGGCGGTGATTTTTTCCAAGCTCGACCTCCACAATGCTTATAATTTGGTGCGCATGCGTGAGGGCGATGAATGGAAAACCGCCTTCAACACACATAGCGGCCACTACAAATATCAGGTTATGCCGTTCAGGCTCAGTAGCACCCCCTCAGTGTTTCAGGCATTGGTGAACGATGTTCTGCGGGAGATAGAAAGATTTGTCTTCGTGTACTTAGACAATATTTTTATTTTTTCTCCAGACCTGCAAACGCATGTCGGTCACGTGAAGCAGGTTTTAAAAGCCCTGCTTGAAGCGAAACTATTCATCAAGGTGAAGAAATGCGCATTTCACGCGAATACGGTGTCTTTTTTGTGTTTTATCATTTCAGAGGGTAAGGTCCGCATGGATCCTGACAAGGTTTCTGCAGTACTGGACTGGCCTACACCTTGTTCAGTCAAGCAGGTCCAACATTTTCTTGGTTTCGCCAATTTTTATAGCCGTTTTATTTGGAACTTTAGCGCACTTGCGGCGCCTCTCAGCAACAGCGCATTTTTTGTGGAATCCTAAGGCGAATTCCGCGTTTACGGAACTTAAACGGAGGTTTAGTTCAGAACCCATATTGGTAACTCCCAATCCCTCTCTCCTTTTTGTTGTGGAGGTTGACGCTTCGGAATTGGGAATTTTGTCATAGCACTCTCTGGTTGATCATAAAATGCACCCCTGTGCTTACTTCTTTCGTGCCCTCACTCCGGCCGAGAGGAATTATGACGTGGGAGATCGAGAGTTGTTAGCTGTGAAATTAACCCTAGAGGAATGGAGCCATTAGCTAGAGGTAGCCGAATACCCTTTCACTGTGTGGACAGACCACAAAAACAGGCTCGCTGGGCATTATTTTTCACTTGGTTTAACTTCTTGTTGACCTACTGCCCGGGGTCCAAGAATGTTAAACCGGATGCTCTGTCGTGCATTTTTGACCAATCTGACAGGCCCAATTCATCCAAGCCCAATGTGCCAGCGGCCCAAATCTTGGCTCCCATTTTGTGGGATATTGAGGTGGCGGTACAGAGTGCATTGCGCCTTGATCCGGGTCCAGGGGGAGGTCCGGCTATTCCCCTGTTTGTGCCTCCTGGATTGTGGTTGCAAGTGCTGCAGTGGGGCCATTCCTCACAGCTAGCTGCCCATCCTGGCGCCCTCCGTACTAAGGATTTTTTGGTTTTGGCGGCCTGGGATGGAGAAGGATGTGTGCAAATCTGTTGCCGCTTGTTCGGTTTGCGCACGCAATAAAGGTTTTCATCTTTCCTCCTCTGGATTATTACGTCCATTGCCCGTACCTAGTTGACTATGGAGCCACATAGCCTTGGATTTCGTTACCGGATTGCCGGTGTCTCAGGGCAACACGGCTATTCTCGTCGTAGTCAATAGATCTTCTATAGCGGCGCATTTTCTAGCTCTTGCGAAATTGCCATCCGCTTTGGAGACTTCTCAACTGGTGGTTAATCACGTCTTCCGGATTCACGGATCGCCTCTTGGAATGGTATCTGACCGCGGTTCTGTTTGTCACTAAATTTTGGGGCTCTTTTTGCTCGCAGTTGGGCGCTTCTATTAATCTGTCTTCCGGGTTCCAGTCACAAATTAACGGACAAACTGAGCGTGCTAATCAAACTCTAGAGAACACCCTTCACTGTTTAGTGGCTTCTAACCCTACTTCTTGGAGTCGTTATCTTCCATGGGCGGAATATGCGCATAAAACCTTGCACAATGCCTCCACGGGCCTTTCTCCATTCAAGGCCCAGGTGAGTTATTTGCCTCCGTGGAATGTGGAAGTGCCGTCTGCTGGCTCTTTTGTCTGGAGGTGGCGTGCGGTTTGGAAACGGGTTCGGTCGTAGCTCTTGTGGGCTTCGGCTATTCAAAAAGCTTCTGCCGACAGACATCGTCAGTTAGCTCCCTCCGATCAGGTGGCCAGCAAGTCTGGCTCTCTTTGCAAGATCTTTCTCTTCTTCATATGGTCAAGGAGTGAAAGGGTGTGTCTTGGTGAACTGACTCAGCCCCCTTCCTGCTCTCTCCTCACTACTAAACAAACAACAAAATGGAGAGCGACAAGAGTGACAGCAGTACAACAGGGAGTTTTGAGGTGGAGGAGTTTGAAGTGGAGGAAGAGGATTCCTTTGTGGTGGAAGACTCTCCTCACGAAGATGTTGGTATACAGCCATATTCATTCGAGCCACTGGCAGCAGCAGCTGCCGCCCCGGCTGTATTGGTTGAGCAACGTCTTCGTGAGGAAAGGACCGAAGATGTAACCGAATGGTAAAACTAAGTTAGCTTTTTTGTCTGCCTAAAGTAACATTACTATTGAACAGCAAATACACAGCAAAACCCAGTCACACAGTAACGTTAGTATATTGTACATGGCTGGTTGTAGCGCCCTCATATCTCCACTTGGTCCGGTAAGAATTGTTATCATTTATTAGCTAACATTATTCATAAATGATAGCGAAGATAACTAGCTAGCTAGCGATGTTACCAGTTCTCTCTGGACCAAACAAGGCTAAACTCACACACAATAGGCTGCCTTGCATTACCTAACTTATCGATACATTCCGACCGAGTTACTGACCAACTCACAATCTTCCAATCCATCTCAAGACCCACCTTTTCACCCTGGCCGTATGTTACTCCCAAGTCCCCTATCCCTCACCGACTCTCCTAGACTGTGCTGCACATGCCCCAATGCTCCCTTAGCCTCTTGCTACTCTCACTCTGTCCATGCCTTTGTCCTTGTCTATATATTTTGTCTACTTTTTTCTCTCACCTTGTGCTGTAATCATATCCTAGTTTCTACATAATAGTGTCTCGGTTTTGCTAGGGCTACATAAAATGTATTATTGCTATCGTTTATTAGCTAACGTTACGTATTCATAAAAGATAGCCAAGATAGCTCACATAATAGGTTGCCTTCAACCCCACATTAGCTATTACCTATCAGTAACTGTTTGCAAAAGCATTTTTGTTGTAACTTGTGCAGATAACTTCCAACTTCCGGGGTGCCAGTGGAGGTAGGCATCAAGCAGTGGACGACCCCTTTTTGCATTGACAAAAATCAGGCTCATAGCAACCTCTGCCTGAAACTTCCACTGTTTCAGTGGCTTTTGGACACCAAGCAATCCAGTCACGGCGGTAGACCATCCATGCATTAACGAGACCTAACATGATGGAAGAAGAGGTAGAGGTACCACCTACGCGATCTCATGTGGTACTTGTATCTTGCAACACATGCATCAAGGAGGTCTATTCCACCCATGCATGTGTTATACTTCTTCACAATGTGTGGTCTGTTCACTTGCACAAATACCTTGTTTGATTTGCTCCAGCATCTGGCCTGATCCTCAGGTTCAATTGCACAGTAGGATGAGATCAGGGTAACAGACTTGTCATACCACTTAACAATGGCAATGCTGTCATCTTTCTCTACTCTGCAGTCAACGAATCCTCTGCCTCTCTAAGCAAGGTCTTTCTCGTCTTCGAGCTGACAGCCAGCCAAATGGTTGTTGTGGAGTGTTCCAATGAAGTAGATTTGTTGGTCAAGGAGCTTGTGCACCAGTGGCACTGAAGAAAACAAATTATCGGCAAATACCTTGTAGTTCTTACTTGCTGGGAGTGTTTCACACAGCTTGACCACAACATCTCCTCCCATACCCAATGTGGTTTTCTTCCCAGTGCCATCAAAATCACAGAGGATTCCTGAGGAGGAACAGCGGGCCCATATTTTCAGCCCCCAAGGATGAGGCTTGCCCTTCACATACTGCCGTACTGGACTTCCTGTCCCTCTGAAGGACACCATTTGCTCATCAACAGAGTTATACTCCTCTGGCGTGACTTCAAGACATTGCATACGAAACATATCCAGCCATGGGCGAATTTTCCAACACTTATCTTGCTTTTGCCTGGTAGACACATCAGAATTATTAACAACATGTAGGGATGCCAGCAGGGTCTGAAATCAGTTGCGTGACATGAGATCAGCCACCATTGGACATCTTGTGTCATTTTCCCAGTATGCACGATTTCAAGACATTTGCATGTAGATCCCCACTAGTTGTTCCAATTTTTAACAGTGGTATTGACATTGTTGTGTTCTTGAAATTTTTGTACAGAGTACAGATTTGTTTGTTCCTTCAGTAGCTGTAACATATTCAATGTTAGGAACCTCCTAAAATATTCCAGTGGAGAGTCAAGATCATTTGGGGGTGCTACACGTTCTCCTTTGAATGTGCAATCTGGTGGTACAAAGGGTTTCTTTCTCCAAGAGAATCCAGATTTTCTGTTTGTTTTGTTTTGCAGTCTGGGGTTAATTTTTTGTTGGGGCACATCATCAGAATCACTTGGTTTATTCCCATCAGAGTTGTTAGTTCCACTTGAAGCATTACTTTCCAAGTCATAATTTATTGCAGTATAGTCAGGATCTTCTCTGTCCTCTTCAGTCATCTTCGCATGCATCAATCTCCATCTCATCTCCATCTCCGTGCTGGTCTTCACTGCTGAGAGTATAATCTGGATCTTCAGTGTCCTCATCAGATTCATCCTCACATCCCTCAAACTCACTATGATCTCCAGTGATGATGGCGAGCACATCCTGAACAGTGTATTGGGCTTTGCGATTCATACGGAAAGAGTAAGTTAGAATTACTAATAAAAGTGGTCAATAAATAAATATATATTTAGAGAATCTATCAAATAAATACTCCAAATTAATCCTCTGAAAAAAAAATTATGAAAATACTTTATTTATTAATGGTAATCTAGCTTCTCATCACTAATATTCAAATAATGTGACTTACGTGTCACATCATTTATTAATTGCATATTTTACTTTCCAAGACCCGATGTAATGTAATTACTTAACTGGTACTTTGCTATTTTTTAAAGTTATGGATTCTAAATAGTTTCACTGAATTCCAGGACTTGTTGAGGAGACAGTTCTGCAGTCAGTGTGCAGCAAGAAGACAACCATTTTATGTAGCCAATAGCAAGAAGGTTTTTTTCACACCTGTCCACAAGATGGCGCCTAAAGCGCTCAGGATATGTCACTTTGAGACCTGATGAGTGCAAATGAAAGTTAAAGGCTGTGTCCCAAATCGCATAATCCCGTGCGCCGCACTACCGTACTTCGCTATGGACTCACATGGATGCACATGCTCGCTATGCGTGCTCGGACCATAGAAGTATGCGATTTGGGACACAGCAAAAGTGTACTGAGGAACTTTGACAGGCATTTAAAGTGTGTGTAACATAGTGGGTGGGTTATGTGTGTTAAATTTGGCATCCAATTGATGGAATTGACGACCAATTAGATTTAGGTTGTGAATTTCGTATCCAATTGACTGAACTAATTAATTAATGACCAATTAGATTTATAAAGTGCTTTTTAGGTTGGGTTAGGATGTAAATTTGGCAACCAATTGACGGAATAAACGACCAATTAGATTTAGGTTGTGAATTTGGCATCCAATTGACTGAACGAATTAATTAATGACCAATTCGATTTGTAAAGTGTTTTTTAGGTTGGGTTAGGTTGTGAATTTGGCCAGGACACCAGGTTAACACCCTACTCTTTTCGAGAAGTAGGTTGCACTTCCACTGCGAGGATGGTTGGGTGCAGTGGAAGTTGTGACTGGTGGTTGAAGTGCGGTCACTTATGGACTGAATGTTGAACGCAGCCAAGAACTATAAAATGAGGATTAAAAATATTACAACTTAGCAATGTACTTTATTACTATAGTGCTTCATATTACAAGCAATACATAGTCTTGTTACCTTATTTACTGTATCTGCAAGAAAGAGCAGCCAGTGAAAGATGTGGCTGCTGACAGTTGCAAGTTTCCAGCAGAAAAGTTGGCGATGTGTGGCTGACTCTTCCATTTGGACGAATGGTCACAGTGGGGGCACGTCTGCGTGATGGAGAGGAACATACCCTGCACGTATTTCTCAACATTGCATGTTCAGCTGCAAACTGAGCAGGGCTTGAACAGCTGCAGCAAACAATATTCATACACAATGTACTTCTTTATTGTGTGACAGATGTTTGCTGGGAGGGTCTGTAAGAGTGGGATAGGATGGATGGTTATGGGTGAAGTTGAACTCTGTCAGAAAGGTGTCTTTCTTTTTAAATAGTTTTTTTTTACATACAAGCTACATAAACAAAACCTAACAACAAGAGGAGGCCAGATGACCTTATTGTACAGTTAGCAGTGATGTGCGTAGCAGTCACCTGTAATGAACATGAGACACTTCATCATGAACCCTGCATCGTTAAAAAAGGAGGAATAAAACTGGGGTTAAATGTGTCGATACTAGGCCTACCGGTAAATTATATTACTGTTTGTGAGCAAGTGCTGTCCTAGACTGCCAAGAAAAACTCCTGGAAATGTCCTGGAAAATCCTGGAAAATGATTTCTCAAAAAGAATGGGAACTCTATGTGTGTTAGCAGTAACTTGTTTATTTATCTTGTAATTTTCAATTTCACTGAAACAATATTTTATATGAACATACTATGTTTTCGATTACCTTTCCTTAGCGTCAAAGCTATCTGTGACATCAGCGTGGTAACTGCTGAAGTCATCATGTCGCGTCCTTTTCTGTGGAGTTGAGGTACTCTCCAGTGACAAAGGACTTGAGGGAAGAAACCTGGCGTTTGAAGGAAGAGAGGAAGAGACCTTGTGTCACAAGCAACTTTTTTTCCCTGAGGTCTCATCTGGCAGGCTGTGAATGTGATAAGATATACAAATTACTAACTGAATCCGCTGCATCCATAAACATTAGTTACTTGGCAATCTTGTTGTATCTATAGCAGACATTGTAGCCAAAAAACGGATTACAACTAGCTATAAGCTGGTCTGCAAAGGTCAAACAAGTTAGAGCTAGTCAAAAGAGTAACCTAGCTCAATTTTGTGAGATCAATCCAGCTTCCAGTAGGCTAGTGCTAGCTACCATGTTGCAAAACACACCTTGAGTTTGTCAAGCTGGTCACAATCTTGACTCACATGCAGTTATGTCTCCTAGATAAAACTTGACAATAGTTTAGTCTGGTAAAGCTGTACTTTTATGTATAGATATGGATATTACTAACCCTTATTCATTCTGCAGGGTACCACACGTGCTTCAACACCAAAGTCAAGCGTGTCTAGAGGTTCAGTCTGGCACCCAATCTCTCTTGTCAGGAAAAAAAATAGCATGAGCATATGCTCACTCATTATATAATTTATAAGTTACAGAAGTAATTCTAACAAAGGAGCAATATGCTGAAATTTGACAAAAGCCCCAAACTCTAAAGAGCTAATGTTAGCTAGCTAGCAAAAGACTAATTAGCCTACAGCTGTTTTAGCTAAAGAGGTCAGCATATGGCTGCTCTGACACGCTTGGCTAATTGAACTTCGATTTGCCCCAAAAATTTTGTGGCATTATATTTTGTCCTAAATTAGGAAGATAAACTAAATTAAGTTAGTATTGTAAATGGTACAACCGTCTTATTTCAGTGTGTGTGATGCTCACACTTCTGTGATGCTGGAGTTATAAAGCCTTAAATAGAACACCCCCTAAATATGTGAGAATTGACCAAATTTGGCATCTGCGCGAATGGGTTCATGCTGAAGTGCCCACAACACCAATAAGCCAAGAGCCCGAACAGTAGCCTACTATTGCATGGCACCAAGCTTTTATATGTGTTGTACGATGAAAATGTAAAACAGATATACAGGTGCAGCTCAAAAAATTTGAATATTGTGAAAAAGTTCAATATTTTTTGTCACTCATGTCAGAAGGTGAAACTCATATATTATATAGGTTCATTACACATAGAGTGAAATATTTCAATCCTTTATTTCTTGTAATTTTGATTATTATGGCTTACAGCTAATGAAAACCCAAAATTAGAATATTGTGAAAAGGTTCAATATTGGAAACTCATGGTGTCACACTCTAATCAACTAATTAACTCAAAACACCTGCAAAGGTTTCCTGAGCCTTTAAATGGTCTCTCAGTCTGGTTCAGTAGGCTACACAATCATGGGGAAGACTGCTGACTTGACAGATGTCCAGAAGACAATCATTGACACCCTCCACAAGGAGGGTAAGCCACAAAAGGTCATTGCTAAAGAAGCTGGTTGTTCACAGAGTGCTGTTTCCAAGCATATTCATAGAAAGTTGAGTGGAAGGAAAAGGTGTGGTAGGAAAAGGTGCACAAGCAACAGGGATAACCGCAGCCTTGAGAGGATTGTCAAGCAAAATCCATTCAGGAATTTGGGGGAGCTTCACAAGGAGTGGACTGAGGCTGGAGTCAGTGCATCAAGAGCCACCACGCACAGACGAATCCAGGACATGGGCTACAAATGTCGCATTCCTCGTGTCAAGCCACTCTTGAACCAGTGACAATGTCAGAAGCGTCTTACCTGGGCTAAGGAGAAAAAGAACTGGACTGTTGCTCAGTGGTCCAAAGTCCTCTTTTCAGATGAAAGTAAATTTTGCATTTCATTTGGAAATCAAGGTCCCAGAGTCTGGAGGAAAAGTGGAGAGGCACAGAATCCATGTTCCTTGAGGTCCAGTGTGACGTTTCCACAGTCAGTGATGATTTGGGGTGCCATGTCCACTGTGTTTTCTGAAGTCCACAGTCAACGCAGCCATCTACCAGGAAATTTTAGAGCACTTCATGCTTCCTTCTGCTGACAAGCTTTATGGAAATGCTGATTTCATTTTCCAGCAGGACTTGGCACCTGCCCACAATGCCAAAAGTACCAAAAGCTGGTTCAATGACCATGGTATTACTGTGCTTGATTGGCCAGAAAACTCGCCTGACCTGAACCCCATAGAGAATCTATGGGGTATTGTCAAGAGGAAGATGAGAGACACCAGACCCAACAATGCAGATGACCTGAAGGCCGCTATCAAAGCAACCTGGGCTTCCATTAGACCTCAGCAGTGCCACAGGCTGATCGCCTCCATGCCACGCCGCATTGATGCAGTAATTCATGCAAAAGGAGCCCCAACCAAGTATTGAGTGCATAGAAATTAACATACTTTTCAGAAGGCTGACATTTCTGTTTAAAATATCCTTTTTTATTGATCTTATGTAATATTATAATTTTCTGAGACACTGAATTTGTGTTTTCATTAGCTGTAAGCCATAATCATCAAAATGACAAGAAATAAAGGCTTGAAATATTTCACTCTATGTGTAATGAATCTATATAATATATGAGTTTAACTTTCTGACATGAGTGACAAAAAATATTTAACTTTTTCACGATATTCAAATTTTTTGAGCTGCACCTGTAGTTTGAAAACAAGGACACTGAACAAATACTAAGGATTGTATGATGAGCGCACCTGCGCCAAACAGTAGATTATTAGAACTGCTATGTAACCCGTTACTGGGGGAGAAAGCCTCGGGTAGCACACTTATTTTTAAGAAGAAGAGGCTCCGGTCGGCAGCGGGAGAGGGCAAATAGTAAAGGGCGATAGTAAAGATTCAACACACTCACACTCAATCTCAAGGAGGCAAAAAGAGAATGGGCGGCGGCGCCATAGGCTACTGATGTAGGACGTGGGCTGTGTCCTCATTCCCACCTCCCTTCCTCCACTCCCCCACTACCACTCCTCTCCTTCCCTTATGTATGCAAGACTGTAAACATTTCGAGTACAAGTATTTGCATGTACAGTATACAATGTACCTGACAATGCGGTTTGCGTCGAGACTTTAATTACTATGTAACCATTAGTACGTAATTAAGATGTAATCAGCGACATTAGAGTAAAACACAAAGATCCGTTTCCGGGGCACGGAGTAGAGGAGGTGGTAGTGGAGGAAGGGAGGGTGCATTTTTCAAGTATTGGGACGTACCCGTGGTTCCGCCCCGTAGTGGTGGTTAATTTGCTATTCAGTGTCCTCGCAGCTCACCCTCTCGTTGAAGATGAACCATAATGCGTGTTGACCGATATGAACTTGAACTATCTTTCATTGCTTTTTTTTTTTTTTTTTTGGTTGAAACCTCGATTAACTTTTCTTCAGAACATTTATTGAAATTTAAATTTTTGGTGTGCAATACTTCAGAGCAAGAAGGTATATACAGTGAGCACCATAATTCATTGGACAGTGACACATTTTTTGTTATTTTGGTTCTGTACTCTAGCACTTTGAGTTTGAAAGGACACAATGACAATGAGGTTGAAGTGCAAACTGTCAACTTTCATTTGCGGGTATTTCCATCAGGATGAACCATTTAAAAATGATAGAACCTTTTGTACATAGTCCCCCCCCCCCCCCCATTTTTGGGCCTCAAAAAATATTAATTAAGTAACTCATCAAGATTCCATGTCACAAAGGATATATTGTGAAGTAGCAATGTTTAACGTTTTAGTTTCAGAATAAAACTGGAATTCATGCATTCCAAGATGAAACATGAGCTGGAGATTGAATCTGTGTGGGGTGTTAGGGGTGTGGTGTGTTCACTATCTGGGGAGGAATTTGAAATGCGTTATCACTGCGGAATACTAGAGATGTGTGAAATTGTTTTCACACAAATATTCACACAAGTCTCCAACCATAAGATGTAATACTGTATGTCCAATACAGATACTACCATAACATGTTCTGAATACATTCCAGGAAAAACAAAACCCATGTTTTGCGCTATTACGAAAATTGCATAGCCTGGCCAGACTTAAGCTTACAGACAGGGCTTTTATCTCCTTTTCTTTTTCAACATTGCATATCACTTTGTCAGCAGCCCCTGAATAGACAGGAATGTTCTTTGTGCTAACTAGACCACCCGGTGTTCAAGGGACCGGAAAAAAATTCTGTCTTCATTGTGAAGAGTATATGTGCCTTTTATATCCCTTGACTGCTTCTTCTGTTAGAAAGAAGGCCCCCCAGTTTGCGGCTTCCTATTGCCTGTGTATTACCGTTAGGTATAGGAATTAGTTAGAAAATCAAACTACACTGAGCTTCTAGTGACACCTTCAGGTCTGGAGGAAATGTTTTCACATATGTAAATGAACGGAGTTTGTTTGGAGTTTTTTTTTTTTATGTGACACCTTTTTGTAAATACTATGAATGTGATGGGTTATTTAGTGCAGATGTATCAGTGGAGACTGGAGCAGCAGAATTATTAAAGCTAGGCTCATATCACACTGGGATTTCTCACAGGGGGAGATAATAAGCAGATCATCTGCTGAATTAATTAACCCCTTCGCGCAGATGCGAAATTTGGTAAATTCTCATTTATTTAGGGGTTGTTCTATTTAAGGCTTTTTAAAACGTGTGAGCACCAGGTAAATGCTTGAATGAAGCAAGACAGTTTTACCATTTACAATAATGACTTAGATTAGTTTATTTTCATAATTTAGGTTAATATAAATTGCCACAAATTCAAAACAATTTGTAAAAAAATGCAAAACAAAGTAAAACTATACATTTCCCGGATCATTTACTCTTTGTCCAAAAGTGTGCAAAGTTTTTGATGCAAAATGTAAGCAGTGTATCCTGTTGTCCCTTAGTATCTCCAGATCTATCCAAAATGGCTAAATTGTGCACTGCTGTAAATCATAAAATAATCATATATACTACAAATCAACAGTTTTCATAAATAAAATTCACTTTTGCATCACTTTCAAGTAGGAATTACGATCTTTTCATCAGCATAGGGGAATATATATATGGGCCCAAAAACCTGTCATAAAATGAATTCCATACTTTTTGTCCATTATAAAGCCAATACAATTGCCCCTTATGATGATTTAAGATGAAAACATTGATACCAGATTGGTACACACCTAAATATGTAGCCTAATCATTCACGCTAGTACTTCAATAAAACATGGCTTTTTTCTGTACTCTACTGTCATGGTTCGTGGGTTCTTTTTCTTCTTTTCCGCTGCAGTTCTTGTCCTTTCATCTATCGGATTTTTTCCACGTTCCGTTCCGGGGTTTTGCTTCACCTCGCTTATTATTCATTTCACCTGTGCTACTGCCTGTGGGGTATTTAAGTTTCTCACTTCCGCTTCCCCGGTGCCTCTTTGTCATTCCGTATTACATTCAGCCAGGTATAGCCAGGTACAAGCAACCTTGTGATATTAAACTTGTTATATGTTGACGAGGGACTTACTTCTTAGCTTTATTATTTCAGGTATAGGATTATCTCCTCCTGTTAGCTTCACTGTGCTATTTTGTCCGTGCTGTTCTCACTGAGACAGTTTTTCTTTGGTGGTTTCACTTTTGTTTCACCTTCTTCTAGCCGTGTTCGTGTTGCGTGCCGAAGGTGTGTTTTTCTTTTCTAGTTTCCTGTGTTAGCTCTAGTATTGAGCACGGGAGACTTAGTTTTGCGTTCTTACTCGTGTTTCGAGTTCGCCCTGTTTTCCTGGGCTGATTATTATTTGGCTGTTTTAGCTAAAAGGATTATTCTTTTTCTTATCTACCCTTTTGGGGTTTAATCTATTTGTGGTCCTCACCTTTGTGGGAGACTTGTTCTGATTCCCATTCCTGTTGCATTTGATTTTCCGCCACTGGAAACCATTACATCTACAGTCTGTAATCGTTTGCTGCATGCCCTGTGATGACATTTCTCTGTAGTTTTTTTTTTTTTTCAAAAATGTTGGCATTCATAATCACTCCAAGGAAACTTTTCATCAGCACACAGTAAATTGGAATGAGTATTTTCCATGTCCTAAGTGACAAGTATAGCTAGATACTAATACACCATCTTCTATATTATATATGATAAGATTACAATAAAATAATATTCCACCATCAGGAAACTGTTGGCAAATGTTCTAGCTTCACAGCAAATCTGTGCAAAGTAAAACATGACTGAGCCACCTATGAATGCTTACACTACAGCATGTGAAAAATATCAAACATATGGCACAAGACAGTGGTGGAGTGGAAAAACTAACATAAATATTTAAAATATTACAAGCAGTTATACATACTGTACATATCGAAATAAATCTCGTCATGTTCGTATGCATATTCTCCGATAGAATCAATACTCTGGTATCTTCTTCTGACCACTCCCAAAATCCATGCAAACAAGTTGAGGATTTTCTCTAGTTATGCTGACAAGTTGGCCAAATTAGTAAAATCTTACAAAAATACCAGAAAAACAACAATTATTTCTCGGCAAGCGAATGTGCATTCTTACAGGCTGGGATATCTGTGCCCACAGAGGTGTTCAGTAAGATGGGCTAGGGTATCTGTGCCCAGGGAGGTGTTCAGTCGGACGGGCTGGGGTACATGTACCTAGGGAGGTGTTCAGTAGGACAGACCGGGGTATCTGTGCCCAGTGAGGTGTTCAGAAGGACAGGCTGGGGTATCTGTGCCCATGGAGGTGTTCAGTATGATGGGCTGGGGTATCTGTGCCCAGGGTGGTGTTAAGTCGGATGGGCTGGGGTATCTGTGCCCGGTGAGGTGTTCAGTAGGACAGGCTGGGGTATCTGTGCCCACGGAGGTGTTTAGTATGATGGGCTGGGGTATCTGTGCCCAGTGAGGTGTTCAGTAGGACAGGTTGGGGTATCTGTGCCCAGTGAGGTGTTCAGTAGGACAGGCTGGGGTATCTGTGCCCACAGAGGTGTTCAGTATGATGGGCTGTGGTATCTGTGCCCAGGGCAGTGTTAAGTCGGATGGGCTGGGGTATTTGTGGCCAGGGCAGTGTTCAGTAGGATGGGCTGGCGTATCTTTTCCCAGGGCAGTGTTCAGTAGGATGGGCTGGGGTATCTGTGCCCAGGGTGGTGTTCAGTAGGACGGGCTGGGGTATCTGAGCCCAGGGAAGTGCTCAGTAGGACTGGCTGGGGTATTTGTGCCCAGTGAGGTGTTCAGTAGGACAGATTGGGGTATTTGTGCCCAGGGAGGTGTTCAGTATGATGGGCTGGGGTATCTGTGCCCAGGGTGGTGTTCAGTAGGACGGCTGGGGTATCTGTGCCCAGGGTGGTGTTCAGTTGGACGGGCTTGGGTATCTGTGCCCAGGGTGGTGTTCAGTAGGACGGGCTTGGGTATCTGTGCCCAGGGCGGTGTTCAGTTGGATGGGCTGAGGTAGCCTATCTGTAGCCCCCAAGCCAACCCGCGGAATGAAACCCACAGCTGTGGGAAGGCAGGCAAACAAAGACTCTTACAGGACAGCAGCTATTTCTGTAAATCTGGGTTATTAATAGGAAAACCTCAGATATTACAGTATGAAAGATAGACAGTCTTTGTTTCTCTCTATCTTCCATTTTCTTCTCCTCTCTCTCTCTCTCTTTTTGTATCCCCCCCCCTCTCTCTCTCTCTTTCTCTCTCTCTGTCTCTCTCTAACAAACTTTTTTTTCTCCTGTTTGTGACCTGAGGAACTCAGGATCCAACCCAGTATCTCTCAAGCCGAGAATAAAAAGTGCAAATTGGGGAAGCTGTGTGTGTGTGTGTGTGTGTGTCCTTGGGATTTGAACCTGTAAGGTTAACAGCACCCATTCCTTAACTAATAGTACAATCACTTTGCTATATTTTTACATGGTAGCTAAGCTACATGCGGATTTGACCCTGGTATGGGAAACTATGGGCCAAACTACATGAGTATTACGGGAAGTTTGGATTTGCTTTACCAGAGTCTCTCTGCTCGCAGGCTCAGAAAGGCTTATTAGCCTGTTTATTGAGCCTTGCAGTGGGCCAAAATGGTGTCACTCCAACAATAACAACTGCAAGCGCACAGCTCTGAAAACCAAATTAAGATCTGAAATATGGAATGCAAGCAAGTACCGTGATTTGCCCGTCTGAAGTGAAAGCACAGTATGTAATAACATCCAGTGGCCACTTGGGGGCAGTCTCTCATTGTATGTGCCTGGAGGCGTTCCCTTTTTTCACCAGTCATTGAAGATCTCTTTGTCACCACATTCTCATTTATTCCCCTTCAGCCATGTGATGTGTACACTGATGTATTTAGATTGTTTCTCTTATTTATAGAAATAAGGACCAGACCTTAAAGCTGTGTGCTTCAGGTATTTTTGGTGTATATTTTAGTCGTCTCATTGGGGAAACTGTCTTTTCAACCAGAAAGCACGTCATAGTAAAAATACCCAATGGGGACAAATAGCATTTGTTGAGATTTATGTCCCCTTTGGGCAGATATTTGCATGGTACACCACATGCCAACATACTGAGAAATATAGCTGTTATCCTGGGAGAATAGACCAGGATTTCTCACCTATCTCGAGCACTGGCGAACCTTCCGGTGCTGCTGAAATTAACCAGACATAGCAAACGGAAGGTCAGGTCGCTGGTCCTGTTTCGCGCTGGTTTGCCACCAAGCGGTAATGAACCGTTCCATCTTTCGTATTCCACACAGGCAGTGGAAAAGCCCACCGCTGGAGTCTGCACTGCTCCAGGGCGGGCCCTGGGAGTTCAGGGAGGACCCTCATTGGTATTCAGGGTCCATGGTCTCTATGGTAGCAGAGAGAGAGACCATGAAAGACAGAGAAAGAGAGAGAGAAAGACAAATTGAGAGAGTGAGTATGTGTGTGAGAGAGAAAGAGAGGCGGGGGGGTGAGAGAGGTACGGAATAGCTCTAGACTCTTTAGTGTTATGTTAACTGCGTTTTTCTGTGTTTTTCAAATTCTGGACATCATTTGTTTCTTCCAGTTATTTTGACACCCATGAGTCTGCCAATTTAATCCATCATCTGGGCACTGGGTCCACAGTTCTCTATTTCACCATATAGTGACTATTTCCCTGATCTGCTCATCCTCTGCTCATCCTCAACACAGATTTAACACACCAGCTACAAGACAGATTTAACACACCAGCTACAGGACAGATTTAACACACCTGCTACAAGACAGATTTAATACACCAGCTACAGGACAGATTTAACACACCAGCTACAGGACAGATTTAACACACCAGCTACAGGACAGAGTTAACACACCAGCTACAGGACAGATTGAACACACCAGCTACAGAACAGATTTAACACACCAGCTACAGGACAGAGTTAACACACCAGCTACAGGACAGATTGAACACACCAGCTACAGGACAGATTGAACACACCAGCTACAGGACATATTTAACACACCAGCTACAGGACAGATTTAACACACCAGCTACAGGACAGATTTACCACACCAGCTACAGAGCAAATTTAACACACCAGCTACAGGACAGATTTAACACACCAGCTACAAGACAGATTTAATACACCAGCTACAGGACAAATTTAACACACCAGCTACAGGACAGATTTAACACACCAGCTACAGGACAGAGTTAACACACCAGCTACAGGACAGATTGAACACACCAGCTACAGAACAGATTTAACACACCAGCTACAGGACAGAGTTAACACACCAGCTACAGGACAGATTGAACACACCAGCTACAGGACAGATTTAACACACCAGCTACAGGACAGATTTAACACACCTGCTACAAGACAGATTTAATACACCAGCTACAGGACAGATTTAACACACCAGCTACAGGACAGATTTAACACACCTGCTACAAGACAGATTTAATACACCAGCTACAGGACAGATTTAACACACCAGCTACAGGACAGATTTAACACACCAGCTAAAGGACAGATTTAACACACCAGCTACAGGACAGATTTAACACACCAGCTACAGGACAGATTTACCACACCAGCTACAGGACAGATTTAACACACCATCTACAGGACAGATTGAACACACCAGCTACAGGACAGATTGAACACACCAGCTACAGGACAGATTGAACACACCAGCTACAGGACAGATTTAACACACCAGCTACAGGACAGATTTAACACACCAGCTACAGAACAGATTTAACACACCAGCTACAGGACAGATTTACCACACCAGCTACAGAGTAAATTTAACACACCAGCTACAGGACAGATTTAACACACCAGCTACAGGACAGATTTAACACACCAGCTACAGGACAGATTGAACACACCAGCTACAGGACAGATTGAACACACCAGCTACAGGACAGATTTAACACACCAGCTACAGGACAGATTTAACACACCAGCTACAGAACAGATTTAACACACCAGCTACAGGACAGATTTACCACACCAGCTACAGAGTAAATTTAACACACCAGCTACAGGACAGATTTAACACACCAGCTACAGGACAGATTTAACACACCAGCTACAGGACAGATTTAACACACCAGCTACAGGGCAGACTTAACACACCAGCTACAGGACAGATTTACCACTCCTGCTAGAGAACAAATTTAACACATCAGCTACAGAACAGATTTAATACACCAGCTACAGGACAGATTGACCACACCTGCTACAGAACAGATTTAACACACCAGCTACAGAACCGATTTAACACACCAGCTACAGGACAGATTTAACACACCAGCTACAGGACAGATTTACCACACCAGCTACAGGACAGATTTAACACACCAGCTACAGAACAGATTTAACACACCAGCTACAGGACAGATTTACCACACCAGCTACAGAGTAAATTTAACACACCAGCTACAGGACAGACTTAACACACCAGCTACAGGACAGATTTAACACACCAGCTACAGGGCAGACTTAACACACCAGCTACAGGACAGATTTACCACTCCTGCTAGAGAACAAATTTAACACATCAGCTACAGAACAGATTTAATACACCAGCTACAGGACAGATTGACCACACCTGCTACAGAACAGATTTAACACACCAGCTACAGAACAGATTTAACACACCAGCTACAGGACAGATTTACCACACCAGCTACAGGGCAGATTTAACACACCATCTACAGGACAGATTTAACACACCATCTACGGGACAAATTTAACACACCAGCTACAGAACAGATTTAACACACCAGCTACAGGACAGATTTAACACACCAGCTACAGGACAGATTTACCACACCTGCTACAGGACAGATTTAACACACCAGCTACAGGACAGATTTAACACACCAGCTACAGGACAGATTTAACACACCAGCTACAGGACAGATTTAACACACCAGCTACAGGACAGATTTACCACACCAGCTACAGGATAGATTTACCACACCAGCTACAGGACAGATTTAACACACCATCTACATGACAGATTTAACACACCAGCTACAGGACAGATTTACCACACCAGCTACAGGATAGATTTACCACACCAGCTACAGGATAGATTTACCACACCAGCTACAGGACAGATTTAACACACCAGCTACAGGACAGATTTACCACACCAGCTACAGGATAGATTTACCACACCAGCTACAGGACAGATTTAGCACACCATCTACATGACAGATTTAACACACCAGCTACAGGACAGATTCAACACAGCAGCTACAGATCAGATTTAACACACCAGTTATAGGCAGATTGAACACACCACTCCCCATACAAGCTATTATTTAGCATCTGAATATTTTCTGTCTGTAGACATCATGAGTTTTGACCATCATTGACAAATCTCTAGCTGTCAGCTGATTGGGCTGTGAGCTATGAAGAACTGAACCCCACCCTGCCCAGATAAAAGCCTGCTTATTAAACCTTCACCCATTTCCATTTTTACTATCCTGATTGGGCTTTTCCTTGCTCGTCTGGGTTCTCAGTTAGTTCTTCATGTGCTGTAATGACATCACCTTCCTTCTGAGACTTGGGCCAGGACCCAAACCACAGGTGGTGATTACCACCCAGGCAATACACAACCCTCACAAGCACACATCAGTGCTCCACTGCAAAAAAAAAATCTGTCTTAGCAAGTGTTTTAGTCTTGTAACGAGACTTAAAATCTTATTTTTTTCCTCTCAAGTACAAAATATTAGCCTGTTTTCAGTTACCTTTTGCTTGACACGTGAAATTATCTTACCCCATTGGTAAATCTTGAAATTAGTAAAACTATCTACCACATTGGCAATCTTTTTGTCTTATTTAGCAAAAAAATTATAGAAATAACTTTTATGTCTAAATATAAGACTAAAATGCTCAATTAAGATTGACTTATTTTGTGGTTTTTGCAGTGTCCAATCACACAGCAGCAGCCCAGTCATAGGAACAACAGCCTGTAACGTACAGTTAGCTCAATGATAGTTATTTACCGTCTTTCAGGGAACAGACAATAAGCCCAATGTCACTGCAGCTGATGCAGAAGGAGTGTTCTGAGTCTGACACAGACAGCTCCCATGCATCGCCAAGGTGGGGGCTATGATTTTGCATTTTGCTGTTTTTTTTACATGAGTTCAACCCCCCCCCCCCCCCAGCGCACACACACTCACTTTGTGAAGTTCTTTGAGATGCCATATAAATGCTATTCACTCACGGGTATTGGTCTATCACTCTCCTGTCCTTTACCCACCCAGCTCTAAAGACTGTGTTTCACTGGGGGCAAACCGAGAAACTTTCATTATGTCTGAAAATTCTGTCCATCCTGTGCCTGCACATTCTGCACCAGGTAGAGCCGTGAGAAACTCACTGAACAACCCAAAACTTTCAAAACTTCCTTTTCCCCTCTCGGTTGATTTGGGTTTTTATTAAGCAAAGGTATTTGTTGACATGGCAACACAGACATCAAAGTTGTACCAGTGCCATAACGTTGCGGTTTAGTTTGCAGACGGGAGTGGTCCCAAGTCTGGGTCCTGGAGAGGATCAGTTGATTGATTAAAGCAGCTGATTACACACTTAGCTCACCTTGCCTGATTCCTGGGGTCTGAAGTGGGAGCTAATTTTACTGTGAAAACAAACAGCAGCAGATCATGTGCCTCTCCAGAACCAGGGCCCAGTGCACAGTGTGTTTGTCATTAGTTAGGTGACTTCTCTAGCAGTGGGGTGGGATAGAAGGTGCATGGTGTTGAAACACAATGGTTTATAAGGTCAATCTACAATCAGCTGCTGATGAGGATTAAGAAGCCATCTGGGAAGACCTGGAAGATTCCGCACCTGGAATTTGAATGAACAAGGCCGTTTATTTATTTAGTTATTTGTTCATTTATTATTAATTTGGCACACAACATGGGGCTGAGCATGTCCAGTTCCCACCCTAAATATGGCCAATTGTCTGCAATGGCAGCCGCATTCATGCGTGAATCCCACTGCCGAGTGTGGACATCTGCTGTTCTCCTCTGAAACATGTGATGTCGCCAGCCTGCTTCTTTTCACACCACAGCCCACAACCAAGCTCGCATAGAGCTGAGTCGGAGGAAGACCATCCATATGTGACGTTAGCATACAGTCCACAGGCACCTGGTTGACCAGCGGGGATCGCTCGATAGCGATGAACGCAGACCACTCACAGACTGAGGGTGAAGCACGTACCAACTGTACATTGCCCTATGGAGCTGCTGGCCACAGTCGGCACTGGCACGCTCCAGATTCAATCCGAGATCGAAGGCGGTTTATTTTAAACTGTTCTGAGGCGTTATTGGGTCAGGCTCCTTCAGGGTAATGGCCGTGAGACGTTTGCTCAGCGTCTCCTTTTTTTGACGGCGGTGAGACTGTGTGAACTTTAAAAATGAGCATTGACGGAACGACGTGCATCAGTGAGGAAAATGCCTTTGCGTTCATACACGTGCGCTCATTGTGAACATTAAGTGTGAACCTTAAAAGGTTTGCATCGTTCACAATGATCTGTTCACTACTCCTGTTCCACCACTTCCAAAAAGACTGGCGTTCAAGTTTGCTCTTGATAGCGCAAGTGATCTTCGAGACCTTTTCACGCGGACACAAAGCGGCTCACAAGTGCTTTCCTGCTCTTACCCTTTTTCTTTCCCCTAATAAAATAATTAATCAGGTACTGTGATCTGAACAGTGGTCAAAAGGATAGAAGTGGATCATGTTAATGTCAAAGCCCTTGACAGAGTCCCCCACACTAATCTCCTCAGGTCAGCCAGATAAGGTCACCTGATAAGGTTCTGCAGCCTCACTGCAGTGATAATTAGGTCAGCGACAAAGCACTATATGCATGAGACGGGTTTTCAGTTGTATGCGTACTGCATTACAAAAGTGCTTTATTTCACAAAGTGCTTTATATTTACACTGGATTAAACCAAAGCTCTGGTGTAAAAACAAAAGGTGTGTACCAATTATACTATGAGCCAATAAAACTGGAAAAAAAAAACAACACAAATAACAAAATGTAAAAAACATCATAAGCTCAATCATTCTTGATGTGTTAATGTGAGTTCTTCTTATTCTCTTCTTCTTCTGCTTTAGAGAGAGAGAGCCCTACCTGACCACTGAAATGGCTAGCTAGCTGGCTATCTGAGGATAACAGTCTGTCCACTGTGAAAGCAGAGAGGAGAGTTAGAGAGATGGTTTCATGTTTACTTTGGTCCTACTAAACTATTTGGATGTCTGAACCAGTAAAGAAAAATCTGAAAATGATTTTTAAAAATACAATACAAAGTGATTATGCAATGCAAAGAGATTTTTGGCTGTCCTCATAATTACAATGACTAACCCAGGATAAATTAAACAGCCACAGAAATGCAGTTGTGCTGTCTTTCAAAAGCCATTTAGAATTACCCACTGTAGTGTTCTGTTAATTGGATTGTAAGTGGCACTGCACTAAATAACACTTGATTGATTTATTCAATTACTTTGCCTGGAACTAAAAGCCATTATAGCCAGCTTGTTGAGATTCCGCCACAAACTGCCATCAAAGTAGAAATTTAAAACAATTGGTCAGTTCTTAGTCGAGGAAATTTGAGCCAACATGCAGGCGAGCGAGGCCGTTTCAATCGAGTCCATAGCACACTATATGGTGAAAAGAAAAAGAACTTCGCCATTGGCGCCTGCGCACACGAGTGGTGCCGCGTTGCTTTTTTTTCAGGTTTTTTTGGAATACCATTGGACTGAGTGACGTCATACGCCAGAGCGCTGTGTCGAGGCTCGAGGTCGCCTCAGCTCAGTTTGGAAGCACCAGCTATAGAGGTGGCGGCGTGGTGAAGAAAGTGCGATTATTGGTTTTTTTTTTTTTGCTACGAAGAAAATTACGAATAACTGTCACGGGGAGCATACAGAGAAGAGGTGCAGCGGTTTTCAAACGTACGCTTTGGTCACGTAGCTTATTGACCAACCAAGTCATTTCGTTTTTATTTTTGCTTGCTTATAATCAATAAGCAACCTACATGATTGTTGTACAAGGCAAACCGTAGCCTCGTAGGGCTGGACAGCCTTTTAAAAAAAATAATCTTTTAAAAAATATATATAGCACATTTGTCAGTCACCTAGCTTGCTTAATAGCTGGTGAGAAAACAACTAGCTCACGAGCGTTACCTTATTTTCAGTGCGTGCTGGAGCTCGCGCATAGGCTACAGGACTGCTGAGCGCCGGACCGGACCATAGCGGTTCGGGGGCGAGGAGTTTGACTTGGCCTTAAGAATTTTATATATATATTTATCTCTCAAATCGGCAATGTTATCTTCCATGACAAAGATGATGGCAACAGGGTGGCTTTGCCTGGGATTTTTACTTAGTTTGGGGCCAGTCAGTCCTACCACAGCGATTGAAGGTAAGTGATTTGTTTCCAACTTGATAACTAGCTGTAGCCTAGGTAGCTATATATTCCCCTTTTGTATTCGCCGATGAACTGTAGAACTAGAAGTTAGTATGACCAGTCCATTTATGAAAATACAGTAGCTAGCTTAATGTGTATCCTGGCTGGAAAATGGGCTACTTTCACCGTAGCCTACCTGAATAGCCAAACAGTCTAACGTTACATTTTTCTGACGGACAGGTCGATAGACTGACCCATGGAATGGGCTGCAAACGCGCATAATGGTGTTTTGATTCATTGATCACTGCAGGTAGCTTCAGAAAACTGGTCCTTTTAAAAAAATGTAATTAGCTACGTTAGCTAAGCCTACATAGCTTACCGCTCCATTTACAATAGATAGGCTAGGTTTAGGTCCTTGTTTCACAAAGCTAGTTTATTGCACCGTTAGCTAACACAAGAAAAAAAATAGTCGTGTTTTTGGCTAACGTACATTTGCATTTGTTATAGGCTACTCCCAAATGCTAGTGTTAAATTAACTGTCTGTTAAACGGTGAAATGTTTCCATTTTGTGTTTTTTGCGTTGAAGGGCGGGCAGGGTTTGGGGAAGGGGGGTTCCGACTCGCACAAAAAGGATCACGCTTTTTTTTGTGTGCAGTTGATCAACGCCATTCTAAATGTAGCTACGATCTTGCTCACAGATCATGAGATTATGATCATCTGTTGTTTACAAACAACATATTAACTGGAAGGTTCCGTTGTCTAGCTTCCACATAGTCGATGGTGAAATTGTATTGTGTCTTGTTCTTAGCTAGCGTGCTGCTGTAAGCGATGGAGATGGACGGCCTGATGAAGCCACAGGACGCACCGCCTCTCTCCCTTGCGAGCCTCGCCATTCTTTCACACGCTCGTCTCACTGCACACTTTTTGTTTCTTGACCTGCAAGTAGCCAAAAGCGTAACTGGTTTACATGTTGCCTGAGAAGAGGAGCTGTCTGACGCCGTTTGTCCTGGCGTTTTGCGATGTAAAAAAAAAAAATACAATTTGAAAATCCGGGTGGGATGCAGAGAAATTGCGCTGTTCCACTGTTTATCAATTGGTCTACAAAATACATCTTGTATGTTTCCATACATATGTATGTTTACTTTGCTTTTTGTGTTGCAATGGATTTAGTTGCACTGGTATATTTGTCATTAGGCTACGTGCTGCTCTGTGGAATTGTGTTCCCTTTCAAAATGGAATTGGCTTGATTGATAGCTACGAGTTTTCTGCGGTTGGGTCTTTCTGGAAAAGGTGTAACGTTAGATCACATAGTCGCCGGGTGTAAGGACTGCGGCTTTGCGAGCACTGGCGCGCCGACCGTTCGTGACATGGCAATTCAAAACGCCGGTTTCTCCTTTTTAAAAAAAAGTAGGCTACTGCATCTTGAGTTAAAATAATTTTGCAATAACCAGCACTGGTCACGGAACATATTTACCTAGGCCTAGGCCTATATGTATTTATGTGGGCCGAGGATTAATCTATTTTCACCGAAATACCTGGACGACATGCATGCCTCCGTCTTTTAATGTCTGTGTCCTGCGTATTGAGATTGCTAATAAGAGCACTTGAAGTAGCAGTTTAGCCGAGAGCCTAATTGTCAGTATTTCATACTGTGGGCCAGCTGTATTCTGTTACTACATTGTTTCCCTTGCTGTCCGTCCCTATGCAGAAATTACAGAGCACGTCCTGCAGTGTGGCGGAGAACCGCCTGCAACAGGCTGTTTTGGGTTTTTATTTAAAAAGAAAAGCTTTCATGTTAGCCACGTAAAAAGAAAAGCACTTGATTACCTAATGTGAGAGAGAAAAAATAGGAGGAGTGTCCCCAGGCAAGTTTTTTTATAATGAATTCAGTTGTGACAGGCGTGGAAGTGCAACTTTAAGCCACACTTCAGTCAGGAATCCAAATTTCACCGTTTGTTTATTGTCGGGGATCATAACTCGTTTTCATTCTCAAACAGTCCCACCATAAGCTCAGCTCAAATTACGACATCGTACGTCTTCGACCTCATTCTAACTTGCAACAAACAGTAGATCTGTATCATAGTTCACTAAATGACATTTAATTGAGACAGTTTGGGATGCACAGGCTTTAAAATATGTGTTGCTCAACGTTCTGGAACTTCTCAGGTAATTAGCAGATGGGCCAAAATTCGCAGCAAGTCTGAAGCACATATTATGAACTCAAAGATTCATAACAGAAACCAGATTAGCAGAAAAGTAGCAGTCTCTAACGAATCAATTTGTTTGTGGTTGGATTGCTGCTGTTATTGTAGCAGAAGTAGCTTGGTGGTGGGGGTTGTGTGTGTGTGTGTGTGTTTGTACGTGCATGTGTGTGTGTGTGTGTGTGTGTGTATGGGGAGGGGGGTGATCGCGTATGACTCTTCTAACGAATTTAACTTTCTGGGGGAAACCGTTTTAAGCCCGCATTCTATCACAACTACCCACTGGACGCCCTCACAAAAATACCTCAAATACTTCAGTAACAAATGCATAAATAATGCAGCTCATTGTGAAAGGCTGGAAGGCTTTGCTCATAAACACTCCATCTGTTTTTTTTTGTTTGTTGTTGTTATAGAGTGGTAAACCACAGCTCATTACTTTGCCCTTGAACTAACAAGGATGGCATCTGGAAATATTAAGGGAGGGACGGTACTTAATTGTTGGTTTTACTTTGAAATACTGTTTGTTTTAGCTCATTACATATACTGCTTTTCTTTCTTCCAGTTACCTAACATATGGTGACATGTTTTTCTTATTGCCTCCATTATGAACATTTTTTAGAGTGTGTTCTTTCCATCTCCTTTACATCAGAATAGCAAGACAGTTCCACATGAACGTTTCTTAATAATTCTTCAATAATTTTAACATATTCATAACATTTGTTCACCTCACAAGCAAGGTGGAGCTATGAGGGGGCCATAAGCTACCCACATACTGTATAGAGATGTAGCCTACTAATTGTTTTGATTATGCAAAAGCTACAATCTTAAATTTCTTGAGACGTACTGTAGAAGACAGATGGCACTGACCATCAGAAGAGGCTGCTGAAAGAAGAGACTCGTTACAGCGGTGCTCGAAAGTATTCATACCCCTTTCCACACTTTATTGTGTTGTAGATTTCATTTTAAATGGATAAAATTGCCATTTTTGCCCATCAATCTACACTCAATAACCCATAATGACAAAGTGAAAACATGTTTTTAGACATTTTTGCAAATGTATTAACAATCAAAAACTGAAATCTCATGTGCATAAGAGTTCATACCCTTTGCTTTAATGTATTTTTAAAGTATCGTATTTGGTCGCATATCCTTTGCATGCTGTTACTTCCTGAAGTCTGTGACCCATCAACATCAAAAGACTCTCGATATCTTATTTTTAGATATCTTACTATAACCTCTCTGCAATCGAATGGCTCTCTATGGGAATTGGGGGGTGAGACTAGATTCAGCTGTAAATTACACTGGTACAGTATTGAACGCATGACTGGCGAAGTGGCTGTAAGTCATCAAGGGTCTAAGGTATCAAACGATCCACAAACAGTGTAGATTGATGGGCAAAACTGGCAATTTTATCAATTTAAAATGAAATCTACAACACAATAAAGTGTGCATAAATTAAATAAAATTTTATTTGTATAGCGCTTTTTACAGAGAACTGTCACAAAGACGCTGCACAGAGAAACAGAAGGAAAATTGAGAAAAACCAGGCCTTAACCCCCAACTAGCAAAACGAGGTAAAAAAACTCCCCGGTGGGAAGAAAAAAACACTCAACAGTGGCAAGAAAAAACTCCCCAATGGGAATAAATCTCGGAAGGAACCTGGCTAGAGAGTAGGGGTGTGCAAAACTCATATTTGTCATGGTCGAATAATCAGTGGGTGGTATGAGCGAATAATCGCTTATTCAGAAATTGACACCTGTCAAGTGCGAAATGCAGTAGATTTTTCTGACGCGGTCAAAGTTAAGCGACTGCACGTCACTAAATGAAGAAGGTGTCAAATAAGCAACAATATTGTTGTTGCAGCCAGTATTGTAGGCCTATGAATTTGCCTTAATTTTTCTGGTCTTAAATAGTGAATGCTTAATACATTATGGTTTCATCTTGAGGGTTGTGTCGGCTTAACCCTCCTCCCTCCTCCCGCTGTCACCCTTCTCGTCTTGGTAAATTCGCTAAAGCCAACTTGGATTTCCAGATTTCTTTAACCCGATCCACGTTGGACCCCTAGTGGTAGACGTATCTGGCACAATTACAGTATTCATGTTTGTCTGAAATTAAAAACTACAGCTTTAAGAAAAGACGAAAAACGGTTGTTTTTTCTGTATTCAGTACTTTATGCACCTATACCCTTTGCTAGGATTACACTTCTGATATCTAGTGTCCTTGGCATGCCAGCGATTTTCTCAGATATTTTTTCAGCTCTAGTTTTGTCATTTATGAGTTTGCAAGAAAGAAGACGTAGCCTGCACTGGGCCGGACTCTGCTTCTTCAACGATGGTTGTGTTGTGGATGTTTTTGAGATCATCATTGTTGAGGTCGATCTGTGGTAGGACAATTTAATATCACAAATATTGCACTGCACTTGATTGTCCCCGATTGTTTTAAATTGGTCCCAGGCTGAGCTTTTTCTAGCTTTTTTCGACACGGACATTTTTGCTGGCTTAGTGGCTTGCTAGCAAAGACTAATGCGAGAAGTAGTCTCTAAGTGTTTCTCACTAATAGTTCGACGGAACCACGAACTGAAGTGCATAATGGTTCTGTTCAGTGATTTGTATTTATTTATGAAACTATAAACCCCGCAACCCTGTGGGCGCATCCCAATACTCCAAAAATGCACCCTCCTTTCCTCCACTACCACTTCCTCTCCTCTGTGCTCCGGAAACGGATCTTTGTGTTTTAATTTGATGTTGCTGATTACATCTTAATTACGTATTAATGGTTACATATTGATGAATGTCTCGACGCAAACCGCAATGTCAGGTACGTTGTATACTGTGCCAGCAAATACTTGTACTCGCAACGTTCAAACAGTTTTGCATACTTCTGGGTAGGAGAGGAGTGGAGGAGTGGAGGAGTGGAGGAGTGGAGGAGTGGAGGAGTGGAGGAGTGGAGGAGTGGAGGAGTGGAGGAGTGGAGGAGGGAAGTGAAGAACATTGGGACGCACCCACAGAGTTTTTCACACTTGGCTTTCGCGTATCTCCAGCACCTGTGGTCTACACAGTCTAGTGTGCTAACTTTAAAAAATATATTTATTTATGAAATATGACACAAGAAATATTAATTGTATGTATTTATTCATCCCCAAAATACGTTTCACAAGAAATAAAATATGACTTATTTTTTGAGTGAAAACTACCTACACAAAAGTCGTTGAATAATCAAATATTCTGACTCACCCCTACTAGAGAGGGGGTGCTCATCCTTCGCTGGCTGGCCCGGTTTAAACGAAAGGTGGAATGGATGGTAATAGACTAATGAGGGATCTAATAAAACCAGCTAAAAAAGTGAAGGGGTATGAATACTTTCGAGCACCACTGTATATACGTAGCAGGATATTGTACTTAAAGTGGAATATTTGTTGCATCAGTGGGGTCTTGTTAAATTTCTCCACCTCGGGCAAAATTCAGTTTTCTCTTTCAGACCAGCGTCTTTTGGGACGACTAAAGGTTTGTCTCACTGAGACCAACGGTGTTTAAGTTATTGTTTTTTTATTCTACCTTAGCCCTTTTCTGCATGCCTACCACTAACGTAAACAGAAGTAGTTCCCCGCCGTGCAGACCATTCAAAGTCTTGCACGTTGTGTAAAGGCATGGAAAAAGTGATCATCATTTAAACTGAAAATTTGTCAAAATAACAGCAAGGATTTGGGCCCAGGGCCACACACACACACACACACACACACACACACACATGCATACACACACACACACACATGCACGCACGCACGCACACACACACACACACACACACACACACGTAGCAGTCAAGCAACATCTGGATGGAGGAAAGCCAGTAATCCAGGAAGTATCTGCGACTTGGGGGGGGGGTTAGTGGTTGGCGCTGTCCGTACCTCCAGACTCCAGATGGAATAGTTCTAAGGCTTCACAGCAGCAGTGCGGAGTAGTTTGTGTCCTGTAATGTGTGAGGTATGGAGACCAGGTGAACACTGGGGCAGGTAACAGGCGCAGAGTTTGCGTATGGGGCAGGGGGGGTTGTTTGGAGTGCCCCCATGATGACGGTAGACTTCTGCCATTGGTGGAGTGTGCTCTGTGATCGTGATGGGGTGTCCTGCTAAAGTCAGGTAGCCACCAGCCAGCTGCTGAGCTGTGCAGTCACTGCAGTGGCGGACAGAGCAGCTGCTGTAGGCCAGAGGACTCGCTCCATCGACCGTACACTCTCAGAAATAAAGGTACAGCGAAGGTACAACACATTTTCCAAATGTAACCTGAAAATACAAAAATGTTCTATTTGGGTACTAGTAAGTACCTTTTCATGTGACAAGGTACAGATTAATTATATATTGCTGGCTAGGGGTACAATTGTATGTACCTATAGGGTACCACCACTGTGACAAGCAATTGTACTTTTTAAAAAAATAGCTGGTGATGTTTAGAATTCAAAAGCCACTCTGACCTGTGGGTGAAAAAGTTAATTTCACAACCAGATATACATGTATGTTATTTGTCTGTGAAGGATACTGTTGGTCTGTGAAGGTTACAATGGGGGAAATAAGTATTGGACACGTCAACAATTTTATTATCAAACATATTTCCAATGTAGCTATTCACATGAGATTTTGACCAGACATTGGTATTAACTCAATAAAACTACACAGCTAAAGAAATTGTAACGTTCCAATTCTTTTAAAAAGTTATGTGCAATAAAGTGAAATGACACAGGAAAAAAGTATTGAACACGCTAAATTAAATGTGGTAGAAAAGCCATATTTTTTTATATTTGGTTGCATATCCTTTGCATGCCATGACGTTATGATGTCTGTGACCCAACAACATCATCAAAAGGCTCTTGATATCTTATTTGCTGATACTCTTACAAGCGATACTATAACAGCTCTGCATTTGAATGGATCTCTATGGGAATTGGGGGGTGAGACAAGATTTAGCTGTAAATTACACTGGAACAATATAGAACACATGGTTGGCTAAGTGGCTCTAAGTCATCAAGGGTCTGATGTATTAAACAAGCCTTTAACCATCACTCTGCTGCCAGAAATACAGTAGATATGGAAGGATAACTTGAAGGGTTTCTTCTCCTGACTTATTTTTCCATAGAGTTCAATAGGAAAATCTGTCAGGAGAAACAACCCTTAAAGTGATCCTTCCATAGCTACTGTATTTCTGGCAGCAGAGTGATGGTTAAAGGCTTGTTTGATACATCAGACCCTTGATGACTTAGAGCAGAGCTGTTATAGTATCGCTTGTAAGAGTACCAGCAAATAAGATATCAAGAGCCTTTTGATGTTGTTGGGTCACAGACATCATAAAGTCATTGCATGCAAAGGATATGCAACCAAATATAAAAAATATGGCTTTTCTACCATATTTAATTTAGCTATGTAAGTTTTCGGCTTTTGAAAGGTATATAATTTTTTATGTACTTGCCTGGTTGGGGGAAGTCTTCAACGGTCACTCTCCTGACTGCTGAATTGCAGAGAGCTGTGGGAGGTTTATCCTGTGTGGAAGAGATCACCTTGTTACAGCTGGTCTGATTGCTCTGTCTCCCAGCCCAGTGAGTCTGGTCTCGTTAAGGCAGCCAGTGATGGAACCGAAAACATGTATACAGCAGTCCGTCATACTGGGGTTTTCACCAAGTTCCCCACTAACTCTAGGTCCTATTAAATACAAAACACAACCCCCCCCCCCCCCCCATTCACCCCCTCAAAAAATGTTGTGTTTATCAAAGCAAGCTGTGCTTTGATGAAAACCCATCTCTTCAAACTGCATCTTGGGTCAGTCACCATAACCCTCTCTCCAACCCGATAGTTGCTGATTTTTTACCACCTTTGTTTAATATAGCTTCTTCTAATGTTTATTTCACTATTGATTTGTGTCAATGTTTTGTCAGAGGTGTGGCACTTATACGCCACAATTAGTTTTATTGCGGCATCCCATCTTTCACAGTGGTTGTTTTGATTGTGGCCGTCTTATACAGCTGGTCATCTGACCTTACTTATATGTTGTTGTTAGTCACTCTGAATGAATGCCAACTTAGATGATGTACAGTCTTCTAGTTATAAAGAGAGGAGATGAGTGCTAGTTGCATGCAGTTATCAGTATGCAGATTATTATTTTTTATTTTATTTCAGCAAAACTTCTGTAAGTACTGGTCCTTTCTTTCAGTAACAGTAAAACATTTTGTGTATTGATGTCCATGGAATTTCTTTCCAGTTTCCACGGAACTTCATAAACTTGCTGTAAATTGATATTAAATATTTGTCCCGATGAGTCATACATTTGTTAATATTGATGTTGGTAAAGTAGGGCAGAGCCAATGTCACCACCAGCCTCAAACTGTGCGTGCTTTGTGGTTTTTACAGATTTTAATGGCTGAGTTTATGTTGGGAAACTGTTCTGACTGGTGACCTCACTTGATTGACAGTTCAGGGCAGAGGAAAACATGAATGTAGGCTACTCACAGATTGCTAACAAAGTACAATTTTATCTTTTGAAATTGGGGACTTAGGTAAGGCCTTGCTGGAGAACAGTCCCAATCTTCTCAGGCGTATAGTGGGAGGTTGGAAAATTATATTGAGGAAGTAAAATGATAGAAATTAAACTATGAACTAGGGCTCAGACTAGTTTTCATATGTTCAGCTGGTTATTTGCTGGTGCCAAAACATGTCATGTTCTCCCTGGACAAGCCTAAACTTGTTCTGTAATTTTGATCAGGAAGATCAAAGGTGTGTGTGTGACTGTGAGAATGTTTTATTTTTTGTTGGGGATCTTCAGGAGGGCCTAGATGAGTTTCTCTATACCTTGTCTGATTCCACTGAAAATTGTAGTTATTATGTCTTGCAAAATTATTACTGCAAATACCTACTAGGAACACACAAGCACACACAGACGCATTCACCACTGGGTAATCACACTCTTGAGATTTTGCATTACTTTTTTGATCTTTGTTTTGACTACATTTTTGTCCCTGAGCAGCACTAGTGTTTTTAGATCTGAGGTCAGTTTGTGCTTGGTTGGTGGATAACAGCATGAAAACGGAGGAGCAGGCCGATTGGACAATCATACTGTGAGACTTGTTTTTAAAATACCATCTTCTGTTTTGGGAAACTTCTATGGACGTACAAAAAAAAAAAAAAGGGAAAAAAAGTGGATGCTCATTTCATGAAAGTGTCAAAGGATGCTAAATCTGAACGATTTTAATAAATACATAAATTGATTAAAATGGAATCTAGCTCTATTTTTAAACGGACAGCACCTGAAATAGTGCATTGTTAAGTCACATTAGTTATACTATTAGCTAGGTATAGCCACTCTGTTGCGCAACACGCGGGTTCTCAAACCGTTAACAATAGGAAACATTATTTTATAAATGTCTCCGGGTGGAAAAGTTCCTACAGACTGCCTTTTGCCGTGTTTCTTATAGCCTGATTCTCGCACCCGTGCCAGCGTATTAACACTGCTAGATGCCTAGATACGATTTTACTGAGGCGCCGCGGCTTAGCCTCCAGATTACGGGAAATTTAGGCTACTTTGTTATTGCTGTTTATTTCGGCTGAGCGGGAAGCTAAAATAATATTATTTAGCCTACGAGATCTTATATTACCCAGAATGAATTATAGTCAGCATTTCTCGGCCGTCGTACATTTTTAAGGAATGCACGTCTCGGGCGACTCGGCACAGAAGATAAAATCTAAACGCCGCATCATGCGTTTTAATATTGTTCACACACTGAACTCTCGACAGAAAACAAGCGTAAGCCTATGTTTGTGTTGAATTGGAAGTTTGTTCCGTCGGTATGTCCTGGTTTCAACATCTGTTTTTAGCTGTTTTGTGCTGTGAGGCCGGAAGATGTGGCCGGAACACCAAACTAGGCCCTGGGGGGATGGCTACAATCAAGGTTTTAAAGCGCTCCAAGGTTGTAACAATTACCTCGAGGTCAGACAACTTGGAAACAAGACCAATAGCCACACTCCTGAGATATATTTAAATGTGGAGTCATTTTCAAAATTCTTTTGTCATTTTAATGTAAAAGGAGAGCACATCCCTGTCACATGAAAACCTGAAATAGCCGATAGCCAACAATTTGATTCTAAAACAATATTTTATCCCTCAATCATATTTCTGCTTAATGATATGTAGATAGATCCATAATTAACAAAGACAGAAAATATGAAATAATTCACTCTGAATCCCAATCAGGGTGGGAAATGAACTTTCTGACCTACCAGCCACAGTGGTACATGTAATGTAATGTAATGTAATGTACCAGCCACAGTGACTGGTAGATGCCAAATTTTACCAGCCACCCCAAAATTTTACCAGACAACTTTTTTTCTTTTTTAAAAATACATTGCGCTGGAATAACGTTTCAGAATGCGCTCATGTTTAATAGCTCTAACAAAATAGTATTTAAACAATCTTATTTTCTAGCAAACTAATACAATTATGTTAACAGACAATATTAAATGACACCCGTTTTCATTCTGAAAGGTTTGTTTTATAAGAATTATACAAATTTTATTAGGCAAATAATTCACACATTCTCCGTCCAAAATTAATCTTTATATCGAGGGTATGACATAATACCATAGCTTATTTTGGGAAGTAGACTAGACTATTTATTTTATTTAACTTGAGAACCAAGACTCGCAAAGTTCTGCTACTAACGTTAACCCTAGAAGAAACTGCAAGATAGGCTAGTAAGGCTACTGTGTTCACCCACTGCTGAGATGCGGGGAGAAGCATATCATAGACTTTTTCTTGAACTCCAGCTAACTTATTTGGTGAGGAGTTCAGAAGGTAGCCTATTTTCTCTCGTTGTTTCTGTCAGATCTGTTATGGTGCTACGTTGCTCTGGGGACGGGGATTGCGTTGAGGATTTATGGTACGTAAAAACAACGGATGAGTTGTGAATACGGCGTAAGACTGGTTCGCCTCGGGAAATTCTAACAAGCGCTTTTATTTTGTCTCACGTTTAGGCAATCAGAGAAAAAAACCGGACATTTTATTTTGATAAAAAAAAATTTCCTCCTTCTTGCCTATCCACTTTGCTACGCGCCACTGTGGCGGGTAGGTTTGATACATTTACCCGACAATTCTGAAATCTGCCCGCATTTGGCGGGTGACGGGTGCTAATTTCTCACCCTGATCCCAATATTGTAAGGGATCATATCTTTGCTCAAGTCTACAAATACTGAAAGGAATTGTGGTCTTCATTGCTACACTGTAGGCGCTACATCACTAGTCCATACCACAACAAAGGCACTGTGATTGGTTTACAGCGGCTCTGGTTTACAGTAGTCATTGGCCAATCAGTACACTGTGATGCTCTTCTGGTGGGTGGATTCTGATTTTCTCTTTTCTGAAAAAAGGAAGGGATGCCTGTGGCCGTGTTTAACTTGGCCAGAGTCCAGTGTAATGAGTGGCAGTGTAGTATAATGGTTAGGGAACCAGGCCTTGTGGAACTGGTTGCAGGTTTGATTCCCATTTCCCAGGTAGGACACTTGAAAAGGTACTGAATTGCTTCAGTATTCTATATACCCAGTGGTATAAATTGATTCCATTTTATTTTATATTTTTAAAGCAAAAGCTGTTTAATTCACTCTGGTTCAGAGCATCTGCTAAGTGCCTGTAATGTAATGTAATGGTCTCAACAAAAAAATACAAAAGTCAAATTATTCAAGCATAGCCTACAAAAACACAGTCTGTATGTCATTCATTAAAATTTGAAAAAACTAGGCCTGCCGTTAAAATTATTGATATCAAAATGAGGCCCGCTGTAAGGGTTTGATTCTCCTGACTCATTTTCCTATTGAACTCTATGGAAAAATAAGTCAGGAGAAACAACCCTTCAAGTGATCCATCCATATCTACTGCATATCTGGCAGCAGAGTAATGGTTTGAGGCTCGTTTGATACCGCAGACCCTTGATGACTTACAGCCATTTAGCCAACCATGGGTCCCATACTATTCCCCTGTAATTTACAGCTTAATCTAGTCCCACCCCCAAATTTCCGTAGAGATCCATTCAAATGCAGAGAGGTTATAGTATCACTTGTAAGAGTACCTGAAAATAAGATATCAAGAGTTTTTTGATATCCTTTTATACCCAGTCATGATGGCATCACTTGTTTACCTGTGGAATGTTCCAAACAGGTGTTGCAGGCATCAAATTCGGAATGAGAATATATTTACAAAAATCAATAAAGTTGATAAGGTAAAACATTACAAATCTTTTTTTTGTACCGTTTTAAATTAAATGTATGTAAAAAAGAATTTACAAATCACTGCTTTCTACTTTTACATGGATTTTACAGACTGTCCCAACTTTTTTGGAATTGGGGTTTGTAATAAAACCCCCTTCCAACTAGGAGTTCCATGTCGGAAATCGGGATCGGGAAATCAACCCTGACTTCCAGTTTTTCAGTATGAAATGCTTTTGTATTGGCCAACATGCCGAAACAGAATGATAAACGTATACAATTAAAAGTTAAAACGTTATTGTTGTTAGCTGTTTTAGCTATGTTTGCTAGCAAAGCCAAAACTTTCTCGGTCCGATATCCGACCTTCTGCCATAAAGGAATGCAGGGTTAGCTACTGCATGGCAAACATATTTAAAAACCCGAATTTGCACCTTTGTTTAATGCCAAGAAACTTGTGGCTAACAGCTAATGACACTAGCCCAGAAAACGACATCGTTAACATTGCTTCTGTAATCGAATGTTCAAAGTGAAACCATTCGATTATGATCAGCTCGTTAATGTTTGTCTACTTTTCATGGTCATGCATCATAGAGTAATGTTAATTGACATGGTTCCTTACCAGGTGATTCAATAAGGCAGAGGAAGATGTCAGGGAATGATTCCGTAGGCCACTCCACTCCACCGACAGCACTCGAGTCCTGTTTGGTTTAGTTTGCCAAAACATCTTTAGGAAACAACATAGCCTATCAATGTGATTTTCTGACATTATAATAAAATAGCAATGATAGCTAGCTTGATCTACAATGTGTCCCTACTCAGAACAGTGACAGACGCATTGACGTTCTTTCATGTGAAAATAAAATTTTTAAATGTGAAAAGCACAACATCACATCGTAAAATAAATTTAACGGTAGAGAACTGGCTGGGCTAGAACACGGGTCTCCAGCGTGAAAGTCCCTTGGTGTAACCACCAAGTTAATGACGCTTTTGCATTTTGTGGGGCAGTGAGGCTACCTCTTAAGCATTTACTTGATGAGATTGCTTTGATCAGACATTGTCATTGGCAGATCAGATGTCGTTATCCAATGTGGAGAATTATTCTTAGAGGGCATGGAGCATTTTTGATGATGAAATCAGTAGGAAAAAGAAGAAGATGAAAAACTGCTATAACTGAAGTTTGGGGCTTTATTGTTTGGATGTGTGAAGTTGTATCTGAATACTGTGTGGTTACATGAGGTCAGAAAGTACTGGAGTTCATGTTTTTAAGGGCTGAGAGTCTGTGGTCATTGTGGTTATTTCTGTAGGAAACCCTGTAAAGTGGCGAACTCTCGGTGCTGTATACGTGCGGGGCATGCCCCGGTAAGCTGTAACTTGGTGGATGGCATACCTGCCGTCCCAATATATACACCCTGATACAATTGGCACTGAGACCTGCTGTGGTTTTATAGGCCACTGCACTTTATCAAACCCGTCTGCTGTTATCAGCCCGGACAACAGCAGCGTATCCAGTCTAAACAGAACATTGGCCAAGTAAACATGTGACCGAATGTTCGGCAATCTTCTTTGAAGATCTTTGTAGTTTTGAGTTTTGAAGGCAGAGGGAAACCCTCTAGTTTTCGCTTCTTTTTCCCGTTCTTTGGGTTGCAGCAAATACGGGCGTCAATATTAAAGCGTGTCACTCTAATTAATCAAGGGGTTAGGCTAGTTAAATAGGTCAGTCTGGCTACAATTTGTAGAGTAGGTTTTTTGGAATGCTTTTTTCAAAATTCTAAGCCAGTGTTCGAGAACTACTTTCAATTACCAGGAGTGATTGTTACATTGACATTAGAATGTTCACTTAAGAACATTCTAATCACATATTTGTGATGTTACACCTTTAAGGGTTGAGGGGTAATTGTGTCTGTGCACTGCAGTCGTAGCTGCGAGATGCGTAGGGGTTAGGTGCCTCGCCGGCGTAATGGAAGGGGCAACAGACAAGTTTTTGGATCTGATGCCGTCATTCCGCCAGCGTGCCTCTGGGGGTTCTTCTTTCACTCTCAAACCTCTCTGTGCTGCTCTGCCTTACAGTAACTTCTTCCATGACTAGTTTGTGCAGCTGTGCTTGTTTTCAATGAACTCTGTCTGTTATTGTTCATTAGAAAAACTCAGCTGCACAGTCTTAAAAAACTGTATAATTGTTAATTATATAATACAATGAAACACAACAAAAATTTGCTTTAGTGTGTCACACACAAAAATTTAATACAACTAAATTAATTAAGATTACATATTTATTTCACGTAGGCTACTAAATATTTAAAATTGTCTCAGGTTTAGCTTTAAGATGACTGAACATGTAATACATTAGCCTAATTCAAATATGAGTGATATCTCAGCTTAATAAAAATCCAATCCAAAAATTCCAATCAATTATTATTTTATAACCATTCTCTTTTACAGTATCCTTTTCTCACTGTGGTTGTCGTAGGCTCGTGTTTAAAAGCGCTGATCTGGTGTCGGCTTTGACAATTGTGCGAGGTCATATAGGCATGGTAAACATTAACTAGTTATAATGTAGGCGTCTGCTTGCGCATGTAGTGAAAATCTAACTGACTTCGTTTTTTGAAGAATGGAAGAAACGGTGTAATTTCATCTCAATGTGAGGACATTTCATAAAATAAAGTCAAATGTAAACTTTACGACCATGAACTTATACTCAAACAGCAGTCTGTAACGATGCAAAATCATATAAACCGTGTTATCAGCTCGAGTCAGTTCACCTTCAGTCAACTACAGGATAAATATATGCATTAACTCATAATTGGCTGGTAGCTGATTGGTATAGTGTGGAGCCATCTACAAAGTGATGGAGCTAGGCTATGAATGAATTGTAGGTTAGCTGGAAAACATGCGTAAAAAAGGTGTTAGTTTTCCAGTTTTTGTAGTGTCTAACCTTAGTCTCTCCCCATATTAAAAGTGGAAGCTATTTAACTTTGAACTCTTTATCCCTTGTTTTACTTTTCTCCAAATTTAGAATACTTAATCGTATCTCTAAAGTGTGGCATTTTTTGAATGACTGTGGTGTAGCAATGAGAACTTCAAAAACTGGGCAACAGCTACAATTATGTGGGGGACAGGCTGGTGAAAGGTCAAAGGTGAAAGTTTATGTTTGGATGTGTCTGGCACATGTGAAGTCATGCTGTCAGAGAGAGAAATTCTGAGGAGAGGGGATGACGAATTAATGACTGAAAGAGGGATCTGCGGTCATGACTGTCTTTTGTTTTACAAGAACCAGAGGGATGTTTTTCTTGTTAAATCGTCTGTGTGCACAAAGGAAGAGTCCTTTGTGTGCAAAGCAAAGCATCAATGTTTGACCTTAAAATCATGATAAACAGAACTTGAACTGCATGTTAAGGCCATTGTCTTAGCAGATATATCTTCGGGCATTGGTGACATTTACTGTAGACATATACATAGTCTCATTCTCTCTCTTCCTCTGCTAAACACGCACATGGTCACACTTGCTCCTACAGACCCACACTTTTTCAGACACAATCACACACCTCCGACTAGTGCTTTGATCTGATGCATATTCCTGATTCGCAGGGATATCTAAAGATCCCCACTCATTAAAACACTGAAATGTTTTTTTATTTTATTATTAAAATGTTTTACTTGAAAAAGGGAGGGAAAATTGTCCCCTAACATTACACTTGCAGTTTTCTTTTGTTTGTTTGTTTGTATCAGGCAGAGGTCACTAAGTTTTATAACTCACTGAAAGCACCAATTTAGGATTGTCCAGCTGGTACTTACTGGCTCCTATTGTTCTGGTTTCATAATGTTGCAGCCTGTAGTGAGTTTTCTCCTCATTACCGAGGCCTGGCCCGCTCAGCCTCTCTGAATAGGGCTCACAGGGCAGCACTGCTGTCCCCCTGTGATTGGTCTAAATCTGCAGAGGTTCAGAGTAGAAACACCCAGGGAAAGCATTTAGCTGTACGTACAGATCACTTGCACAATACGTTGCTTTGTGAGTTTCTTTGATCCTCCTGGATCCTGATGATCCTGATCCAGCACTTGCTCACAAACAACTAACACACTACTCGTGCGCTACTTGTGCACCACTCCTGCACTGCGAACACACTACTCACGCACTACTCGTGAGTCTGTCTGTCTGTCAGTCTGTCAGTCACACATGTATGCACCAGAGCCCACCACCAGAGGAGCGCTATTATAATGCATTTCACCATAGCCAAGTACATTTTGCTTTGTACATAATAAACTATGCTTGATGTCTCCGCATAGTCTCCGGCATTTATACTCAGCAGACCGTCGACTTTCTAAATCCACAGAGTTTAGAGCTTAAGGTGTTGAGTGGCTCTTTGTGTAAAATGTAGAATGTACATGCATTTTCCAATTAAAGGTATACTATGTAGTTTCAGAACACCAGATGGCGATATAGAGCACGTAGGAGATCACGGTCACTCTGATCAAGCTGTCCTCTTCCCCCATCGATATATATACGTAGATGCCGTGTTCTACTGTTCAGATACGTCTTCGTGGCGGCCTTATTGCGGCAGGCAATGGTGGGAATCAGTTGCTTGAAAAAGGCCACAAAATTGTGGAATTTGGCTAAACAAACGGAAGAAACGACAAAAGCAAGGATCGTGGGATAACTTCTCATAAGTTATTTGAGTATTTTAGGTTACTGGCACTTAAATTAGTATATGTGATTTGTGTCATTTATTAGCGCCTTGCTTGCGAAAGCGGACATATAGGCTAGCTATCACCCGGATGATAATGAAAACATAACAACGGAGCTCGGCTGTTAGCTAACATTACTAAATTATTTATTAGCTATCAAAGCAATGCATGACTTAAATGACTAAAATGATCACATTTTTTGTGTTATTGATAAATAGCAAATTATCTACTGGAGGGTGCGTTCATGAGATTATAGCTTATGTGGCGTCCGCGACACTGCTTGTGACAAAAATCTCGTTAGCCTAAATCTCGTTTAAAACGTTAGGCTGGGCCGTATTTAGGCTGCTTGTCGACTATACACTGTAGTCTATGATTCAGCTACATGCCAGGTTGTAATTAGTAACTATTACGAAATACTATTTTTGAGATGGACTTGTTTTTGTCACAGCCAGGTTTCCCTAGGACCCAGACAGAAGAGCCTGGGTCATAGCTGTTTGGCGAAAGGATTTTGGAGTAACGTTACAGAGCCAAAACAACATAAAATATGTCACTGTACAAGTACGGATTGCACTGTTGGCTATTGGTAACATTATATTCGTGTATTTTGAATATTGGGATTAAGTGGTGAATGAAATGGAAAAAAAAAACTATATGTATCTCACTTGTAAAAAAATAAAAAATGAAAGAATACGATTATATTGGTGCTTTCAGATTTATGTAATTTAATTTTAATAAATCATGGACCGGAAGAACTTGAAATATCATAAGGATTAATATCAGAGGACACTTTTGCATCTGCATCCCAAGCCAGCGAACAAGATGAACTGTATGCAGTACACAGGCGGCGATCGTGTGGGTGCTCAGGCACTTGGGCACCCACGGGCAAATCGGATTGCAGAGTGAAGTTATATTCTGATGAAATAAACGTGAAACAAGCAACCAATTGAAAAGCACTGTTTGTTGAGTTATGCTACTAGCCTACTACTGTACTGACTCTCCAGAGAGCCAGCTATCAATCGCTAGAGGTGATGTTGACTCCAAGTTTGTAATAGGCTACCAATTAAAACCCGCGCAGAATTAGACATCACGCCTGTGTCAAATGATTCTGAGGGAAGTAATGTCAGCACCAAAGTTTCAACGTCTGCCTCCGAGTGAATATTTTTACATTGAAAAGTCTCTAAAATGGCATCTCGTATTCAGGTGAAACACAGGCTAAAATTGGTTTAAAAGTTTTTGAACCGGCACTTTCAACGCACTTTTACACTTGTGTAGGCTACGTGCCGAATCATATAGGACAGTAGGGATGCAAAGTATTCGGGTAGTGACACATTTTTTGTTGTTTTGGCTCTGTACTCCAGAACATTGGATTTGTATTGGATGACTACGATGAAAGTGCAGACTTTCATCTTTAATTTGAGTGTTTTTACATCCATATTGGGTGAACCGTGTAGCAATTGTAGCCCTTTTTATACACCGCGCCCCCCCCCCCCCCCTCCATTTTAGGGGACGAAAAATAATTGGACAAATTAACAAACTTAGTCATATTTCATATTTGGTTGCATATCCTAAATTAAGTTGCATATTAAGTTGCATATCCTAAATTAAGTTGCATATTAAGTTGCATATCCTGCAAGTTTGTAGCCTACATGTAAATTTAATGATTAAAAAATCAGTTAAGGGGGGCAAAAAAAGCCCTGTGGAAAAAAAAGTTAATTTCGTACCCTGATAAGTGGTGTATTCTCAATGTATTAAAACTATTTTAAAACTATACCATTTTTGGTAGTCAAACATATTGTTTTTCATTGTCTTCTCCTTATATTCCCATCAAATTTGATGTTTATTACATGTTCATTTGGTAAGTGAAATTTAATTGTCATGGATAGTGAAATATTTGCAGTCTAAAAGATGTTGTAATTTAGTTAACAGAGGCTAATATGTAACATTAGCTACATCTATTCTCACACACATGTTAATGTGATGGTTATATAAGACAAAGATTTTCCTGGTTTCCCTCGAATTGTCCACCATCAATATGCTAATTAATTAAATGGAGTGGGCCATCATGTATATTGTGATACAAACGTTCAAGAGAAATGGTAATGACTAAGTTAGTTGTAAAAATGAAAAATACAAACATACTGGTTAAGCTAGCCAGCTCGTGTTCCCAAATAAATGTTAAGCTTGTTTGATTCCCGTTATTTGAGTACCGAATAGAGTGGATGCGCGCCCAACAGTTTTTTTTTTACTGAAAATCTGCTAATAATACTTTGATTTCAGTGTCGGAATAATTCTTTCTTTCGCTTTTTCTGGGCTTGGTATGCACCTGTAAATGGAATTTGCAACTTCCATATATAGTAATTCATGGGTGTGGATTTATGCTAATTGAAAAAAAAAATGTGCACATGCCTGTCTTTTACGATGAATCAGAACGTATGAACATGCGTACGTGAATACGAAAAAATAAACGTGACTTTCCGCATGGTTTGATGAATCAGGAGTAAACATTTCATGAATGAAGCCCATTGTGTGGGTGTCTGTGTGAATATGGGTGAATAAGCATGTGTGTGTGAGTGAGTGAATATTAGCATTTTTGTGTGGGGTAGGCAGTCTCAGAGTTTGGGTGGTAAAGTGCCATAGTGGGGATCTAACTCCCAACTGGGGGGGGGGTGCGGGGGGCTTATGTATTGGTTGAGATTTGGCTGTGCTTTTGGACTCCACCGCATGTCTCGCATAATTAGTAAGTCCTGTTTTTTCTCAGGATCTTTCTTATTCTTCTCTTTCTTTCCATTTTGTAAGCACTATCTATTCCTACCGTTTTTGTACTACCCATGCAAAATGCATACCATATTATTCCAATATATGTGCAGACAGATGTATTGTATTCAGAAACAGATGTGGCCCTCATTGCCATTGCACTCCTATGCACTACAACAGTGCCTTATCTGGATGCGCCACCAGCAGCCCCTGGTCTTAAAGTCTTAATGTGAAACTGGACTTGCCTGGACTTCTTTGTTCAAAGGCTGGCTTCTTCTCTGCTTTCCAGTGCTGAGAGGCCTTACACATGAAAACAGTTTTAAAAGGTGCTGGAATTTCCAGTGTGGGAATCTGGGATTGATTTAAACTTTTGAAGGGGGGGGGGGTGGAGTTGCTCGTTCCTCGGCTGGAGAGTGAAAGTGGGTCAATGGTGTCCCAGCTGGGAGGAGTGTCTAAAGGCGGGAAATGCGCGATGCTTGCGGTGTCATCTGGAACGCCCGACACCGGTGGGGTGTTGGACCGGAGCCTGAAAGTGCTTCTCTTTCCCCTCCGTCTTTTTCTTTTCCGTCTTTTCTATCTCTTTCTCGTCGGTCTCTGTGTCTTAAATAGTGACCTGACTCGCTGACATTGACGACCTGGCCCCACTCACCATCTTTGACTTAAAAACCCCCAAAAATCCCCCCTTTACTCTGAATTTCATACTCATAAATTTCATAATTTAATGTCATACTCACAGGAGGGCCTAAGGCCGGCTTGCCCTCTTCTCCAAAGCATGCAATGTTGACAGTTTCTTTTCACGCTGTGGTCAAGAGGTCGGACTTACGGAGACCTGAGGATCACACTTCATGTTTAGCTCAATATGTGGTCCAGATACGATACCAGACCCAGGCCCATCCATGCACGAGAACAGTGCCTTAACAGATACCAGATGGTAGGGCCCATCCATGCACTAGAACAGTGCCTTAACAGATACCAGACTGTGGGGACCCATCCATGCACTAGAACAGTGCCTTAACAGATACCAGGCCGTTGAGCCCATCCATGCACTAGAACAGTGCCTTAACAGATACCAGGCTGTGGGGACCCATCCATGCACTAGAACAGTGCCTTAACAGATACCAGGCTGTGGGGACCCATCCATGCACTAGAACAGTGCCTTAACAGATACCAGACTTTGGGGACCCATCCCCACACTGGCACAGTGCTTTTAACAGATACCAGACTGTGGGGTCCCATCCCCACACTGGCACAGTGCTTTTAACGGATACCAGGCTGGGGCCCATCTATGCACTGGAACTGTGCCTTAAGAGAAACCAGACCGTGGGGCCCATCTATGCACTGGAACAGGGCCATAACAGGATGAGCCACCCAGCAACCCTCATTGTTTATTATACTTCAGAATATAGGAGCTTGTATCTATCAGTTGTGTGCTACAGGTTGTGTAAAATTAGTCATTAAAGGGATTTCATAATTGAATTACAGTTTATTCTGTTCCAAGCATCAAAAAAATGTGTTTTTGCATGTACAAAAAAGGTTTTGTGGATTAATTTTTTTGTGTCAGTTTGATTGATTGGTTGTTCATGACTGATGAATTCTAGCTGTTGAACAAGCTCTAAATCGCCTCTTTTGCCTGAGAGGTGATTAGACTTTGCTTATGAGCTGATTTATCTTGCTGAACGTAACATGGCTGTTGCAAATTGTGATAGAAAAACACAGAAAGGGGACCAGCGGCCTTCACTTGAGGTGCTGGACTATGGGGGTAGAGTACAGCTCACAGTCATAATCACAGACAGTACAGCTGACCCAGCGGGTCGTTAATAGACAGTACGGCTGACCCAGCGGGTCGTTTACAGACAGTACGGCTGACCCAGCAGGGCGTTTACAGACCCAAGAGTCCCAAAACATCATGGAGATAGACATCCCATTCAATTTTTCAGATCACGCATCTCATTTCTCAGTACTATGGGTGACAAATTAAAGGAAAAACCAACATTAAGTGTCTTAGTAAGGTGTTGGGCCACCACAAGCTGCCAGAACAGCTTCAACGCGCCTTGGCATAGATTCTACCTCTAGTCTACCATAGCTTCTAGTCTCTGGAACTCTACTGGAGGAATGGAACACCATTCTTCCAAAAGATATTCCCTCATTTGATGTTTTGATGATGGTGGTGGAGCGCAGTCTAACACGTCGGTCCAAAATATCCCATAGGTGTTCAATTGGGTTGAGATCTGGTGACTGTGAAGGCCATAGCATGTAATCACATCATTTTTATATTCATCAAACCATTCAGTGACCCCTCATGCCCTGTGGATTTGAGCATTGTAATCCTGGAAGAGACCACTCCCATCAGGATAGAAATGTTTCATCATAGCATGAAGGTGATCACTCAGAATAACTTTGTATTGATTTACAGTGACCCTTCCCTCTAAGAGGACAAGTGGACCCAAACCATGCCAGGAAAATGCCCCCCACAGCATAAAAGAGCCACCGGACCCCCTCACTGTAGGGGCCTTTTCTTTAATTTGTCACCCATCTACATATATACACAATATTATATATACAGTGCCACTATTATTGGCACCCCTGGTAAAGATGAGTAAAAAGCGTTATAAAAAATTCACCGTTTGGTGAATTGGCTTAATCTCACACTGAAAAAATGAGAAAATTCCAACCTTTAATCAAAGTATGTATTATGAGAAAAAGAATCCCTCCTCAAGAAATTATTATTTTTTAACAAAACCATGTGTGCCACAATTATTGGCACCCCTGCATTTATATATAGAATAAAGTAATAATTTTTTATATTTGGTCACATATCCTTTGCATGCCATGACTTCCTGATGTTTGTGACCCAGCATCAAAAGACTCTTGATATCTTATTTTCTGGTACTCTTACAAGGAATACTATGACATCTCTGCATTTGAATGGATCTTTATGGGAATTGGGGGTGGGACTAGATTTAGCTGTAAATTATGGAATGCATGGTTGGTAAAATGGCTGTAAGTCATCAAGGGTCTGAGGTATCAAACGAGCCTCAAACCATCACTCTGCTGCCAGATATGCAGTAGGTATGGATGGATCACTTTAAGGGTGGTTTCTCCTGACAAATTTACCTATTGAACTCTATGGAAAAATAAGTCAGGAGAAGAAATCCTTCAAGTTATCCAGCATGCAAAGGATATGCGACCAAATGTTCAATATGATACTTAAAAAATACGTATGATCCAAGGGTTCACATACTTTTTCCAACAAAGCATTTAATGTTGGATAATTTTTCTCAATATATAAAATAAATTAATTATAAAAGAAGAATGTTTTTGTGTTTTTTTGGTTCACTTAGATGAAGATGTGATCACGTTTTAGATCGAATTTATGCAGATATACAGAAAATTCTAAAGGGTTCACAAACTTTCAAGCAGCACTGTGTGTGTGTGTGTGTGTGTGTGTGTGTGTGTGTGTATATAATACACCCATATCCCTCCTTATGTTATTGTTCACACTGATCAAGCAGTTTTTTCTGCTAAGCTCATATTACTGCAGTTGTCATCCACTAAATAACATGGCACTGCGTATTACTTGCTGCTTTAAAAAACAAACAAAAAAAAACAAACCCTTATTCTGTTGGAAGGCAACAGTTTCTTCTCTCTGCTGATGTCCAAACCCATCTGTAATTCTGCCATGGAGGGTGGGGGGCAAAGGACGTCCAGACCAAAAGGCAATATACAATACAATACAAGCATAAGCACAAAGTACACAGATAAAATTCAAAAAAAGGAAATAATCTTAAGACTTAAGAACAGGGCATTCAGTTGTTAGAAACGGGCACGTATCTGTTATAGTGTTTGTGCCAAATCTTTGAATTCCGCCAAAGTTGCAGGACTATAAATCTTTGTTTTTGCTGCATGTTCCAAGACCAGGGTGCATTCAAAATAAAAGGCAACTTTCTGAATTCTCAAACATCGGAGGTTGTATGAAATGTGGTCTTTGGGGAGAGGGAGGTTGTGACCCTGGCGCCTCAGTGTTGCACTGGTCACTTCTTGTTTTTGATTGAGTGCGTCCTTGTTTCTTTGTTGAGGGCGGGGCTTAGGCCAGCTAGTTTGCCTTGTGTGCTGTTACACAGATGAGCTCAGGGAGTAGTGCCGTGTGCTCCTGCCTGGGCTTGCCTTCATTTCATTGGCCAGCCGCTATTGTGTGACGAGTCATTGTCATACCAGCCAACCCAAACCCTCCCGTCCCTGGGTCGCTCGAGGAGCAATTATACGTCAGCCCTGTGGGGCTGTCGACCACAGTCGGCACTGGCATGGTCTAGATTTGATACTAGACCGTGGGGCCCACCCATGCGCTAGAACAATGCCTTAACATATATCAGACTGTGGGACCCATCCATGCGCTAGAACAGTGCCTTAACAGATACCAGACCATGGGACCCACCCAGTGACTTAAAGATCCTCGCTCAAAAATAAAAATGTAAAATTTTTCATTTTTTGTTACTCCTCTTGGAGGCATGACTGTAACTATACAGATAGATTTTTGTGCAGAACTTGTCAGCAGGGCACGGTTTTCACATTCTTCCACTGTAGAGGGAGATGTCACAAATATGTCAAACCTATCATGGTCCATTCATGCACTAGAACAGTGCCTTAACTGATACCAGACCATGGGGTCCATCTATGCATTTGAACAGTGCCTTAACAGATACCAGACCGTGGGGTCCATCTATTCATTTGAACAGCGCCTTAACAGATACCAGACTATGAGGTCCAGCATTGCACTGGAACAGTGCATTTGCAATATGGGACAGGGACACACAGCAGTCTCCAGGAATTTCTCAGTTTTGACAAAGCAGAGAGCCTTCCTCCTCCATCTTGTGGAGTGAGTGAAACTATGCATTCATATTTAACGCCACTGCTTGGGCTCGGAGATAAACAATACCAATAATGACCTTTTTTTAGTTTTTATTTGTGCACTAACAATCATTGACGCCATGCAGCGTGATGGCTTCCGAAAAAAACGCCACTCATCAAATCTATTAGCTGTTCATATATGACTGCTTGTTACAGACAAAAACGCATCACATGATCACACGGAAGGCCTTGTTTTATCAACATCCAATAGATACCAGTGGCTATGTTTATCCCCAGAAAGTTCTCACGTGACCTCCGCAGGCCAGCCTTGTTCATACCATCCGTCTCTCTGTAGTCATGCCAGAAGAAATCCGGTCAGAGGGGCGACAGATGGCCACATAACCCTTTTGAAGAGTAGGTTTTTCAGAATTTTTTCAAAGTTTTACATCAGTGTTCTAGAACTCTAGAACTTCTTTCAATGGAGGCCTGTCACCTACGTCACAATTTGGCCAGACACGCCCACTTTTTACGCAAACCGCCTTACTGGAAGACCAAATGCTGGTGTTCCATAACGTTATGCAAACCAAACTAATAGGCTATCACATTTAATCGGGAGGTTGCTTAATTTCCCTTTATTGCCATCATCGGAATTTGCTTTACGCAATGCTTACAGGTAGCTCAGCAATATACAAAATATACAGTGCACAACATAACGAAACAATTTCTCAGTTTGGCGGTGTACAGAGACCGCGGCACTGCATGTATGGAGGAAATTCGTGGATGTGGAGTTTGTGCGTTGGACTGCTTGGTGACACTGGACATCTCGGGACAGCGGGGGCCATTTTTAATCATGGCTGTATTGCACTTTCATTCACTTGATTGATGTAATGATTCTGTTGGATATCTTTGTTTGATATGTTTGTTTGTGTGTTGTGGGTCCCACTGTCTATGTCTTTTTTGTTGTTGCTGGGGCTACAACTGAAGTTCCCTGGCGGGAAATAAAAGTTATTATATTCTATTCTAATAATACCAACATAAACAAATATTATAAGGAGTATCGCGGGGGTATACGTACGAAGTAAGATTAATTACAGAGTAAACCCCGGAACCCTCCCAAATCTGGAACATGCATGGGCTGAAGTAGAAAGAGCTGTTCTGTGTTTTATTGAGTTATCCAGCTAGTACTAACTCAGTAATCCTGCTTTGTAGTATACCACCTTGGTAAGTAAAGTGCTTGTGCAGTTAATATGGGAGCAACGCGATACGTTACATGTTAGGTAGGCTACAGTAGCCTACTTCAGTAATAAAACATTTTAGCTCGATGGATAGAATATAATAACTTTTTTTCCCGATAGGGAACTTCAGTTGTAGACACCATAAAAGGCAAATCAGTTCTACACATAAAGTACATTTACCGTTACTTTAATTATTACTTTCAAATACATTGTTATTTGGTGCTTACTATCGTAACGTTACATTTTCTTTTCGCCCTCTTCTGGATTCTCATATTGCTCGCACCCTGCCTGGCCAGCACAGGTAGCTAATGTTTACAGTTTATCCAATCTATTTGTGAGACATCGTACAACGTAGCACCCCTAGCAATGTAATAATAGTTCAAATGAACACTGTTTTGATGTTCACAATATGCTTGACGTATCGCATTAGGTTAACATTAATGTTTCGCAGGCGTAGCAGTCGTTCACACAAATGATATAGCTACTAACGTTAGCTAAACCAAGCGATTAATTCACTTTTAACTTTCTAACATTAAGATAATGCACATAGATGTACATTAGGCCAGCTAGTTATGTATATATTAACTGGCTAACTTTATAATTTGTTCATAAAGCGTAATTTACCATTAATGATCCGAGCCTATGCTGTCTAAACCCTGCTCACTGCTTTCAACCACCAGTCTCTTCTTTCGGTCGTAAAATTGAGTTCGTTCACCCTGCCTGGTGGTTTAGCTACTATGGTGAGTCCTCAAATTATCATGTAAAAGGACATTTTCGCCTTTTCCCAGTTTTATTCGCACATCAGTACGCAGTGCAGAAGTTCGTCATTGTAGGACAGCAATCATAGTAGCGTTAGCATGAAACTCGTTTCATGGAGTAGCGAACACTACGAGTTCAGTGGTAACGTTAAGCGTCTCTGTTAGGGATGGACCTCCAACATGGCGGCGCGTCCCTGTAACCATTGGTAACGACAGTTCTAGTTCTATGTGACAGGCCTCCATTACCAGTAGTGATTGTTACATCAGCAATAGAATGTTCAGTTAATTTGTGGTCTTACACCTTAAAGGGTTAATTACGGAGCAACAAAAGTGAGTTCTCTCGTATAGCTCATAAAGTGCCTTCAGATAGAAGCAGGGCTCATGTGGAAGCTTTCACAGCAGAAACGGGGTTTTCTCTTGCCGTTTTTACTGTAGATGCAAACCGAGAAATGGACAGGGTGGGTGAGAAAAGGGGGCTGCTGCAGTGGAAATTATATGTAAGAGATATGCTGTGTCTGAAATCGCTCACTCATTCACTCCCTCCCTCCTATACACTACTTAGGGAATCTACATAGAGCACTCGATAGGGATTTAATCTACCGTGTTTATTTATATTTCGGTTTTCAAGCTGATTAAACTGATTTAACATACAAGATGAAACTTGCATTTATATTAACATTTGTAGAACAGCGTAGGCTCAGCCGTTGCCATCTTGTCTCCAGTAATGTAGTGTACATAGTTTGTAGCCTACATTTTGTGGTGCGTTGTGGGGGATATTGAGTGAACTATTTAGGGTGTAAAATTTGACAATTTGAATTCGGACACTCTACAAAATGGCTGACACCCTAAATAGTGCACTATATAGTGAATAGGGAGCGATTTCGGACACAGCCATAGATTGACAGCACAAAGTTGTCTAGTGTCATGTGATTGAGGTGTAGGGTTAGGGTTAGGACCTGAGCTCACAGTGTAGGATGCAGTTTGGGTAACACGGTGATTGCTGTTGTCCTCAGCTTTTCGAGTAGTGTGGTATATATCCCACGCCACACAGTCTTAACTGTACCCAGATCTGTGTGTTTCACACCACATTTCCCATGCCGCACGGCCCCAAAAGAAGTCAAAGTTGCAATGAGAATGTGAGAGAATATTCCTCCTCCTTCTCCTCCTCCCCCTACTCGGAATTATGCTGCTCACGTCCTGGTTCTGCTCCATGAGGTCCAGTTCTCTCTGCTGTTTATATTTTGTTTTTCTCATTTCACCTTCTCAGTTCTGCTTCTCCCCCAGGGCCTGTTCTTTCTGGCTCTTTATGGAATATTCCAGCCCTCCCTCAATCCTTTTAAGCTGTATACATATACCCCCAGACTCTGTATACATACTCTCCCCCCAAATCCTTTTAAGTTATATAGATTACCCCCTGCCCTGGTTCTCTATGCATTACCCCCTGCCAGTGGCGTCGCCAGACCTATTTTAGAGCGCTTTCGCCCCCCTAAAATATACTGTAGCCCCCTAAATATTTTTTAAGCCACAAGCTTTAATCATTTTTTTTTCCCCAGATTGATTTGACAAAATGTGCCATCGAGACTCCAAAATGGCCGCTGGAGAGTGGGTTGTAGAAGTGAACGTTCTAATGCTCCTGTAACTATCACTACTGGCACTTGAGCTCGGGAAGTTTGGTAACAACATAAGCTACTTGGCTAACGGAATGTCAGTTAACGTTCACGTAACCACTCATTCCAGAGGGTTTAAAAACATTCAGGGACTGTTCACGTTAGCTACGAATGCGTTTGCTCCATAGGTCTGCTCTCAAACGCGACTGCCAGCTGGATCCAAACTGTAGTGACTGTAGAAATAATATGTAACCTAGTAAGTTCAAACTACTTTATGTTCATGCTCCTTGTAGGCTACTCATCATAGGCTGTGCCACTGTTTAGAGTCATATGTTGACCAGCCAGAGTCTACTGTTGACTAGCCAGAGTCTACTGTTGACTAGCCAGAGTCTACTGTTGACTAGCCAGAGTCTACTGTTGACTAGCCAGAGTCTACTGTTGACTAGCCAGAGTCTACTGTTGACTAGCCAGAGTCTACTGTTGACTAGCCAGAGTCTACTGTTGACTAGCCAGAGTCTACTGTTGACTAGCCAGAGTCTACTGTTGACTAGCCAGAGTCTACTGTTGACTAGCCAGAGTCTACTGTTGACTAGCCAGAGTCTACTGTTGACTAGCCAGAGTCTACTGTTGACTACGATGTGTAAAACAACTTGACTTTGCTTGTTTCAAGTAAAATCATACTTTGATTCTTATTCTTACATGCATTATGGGTATCACTGGATTTATAATATGACTGTAAACCCTTTAGTTTGGTATATAGTTCCAATATAGCCTACTGTTTCAGTTTTATGTTTATATGAGATAACGTTAGCCTATTAGTTATTTGCCTAAAATGCCTAAACGGAATTTGTGTAGCTTGTAGCTTGCCTGTTATTGTTATAAAACGGAACCCATGTGCAACATGTAGCTTCTCTGGTTTTATGTCCGCAGTTGGCTTAATTGACTCGTAAAGTTAGGATATTTTGATAAATATTTTGTAATGATAGGGAGAAGCTTACGAAAGAGTAAAGTTAACTCTAGGGGACCCCCCACCCCACTCATGAACTGTGATTACAAGTGTAGACCTACGTGAGCATTTAGATGTATGCTATGGAATATGGCTTTTAATTGCAATAAAAGAGAAAACGCTGGTTAAATTTCACCTACAGACCAGGCCTAAATGAATTCCGCTGCCATTGAGGCAACTTGCTATAAGCAATCTAGAATGCACATTGTCATTGACGTCACGATGTGTCAACCATTGCCAATGCCTATAAATCTTAGTTGATAGAGGATGGTATCATGGTTTCGTACATCAGCCCAACCCTATTGCTGTATATCCAAGCAATTTAAAGAAATATTCTTTTCAACAACAACAATGCCAAATTATTTATTGAATTTAGGCTCTAAAAACTCATGGGGAACATCCATTTTGTGGCTGCTTTTTAAAAATAATTCTTCTGGGGGTGCATGCCCCCAGACCCCCCTAGTAGAGGTCTAGCCCCCCTAAACATATCTTTGGTGATGCCCATGCCCCCTGCCTCTTTTTGTAGGCTACATACACCCCCTCCAATCTTGCAGACATTGTATTATTCCCCTTCTGTTCTTCTAGGCCATGAGTAACCACCTCCACCTTCATTCCACCACACATATTCCTTCAATACCTGACCCAACCTCACCCTCCAACCCTTCTAATCTCTATCTCATATGCTCCCCTCCCCTGACTTCTTGGACTTGAATACCCCCCCCCCCCCCCACACACACACACACACACACACACACACACACACACACACACACACACAGACCCCGCTCTGGCTTATTGGGGCCTTGAGCTGTGGCCCTTACTCAGCTGGGTGTCCACGCTGGGTTTAGCTTACTCTCCGATGTTTTCCACCCTTGCCTCCAGGCAGCCTGCAGTTTTCTGGCTCTCAGCCTGGTGCTTTCCACTGAGGGGGGGTTAGGGGTGTAAACTAATTAAAAGCACGTTCCTGAAGTGGGGGACGGAACGCAGGACGCGTGACCCTCTCATTCTGGAGAAAGCCGCTCGCCCGCTCTGTCTTAGCCTCGCCATTCTGTGAATACGGCTTTCGCCTGCCGCTCACTAACCCTCACTAAAATGGGGTGGCCTAAATCCCCTGGCCTGTGGGGAAAGAGGGGGGCGTGACTGCGGTGATACGGGATGGCGGTTCTGTCCCCCCTCAGGGTCCACCTCCCCTCATGCAGTGGTAGTGGGTTAATGGAGCCATACAGACTGCACTGCTCAGTGGTAGTGGGTTAAGGGAGCCATACAGACTGCACTGCTCAGTGGTAGTGGGTTAAGGGAGCCATACAGACTGCACTGCTCAGTGGTAGTGGGTTAATGGAGCCATACAGACTGCACTGCTCAGTGGTAGTGGGTTAAGGGAGCCATACAGACTGCACTGCTCAGTGGTAGTGGGTTAAGGGAGCCATACAGACTGCACTGCTCAGTGGTAGTGGGTTAAGGGAGCCATACAGACTGCACTGCTCAGTGGTAGTGGGTTAAGGGAGCCATACAGACTGCACTGCTCAGTGGTAGTGGGTTAATGGAGCCATACAGACTGCACTGCTCAGTGGTAGTGGGTTAATGGAGCCATACAGACTGCACTGCTCAGTGGTAGTGGGTTAAGGGAGCCTTACAGACTGCACTGCTCAGTGGTAGTGGGTTAAGGGAGCCTTACAGACTGCACTGCTCAGTGGTAGTGGGTTAATGGAGCCATACAGACTGCACTGCTCAGTGGTAGTGGGTTAAGGGAGCCTTACAGACTGCACTGCTCAGTGGTAGTGGGTTAATGGAGCCATACAGACTGCACTGCTCAGTGGTAGTGGGTTAAGGGAGCCATACAGACTGCACTGCTCAGTGGTAGTGGGTTAAGGGAGCCATACAGACTGCACTGCTCAGTGGTAGTGGGTTAAGGGAGCCATACAGACTGCACTGCTCAGTGGTAGTGGGTTAAGGGAGCCATACAGACTGCACTGCTCAGTGGTAGTGGGTTAATGGAGCCATACAGACTGCACTGCTCAGTGGTAGTGGGTTAAGGGAGCCATACAGACTGCACTGCTCAGTGGTAGTGGGTTAAGGGAGCCATACAGACTGCACTGCTCAGTGGTAGTGGGTTAAGGGAGCCATACAGACTGCACTGCTCAGTGGTAGTGGGTTAATGGAGCCATACAGACTGCACTGCTCAGTGGTAGTGGGTTAATGGAGCCATACAGACTGCACTGCTCAGTGGTAGTGGGTTAATGGAGCCATACAGACTGCACTGCTCAGTGGTAGTGGGTTAAGGGAGCCTTACAGACTGCACTGCTCAGTGGTAGTGGGTTAAGGGAGCCTTACAGACTGCACTGCTCAGTGGTAGTGGGTTAAGGGAGCCTTACAGACTGCACTGCTCAGTGGTAGTGGGTTAAGGGAGCCTTACAGACTGCACTGCTCAGTGGTAGTGGGTTAATGGAGCCATACAGACTGCACTGCTCAGTGGTAGTGGGTTAAGGGAGCCTTACAGACTGCACTGCTCAGTGGTAGTGGGTTAAGGGAGCCTTACAGACTGCACTGCTCAGTGGTAGTGGGTTAAGGGAGCCATACAGACTGCACTGCTCAGTGGTAGTGGGTTAAGGGAGCCTTACAGACTGCACTGCTCAGTGGTAGTGGGTTAATGGAGCCATACAGACTGCAATGCACAGTGGTAGTGGGTTAAGGGAGCCATACAGACTGCACTGCTCAGTGGTAGTGGGTTAATGGAGCCATACAGACTGCACTGCTCAGTGGTAGTGGGTTAATGGAGCCATACAGACTGCACTGCTCAGTGGTAGTGGGTTAATGGAGCCATACAGACTGCACTGCTCAGTGGTAGTGGGTTAAGGGAGCCTTACAGACTGCACTGCTCAGTGGTAGTGGGTTAATGGAGCCATACAGACTGCAATGCACAGTGGTAGTGGGTTAAGGGAGCCATACAGACTGCACTGCTCAGTGGTAGTGGGTTAAGGGAGCCATACAGACTGCACTGCTCAGTGGTAGTGGGTTAATGGAGCCATACAGACTGCACTGCTCAGTGGTAGTGGGTTAATGGAGCCATACAGACTGCACTGCTCAGTGGTAGTGGGTTAAGGGAGCCTTACAGACTGCACTGCTCAGTGGTAGTGGGTTAATGGAGCCATACAGACTGCAATGCACAGTGGTAGTGGGTTAAGGGAGCCATACAGACTGCACTGCTCGGTGGTAGTGGGTTAATGGAGCCATACAGACTGCACTGCTCAGTGGTAGTGGGTTAAGGGAGCCTTACAGACTGCACTGCTCAGTGGTAGTGGGTTAATGGAGCCATACAGACTGCACTGCTCGGTGGTAGTGGGTTAATGGAGCATTACAGACTGCACTGCTCAGTGGTAGTGGGTTAAGGGAGCCTTACAGACTGCACTGCTCAGTGGTAGTGGGTTAATGGAGCCATACAGACTGCACTGCTCAGTGGTAGTGGGTTAATGGAGCCATACAGACTGCACTGCTCGGTGGTAGTGGGTTAATGGAGCCATACAGACGGCACTGCTCGGTGGTAGTGGGTTAATGGAGCCATACAGACTGCAATGCACAGTGGTAGTGGGTTAATGGAGCCATACAGACTGCAATGCACAGTGGTAGTGGGTTAATGGAGCCATACAGACTGCACTGCTCAGTGGTAGTGGGTTAAGTGAGCCATACAGACTGCACTGCTCAGTGGTAGTGGGTTAATGGAGCCATACAGACTGCACTGCTCAGTGGTAGTGGGTTAAGGGAGCCTTACAGACTGCACTGCTCAGTGGTAGTGGGTTAAGGGAGCCTTACAGACTGCACTGCTCAGTGGTAGTGGGTTAATGGAGCCATACAGACTGCAATGCACAGTGGTAGTGGGTTAAGGGAGCCATACAGACTGCACTGCTCGGTGGTAGTGGGTTAATGGAGCCATACAGACTGCACTGCTCAGTGGTAGTGGGTTAAGGGAGCCTTACAGACTGCACTGCTCAGTGGTAGTGGGTTAATGGAGCCATACAGACTGCACTGCTCGGTGGTAGTGGGTTAATGGAGCATTACAGACTGCACTGCTCAGTGGTAGTGGGTTAAGGGAGCCTTACAGACTGCACTGCTCAGTGGTAGTGGGTTAATGGAGCCATACAGACTGCACTGCTCAGTGGTAGTGGGTTAATGGAGCCATACAGACTGCACTGCTCGGTGGTAGTGGGTTAATGGAGCCATACAGACGGCACTGCTCGGTGGTAGTGGGTTAATGGAGCCATACAGACTGCAATGCACAGTGGTAGTGGGTTAATGGAGCCATACAGACTGCAATGCACAGTGGTAGTGGGTTAATGGAGCCATACAGACTGCACTGCTCAGTGGTAGTGGGTTAAGGGAGCCATACAGACTGCACTGCTCAGTGGTAGTGGGTTAATGGAGCCATACAGACTGCACTGCACAGTGGTAGTGGGTTAATGGAGCCATACAGACTGCACTGCTCAGTGGTAGTGGGTTAAGGGAGCCATACAGACTGCACTGCTCAGTGGTAGTGGGTTAATGGAGCCATACAGACTGCACTGCACAGTGGTAGTGGGTTAATGGAGCCATACAGACTAGGGATGCAATGGCATGAGATTTTGACAGTATGATAACCGGCTCAGAAAATATCACAGTTCACGGTTTCACGGTATTACACAATTGTTAATCAACAACTCTTTAAGGAATGAAAACACAAGCAAGTTTTTTTTGTGAAGAAAAGCTTTATTGTATTTTCACAGCAGTATTATATCCTGCAAAGATATGTACTTTATATTGAAAGCAAAAATTTGAATGGCTTGAAAAGAAAAGTTCTTACGCAAGTAGCTGTCTCATACTCCGTTGAGTTGCGTTTGTCCTTAGATAAGCAAATGTTTGCGGGATGATAACAATCCATTTTCATACCGCGGTATATTGTGAAACCGCGTTTTGTTTGATTTGGAAGATGCCTCATCGGTATAAAACCATAGAATATGTAAAATTCTGCAAATGGAAAAAATTGTGAAGGATGATTCAGCTTGTATAAAAATTTATTTAACAAGGAAGCTGCAGGGTGGCTCATCTTGTTACGGCAACTTTCTAGAGCAGTCTCTAGCCTTTTCTTTGCCAGGCCAGGGACCCCGACTTAGCCTCAAAGGCATCCAGGGGACCCCAATCATAAGTTAGAAAGGATTTTATTTTAAAAAAGGTGTTATAAATATTGTGTGCAGTTGGGGGTGGGGGGTGGAGAGATGGCCATCGCGGACCCCCGGTTCAAAACCCAGCTTGTAGAGCATAGATGGACCTCACGGTCTGGTGTGGAATCTGGACTGTGCCTTGTGTTGCCCAGAGATGGGCCGGGGAGACGGTGACTCTTTGCGCACCAGCGACCCCTGTTGGTCTATTAGGTGCCTGCAAGTCCGCCTGTAAAGCTGCACATGAAGGGTGCGTCCCAATATTTTTCACTCCTCACCTCCTTTCCTCCACTCCTTTCCTCCACTCATCTCTGGTCAGAATCTTCAAAATGAACTGCTGCCAAGCTAGTAAATAGCCGTAATGATAAACGGAAGAGTTGTAATGTGGTGTCTTAGTGAGGTCTCCCATGTCCGTTTGGATTGGATGCAGGTAGTGAACTTGGGGTGAACTTCCTCCTCTCCAAGACGGCACAAACATAGGCCATGAGTGAAGCAGCCGGGTTGTCTGTGGGGGGTGGGGGCAAGAGGCCGCAGACACTAGCGGTATGTGTCTGACGCCACCGCCGCCTCTGATGATGTTCTGGAGAAGTGGGCTGGAGGATTTTTGGAGTGCGGTTCAGCTGTTGGTGAACTCTGCTCAACCTGCTGTTTGACCTTTTTGATTGGACTCTTGAGTGTGGGATTTACCACAAACCATCGAACAGACTTTTGGCGGGTTTTAAATGTTTGGAAAAGGAACCCCCGTCATTGTCCCTGTCCCCACGGGGTTGTGTTTTCAGGACCTGTTAACGGATGGCAGGAAGGTCCAACTGGGCCCTTTCCCTATGTTTTTTGGTGCTTCCTGTTGCAGGTGTGCCCTGGTGTCTCACCGCATTCCTTCTCTTTCAGCTCTGAAGACCTGCAGTCCCAAGCAGTTTGTGTGTAAGGACCAGTTCACCTGCATCTCCAAGGGGTGGCGCTGTGACGGGGAAAAGGACTGTCCTGATGGCTCGGACGAGTCCCCCGATGTCTGTAAGTCCAGCTTTCTGTGCCACCCACCATGAATGATAAGAGAATGGCAGTTTGTGAGACACAGTCGCTCACCAGACCAACAGCCACTCACCACATCAACAACTGCTCACCACACCAACAGCCACTCACCACAGCAACAATCACTTACCTCATCAACAGGCGCTCACCACGCCAACAACCACTCGCCACATCAACAACCACTCGCCACATCAACAACCACTCGCCACGTCAACAGCCACACGCCACGCCAACAGCCACACGCCACGCCAACAGCCACTCGCCACGCCAACAGCCACTCGCCACGCCAACAGCCACTCGCCACGCCAACAGCCACTCGCCACGCCAACAACCGTTACCTCACCAACAGGCACTCACCACGCCAACAACCGCTCACCACAGCAACAACCGTTACCTCACCAACAGGCGCTCACCACAAAACAACTGCTCACCAGACCAACAGCCACTCACCACACCAACAACCGCTCACCACACTCACCAGACTAAGTAGAGTTTTCATTCTCGGTTTAATTAATTGGTCGGACCCCAAAATCAAAACATTACAGCATCTTTTTCAAATGAAATGTATGGGTAAACGGTCAATAAACAGGGAATAAATTTACATTGTGCCTTGTGACTTACTGGTTTTGGTAAGGAAGTGACTCATTCGGTTTTACTGTAAACATCGTCTTAAGACCTGACATCATTCAAAACAGCACATCAGCAGATTACTTGTTTTAAATGAAGGATTTTTTTTTAATTGTCAAATTGGAAGCTCGTTAGTACTTTCTCACTGCCACTCACTGGCACTTACTGTGAAAATGACTGGAACTGTACCTGTTTCTTACTGAGCCAGTAGCAGTCTTTCTCAGCAGTATTTGATGCTGTAAATGGGCCATCAAAGTAGTGAGTGACTGCTATAATTAAGCCTCTCAGAAATGCGTGACAGGATGTCATCCTGTGTGTGTGTGCGTGTGTGTGTAGAGGGGTGGGTTGGATGGGGGAGGTGCACAGTCACATGGATTTGTTTCTTTGAGAGTGAATGACATTATGGATTAGTTGCTAGGTAACTAGATTAGCAACCATAGCTTTGCATGTTCAACCACTGCGCAAGGTGCTTATCCTTTGTTTTGATAAATACAGATGCTGCATGAATGGAGGGGATAGTGTATAATGTAATCTCTGAGTCACTGCGGACTTCATAATTCAACAGTTAAATAATCCAAAATTTAATGTGGGGTTCTGCACCATAGAATCACAGAGTTTTCATCGTCTGTCAAACCGTTAATCCCCAGAATCCAGTTTTCCAGATGACCCCCCCCCCCCCCTCCCTCTAAACTACTGGTCACCTGGTGCATGATGCCACTGGTCACCCAATGTTAAGGTTTATTATTTAGAGTGTTGTGTTGTGTTTTCCGAACAAACATTGGTACTTAGGATGAGTTGCATTGCTTCTCACATTTCTTGACAGGTTAGATTAAGTGCCTGACTCCACGGTATGATGGGCTTTTTTTTCACAGAGTGCTCTTGTGTCCCATGTGGTTTTCTCAAGCCCCTCTGAATGCTTGGCGAATATTCACCCCCTTTCTTACAGTCGCTATGTAACCATGGCGACTGTGTGTGTGTGTGTGTGTGTGTGTGTGTACATGTGTGTGTGTGTGTGTATCATTAGCTTGGCTGATGCCCAGCTTTGTGCCGTCAATTATTTGTTGCATTTAACAATAACGCACGTACAGACCTTCGCTTGCTCTTGTAACTAGGAAAAAGAAGTCTATTTTTTTTTCTTTCTGTCGGTCAGTAGAGCTGACTCGCCCTATTATCTCTCTCCCTTTCCCCCACTTTCTCTCTCCCTTCTCTCTCAATCTCTTCTTTCTCTCTTTTCTTTCCTCTCTCTTTCCATCTCTCCATTTGCTTTCTGTCTTCCCCTTTCTGTCTCTCCTTCTCTCCCCCCTTCTCTCTCTCTCTCCTTTTGCACTCATCCTTTGCCAAGACACAAATGTGAGCCAGCCTCGCTGAGTCCACTTTTCTTTAGTTTTCTGGAAGTTTCTCTGAGACGGGATTCAACTGCTGTTTTCCTCCCTCTCCCATCCTGAAAAGCTAATTTTCAGACAGAGCAGATTAACTGCAAAATGAATGCACACACATGTGCATACGTACACACATGCACGCACATACACGCACATTTTTTCAGTCTGTTTCAGTCTCATGATTGTTTTCCGTGAATAATTGAGACTAGAAACATCACATATTTATTCTATCTCCGCTACTTATTCTATCTCCACTATTTACTCCACTGATCGCCTGGCAAAAAGAAATGGGACACATGACAGATGGGAAGAAAGAAAATCTCATATGGGTGTAAATGTTACATCCTGGATTTGTTTAAACAGACTGCAAATTCCAGACTCAAATATTACACATTTAAATATACTAGGGCAGTGCCCGTACAAAATGTGCCCGTTCGGAACGGCTTGGCCCCCGGTATCGATGCTTGCAGCTTTCTGGAGAACCGCTCTTTCAATCAACTTCACAGTCGACACTACAGTTTCTTGGGTCCTGAACAAAACACCTAGCGAATTTCAACTTCATACAGTGCCCGGTTGTCGAGCACAGTGAAATGCAGACACACAGACAATATTTCTTCTTTTATAGGTAGATTTATGTTTAAAAGTCCATTTCTGTCCCTTTGAAATGAATGGTGGAATGTTGACCGTTATGATGTCACATTGTACTCTCTGCCCTCTAGCAGGTTAATTCTTACCGCTGCAGCTGATAATGTTCTAATGCACTCTAGCAGCCTCTGCAGCTGATGATGTCACAGTACCCTCTACCCTTCAGATTATATCCTCCTACTGTTTTTAGACTTCTTGTGATAGGCTGTATACAAATAGCTTATTTTCTGGAGAACCGCTCATCCAAACAACTTCACAGTCGACACTGCACCTTTGGTTCTGAGCAATACACCTAGTGAATTTCAACTTCATACAGTGCCCAGTTGTCGAGCAACGTGACAGACAGACAGACAGACAGACAGACATGATTTCTTCCTTTATAGATAGATCTGAATCTGAATGTGAATATTCTCTGTTCTCCATTTATGTTTGTGGGTATTTTGCCAAAGTTGTCATCCTGGTGTAGTACTCTATTGAAGGGATCAGCCTGAACCTCTGCGATTGATCCTTCAATCCTCTCAGTATTGGTCCACTTGTTCTACCTCACTGTCTGGAAGAGCTCCTGAGAGACACAGACAGGAAAAGCACAGAGGCCAGTCCCTTTAGCCTGAACTATGCATGTCAGATTGTAGTCCGAGATCCCGTGGCTCTGGTACTCAGTTTGTTTCAGCACCAGTAATTAATTTAAATCCACACACCGTGTTCTGAGTAATTCATTTAAATCCACACCCTTAATCTCAAGTCTTTAATTGGATGCTGATTGACTGGAAGCCTCAAATACCTGCAGACACTGAGTTTCGTGGCCCTGGCTAGCCCTGGCTAGCATTACAGCTGAAGTGTGTGCGTTAGTGCTAGTGCTAGCATTACAGCTGAAGTGTGTGCGTTAGTGCTAGTGCTAGCATTACAGCTGAAGTGTGTGCGTTAGTGCTAGTGCTAGCATTACAGCTGAAGTGTGCGCGTTAGTGCTAGTGCTAGCATTACAGCTGAAGTGTGTGCGTTAGTGCTAGTGCTAGCATTACAGCTGAAGTGTGTGCGCTAGTGCTAGTGCTAGCATTACAGCTGAAGTGTGTGCGTTAGTGCTAGTGCTAGCATTACAGCTGAAGTGTGTGCGCTAGTGCTAGTGCTAGCATTTCAGTTGAAGCGTGTGCACTAGTGCTAGTTCTATTTCTCCCATTCTCTGGGCTAGCCAATCGCCCTATGGAGCAACCAGCCACAATCGGCACTGGCACGGTCCGGATTCGATCCGAGGCCGCGTGGCTCACCCGTGCACCACAGCATGGTGCCTTAACCAAATGAGCCACCAGCAGCCCCAGAAGGTTCCAGAATCTAAGAGGACATTCATTGAAGCAGAATGTGCATTTCTGTATTTCCTTGCGTTTGAAGGGAGATTTTCAGTGCTCCTGCCCACGCTTGCCAAACGGAGACTAATTCAATTTGCATGCTCCTCATCCAGTGTGGTCAGAAGGACAGGAGCGCTTTTCATCTGATCAAAGAGTCAAGTTAGAAAAATAAATAAAATAGAAAAACCTGCCTAACAAGTCACAATTCATCTCATTCATACCCAATTACACCAATTATTTAGTTTTTCCTCTTTGTAAAAAAATTTAAAAATTAAAAAAATAGTTTCCCTCATTTTTTTTTTTACTTCTCCAAATAAAAACACACCACACACAAAGACCAAACACACAGGAAACCTTGCTCCAAGGTGCTGGAAAAAGTCCTCTGTACTACCAAGCAGCCAGATCTGGTGGGCCAGCTCAATTTGAGGTCAACCATTTTGTCGTCCAGTTTAAATGTTCAGTCCAGCTTTATAAATACATAAATGTTCAGTGCATGTGCAGCTTTATAAATATATAAATGTTCAGTGCATGTCCAGCTTTATAAATTGATTAATGTTCAGTGCATGTGCAGCTTTATAAATACATAAATGTTCAGTGCATGTGCAGTTTTATAAATGTTCAGTGCATGTCCAGCTTTATAAATGGATTCATGTTCAGTGCATGTGCAGTTTTATAAATACATAAATGTTCAGTGCATGTGCAGCTTTATAAATACATAAATGTTCAGTGCATGTGCAGTTTTATAAATGCATAAATGTTCAGTGCATGTCCAGCTTTATAAATGGATTCATGTTCAGTGCATGTGCAGCTTTATAAATACATAAATGTTCAGTGCATGTGCAGCTTTATAAATACATAAATGTTCAGTGCATGTGCAGCTTTATAAATACATAAATGTTCAGTGCATGTCCAGCTTTATAAATGGATTAATGTTCAGTGTATGTGCAGCTTTATAAATGGATTAATGTTCAGTGCATGTGCAGCTTTATAAATACATAAATGTTCAGTGCATGTGCAGGATTAATGTGTCCGGTTGATACCTGTATGAGTATGAGGAAATGTGATTTATTTTTTACAGTGTCATTACACATGCAACTAGAATGACACTCGGAGAGCGTGTGCTAATCTCGACCATGAACGTAATATGCATGGGGCAAAATTTTAGATCTTGCGATGTGAAGGCGGGCACTGTGAAGGCAGGGCATTGACCAATTGGGGGGTAACATTTAAGATTCAGGTCATTGCCCAACTGTCAATATTTCCACAGTTTCATCACAATGGGAGTAGAATTGTTTGAGTTATGGATGATAGGGACACAGACAGACACACACACGCACAGACAGGAGCGAAAACAATACCCCCTGCTTGCGCTATGCGTGCACGGGTGTAATAATGCAGGCACAGCTTGCTGTTACTGAGACAGACAGACAGACAGACAGACAGACAGAAAAAGATTGATTGAGTGAGTGACTGAGAGAGTGAGAGAGAACGAGAATGAGGATAATAAATGTTTTTTTCTCTGGGTAGACTGATGCATGTTGTTTCCACTATTAGATGAAAGGTCAGGCTGTAACAGTGTTCAGTACAGTAACAGGCTGTGGCGGGCAGTGTTCAGTGCAGTAACAGGCTGTGGCGGGCAGTGTTCAGTGCAGTAACAGGCTGTGGCGGGCAGTGTTCAGTGCAGTAACAGGCTGTGGCGGGCAGTGTTCAGTGCTGTAACTGGCTATGACGGGCAGTGTTCAGTGCAGTAACTGGCTATGACGGGCAGTGTTCAGTGCAGTAACTGGCTGTGACGGGCAGTGTTCAGTACTGGAACTGGCTATAACGGGCAGTGTTCAGTAGAGTAACTGGCTATGACGGGCAGTGTTCAGTAGAGTAACTGGCTATGACGGGCAGTGTTCAGTAGAGTAACTGGCTATGACGGGCAGTGTTCAGTAGAGTAACTGGCTATGACGGGCAGTGTTCAGTAGAGTAACTGGCTATGACGGGCAGTGTTCAGTAGAGTAACTGGCTATGACGGGCAGTGTTCAGTAGAGTGGCTATGACGGGCAGTGTTCAGTAGAGTAACTGGCTATGACGGGCAGTGTTCAGTAGAGTAACTGGCTATGACGGGCAGTGTTCAGTAGAGTAACTGGCTATGACGGGCAGTGTTCAGTAGAGTAACTGGCTATGACGGGCAGTGTTCAGTAGAGTAACTGGCTATGACGGGCAGTGTTCAGTAGAGTAACTGGCTATGACGGGCAGTGTTCAGTACAGTAACTGGCTATGACGGGCAGTGTTCAGTACAGTAACTGGCTGTGATGGTTGAGTGGCAGGCAGTGTGTAGTAGTGGAGAATGTGGTGGTACTTTGTTGGGTGAGTCACACAGATCTGTTGCTGCTTCACTGACAGCAGCCCAGCTGTAAGCATTTGTAGTGGTTGATGACCGTATGGGGCATTTCACCCGGTCAAGGTAACTGGGTATATATTCAATGACCCCCTCCCCCCCACCCACGCCCCTAAACACATATACATGCACTCACACACACACACACACACACACACACCCACACACACATACACACACACATGTTGCCATGGGCTTCTGCCAGGCCGTTAATCTCCCAAGGTGGTGAAAGCAGGATGAGGGTTAGGGGCCCTTTTGCAGCATCAGGCAGCAGGAAGCAGGGAACTACCTCCGCCCCCACCCCCTGCGTCTTCTGCCTTGGTCTGTAATCCAGAAAACTACAGGCTACGGAGCCACCATACACTTAGCAGAAAGACAGCGAGGGCGTTTTTGCTTGTGGTAAAGAGCCACCGTGGTTGTCATTCCATCTGTAAACGCACCTGTACTGTGAATGGCGTGTGAAGCAAACAGGTGGGGAAAGGCTGAAAAGGTTTCTCTGAGCTCCCAAACACTGCCAAAGCCTGAACAATCCTGGCGTAATCCCGACAAAACACCCTGAGACGGAAACACGTCCGTCCTCCCCCCCCCCCCCCATCATCTCTTTCTCTGTCCCTCTCTCTCCCCCTCTTTCTCTTTCGCTCTGTCCCTCTCTCTCCGCCCTCTCTCACTTTTTACCCCTTATTTCCTTATCCGGTTGTTTGGCTTCGATTAATGGTTGACATTTAAAAACATATTTGTAGGGCTTTTAATGCTTTTTTGGACAGTACAGTTTAGAGCGACAAGAAGAATTGTGAGTGAGAGACATGCGACAAAGGTGGCACAGTCCGATTCGAAAATTCGACGTGGTGTCGTAGTTCGCAATGAGCATGTGGACGGCGCTCTACAGGCTACACCACCGATAAATCCCAATTGTTATTGAGTTACTCCCAATTGAGTATTTTACTGCAAAAGCTAACATATAGGAATGTCTTTATTGACATGACAAAACAGGTTTATTGTCAGAAAAGCACAGTTCAAAATTTTAAAATAGTGTTAATTAAGTTAGCATAACTAACAGTTAACTTTATTCACTTGTCCCATTCACATTAAGGTGGTTTATATTAAAATGGGCTATACAACAAATTATCTGTACTGCACCTACCAACAGGCTGGTATTTTATATTTAACTACATTAAAATATCTGCTAGTTTCCCTCACAAACAGTCTGTAGTAAGGCTTTTCACAGGTATATTTTCTCGAATATGTTTAAGCTGGCATTTGAGATCATCATCATGCATTGATAAGACCTTACAATATAGTGAAGGGATTCTAGACAGACAATTTTCAAATAGGCTACACATCTTGTAGGCACATTGATAATCTGTTGGAGCATAACTCTTGAATCACACTTTTTAACTCTTGATGATGTCACGCGTCAAGATTTGATCATTTGTGAATCGGGTATTCTTCACGTGCGATCAGAATGTTTGGGAACCTGTGTGTGACTTGCCCACAGCACAACACGCTTTCTGGAGTCTGTCACAAGGGGGTGGAGGTTGTGCAAGGGTAGGCTAGCTACTTGAGTGATGTGGTGTGGTGGGGTTTTCAATCCTCCCATCACAGCTGACTTTATAACGATTAGTTATGCGTTTCTGCTCCTTCGCCTCATCTGGCCGACGATACACTACTGTCACGAACGCCATTTTATTTCTTAGCCGTTGTGTAGCCAAAGAAAACCAAAGGGAGTAAACTAACGTTCAAGTGATTCGGCAGTGTTTCAGTCAGCCTGGTAGCCTAGTTTGTGTGGTATTTGGTACTTTGTCGTTGCATAGCTCTGTTACTGCGACAATGATTCATATCTGCAGTGACAGGGAATGTGGTTGGGGCTTATCAGCGGAGCGCATCAGGAACGGCTACGTTCAACTGCAGCCACTGCGTGTGGATTGGATTTCTCTCCTGGCCACGGCAATGTTAGGCAATGATTAAGACTGCATTATTGTGCATTATTTCTGTTGGAGCAGCATTGCCTTTTCGGCGCCATTGAGTAAGCTTGCCCGTCCTGCAACTGTCACGGCGCTTTGCGGTGTCAAATCCCGCCTTTCCCTTCCCGACCGTAGCACGTTGTGTCCCCGCGAGTAGCAAGTTGTTAGAATCGGTGCCACATTGTCTCTCTCAACTCAAACCTGCCTCTCAGCACGACAACGAAGTGGAGAAATTGTAGCGGTTGATGAATAAACTCCAGTTTTTTACACGCCATAAAAATGGTTATTAATATACACTTATGACAGTGTTGATATGGAGTTACAATATAGGCTAGGCCTACTTTTTAACGAATGTTTTCCATTTGTTAAGCGTAGGGTAGAAATAGGCGTGAAAATAAGAAAAGATCTTTCTCGATAACTGAGGGTTTATTATATACTGAGGGATTAACTGATTACAAAGGGGTTTCCAACTCTTATGGCATCATGGCAGTAGTCAATTTCCCAACAAGGCAGTTCTGTGGCGCAGCCACGGATGGGCCTGGGTAGGCCACACAGCCACCTAATTAGTATCTTTGCCCACCCATTTATCTTGAGCCGCCACATCCAATCATAAACGTAGTGGAAATCTATGCTATCTACATAACATGCCTTTACTTTTGAAAATAATCGGTGTGTTAAAAAAATATTTATATTGCCGCTCGCCAGCTGTTGAAATAACGTAGCCTACACTCGCTGTCTTAGTTCCTACAGTATCCAAATCTTTCACTCATCTTGCCGTTTTAAGTAATTAAAATCATACTATATGTCTGACCAATAACTCTTTTTGTGACCGCCATGGTGTAGCTACGCGTTCCACCTCAGGTGGCTGTTGAAAGTTATATCACTATAGTCTCATAGGGGTGTGTGCTAATCAGCATGAGGTTTTTCTGTTCATTTTCCTTGCCTCTCCACTGGAGGTTGTTGGTGCGTATTTGATTTTTAAAAAAATGCTCACCCACTTTTGTTCAGGCCCACCCGAAAATCAATTCCTGGCTACGCCACTGGTTTAGCATAATGCAGTCAGAATGCTTTTTGTATGTGCTATTTCAGTAGGAATATCCTCTCTGTGTGTATGTAAAAACAAACGATGCGCTAACACGAAACAGACCTGGGCCTGAGGGGGCCTGGCTCGCCCGCCCGCCCGCTCAGAATGCTGGACCCACCCCCCACCCTCCCAAAAAAAAATAAAAAAATCTTATAATTATAAAACCAGGATCACAATTTACCACCATTCCGGTGATCGCAATATCACCCCCCGCCTCCATTCAGGGCATCTTTGTCTGGGGGCAAAATAGGCTACGTCTTAAAATACTTTCATGTTTTTATACGAAAAGCTTCATGAAACATGCTTCTGTTCTATTGTAGGACCTTATGAAATTTCTGATTATTGACATCATGACCTGGACCGTTACTCAAAGTATTTTCCGGAGCCCCTCCACCAGCCAAATAATTGCTTACGAGTTTCACTTTGTACTTAGCCCATTAAAAACATAGTGAGTTCTGCGTTCGACTAAATTAAGGAATTTAACTTTCTTTTATGCTGCAAGTCACAAAAATGTATCTGACCACATAATTGGAAGCAAATGTGTTCGCTATGTGTGTGGAATTTATCAGCAGATCGTTGGCTTTTTTTTTTTTTTTGTGTATTTTGCTTTCGAGACTCTTCACTGCGCTGAACAATCTTTGTTCGCCAATCTGGTTTTAATTATTATATATTTTTTGCTGTACAATCCCCCTCTCTCCACTCGAGACGTTCCAGCGACCTACTTTGACTCCAGCCAGATTCTGAGAATGTTGCTCATTTCGTACACGGGCGGGGTTAAATCCGCCCACGAGCCCATGAGCACACAGGTCTGCGGGAACATGATTTGGACGGATTTTCTCTGAACCTGTGGCCCGTGGATGTTTGCATGCTGTCTCATACGCGCAGCCTTTGTGTCCACTTGGACTCTTAAGCAGTGACGATTCTAGACCTATATAAATGGGTTGTCCAGGGGATGGCTAAGGCTACTTTAAGGGGTCCAAAGTAAAAAAACATAAAAATGTGTATAATTATTAAAAATGACCCACATAACAAGATAGGCCTATCCCATGTGTTCCTTTTATGTAAACAAATACTTTAACATGGTTAGCCTTTTCTTCTGGCTTTTACAGGGTCAGGTCAGTGAAGACTAAACCAAACCAAATCGGTGGCTAACATATAGACATTACAGACTGAAAGTAGTCGGCCTACTATTAAGCCACTCATGGCATCATTAAATACACATACACAACCACAGCCAATGAATAGAGCCGGGGAAGGTGGTACTCCAAATATGGCCATAAGCATCACAGCCAAGGTGAAGCTACCCTTCTGTACTTTTAGTGGATGAAGAGTGAGGTAGGGAGAGAAAATCGCTACCAAAGTAAATCTAGGTTATTTGCGATAGCAGAGGACTATGTTTTATGTTGTAAAAGACATTGCACTAGTCCGTGCGATATAGCTCATTTGCCTGGAAAAGCTCAAACAAGTGTAAATTTCATCTTCAAGTCACAATGTTTAAATTCTAGTTGAGATTCTCCATTCATTTCAACCGGTCTCTCTAGGGGGCGTGGCAAAGCATGCACATTGGGTACGTCACAGCCCAGCCACTCAAGGAGCCTGCCTGCTCTGTTCTCACACACAAAGAAGAGTACGAATGTGTTCTATGGACCTTAAAACACAACTGAACTTTGGGTTGTGTAGTTACCTGGTCATGATATGTCCAAATGGTGGCAAAATAGGTTTGTTAGTTGCTCTGTGCTCCCATGGGGTGATGATCCAGAACAGGGTATTTGTTGCTCTCCATTCACTTTTATAGGGCAGCTAAAATGGTCTCAAAATGACACGTATACGAACTCGAACAAAGCGGATTCTGTCAATAACCAGTCCTCATATGTATTTTTTTTCATGTAATTTAAATGATTTATAAAAGTACAATTTTCTTCAATGTTGTTAGCAGGCTACCCGAAAAAACTAGCAAAATGTTGGCAGGTCAGTTTGTTTGTCATAGATATATACTACCAAGAACGCTTGCTTCCATGGAAATTTGAATGAGTGGTTTCTGACGCATCGGCGCTGTTTCTGGCGCAAGAATTACGTACCGGATTTACGTTCCAAATATAATACGACAAAGCCAGGAAAGGGCCATTTAATAAAAAAAAGAAATGCGTACAAGGACTGGTTATTGTTCGTATTGCCAGAATCCGCTTTGTTCGCGTTCGTATACGTGCTAGTTTTGAGACCGCTTTAGCTGCCCTATAGAAGTGAACGGAGAGCGACAAATACCCTATTCTGGATTATCACCCCAGGGGAGCACAGAGCAACTAACGAACATATTACGCCACCATTTCAACTCATATCATGGCCAGGTAACTACACAACCCAAAGTTCTACCAAAGTTCAGTCAGTGCTTTAAGACAACCAGTGGGGTATAGTTTTGACCATTTCAATGCTGAAAATGGGTCGTATTCCCGTTTTAGAGGACCAGTGAAGGTGCGTGGGTTTGTCAGTATTATTTTGTCACCTTGTTTGCTCTCAACAGGGATCTCCATTCTTCTTTCAGGAAATATTGGCCATCTACATTGACTAAAAATATGTATTATTGCCTTTACGCATTCCTTATACAAACCCCAATTCCAAAAAATGTTGGGACAGTATGTAAAATGCACATAAAAGCAGAAAGCAGTGATTTGTAATTTCTCTTTTGGGTATGTTTAATTGAAAACAGTACAAAGAAAATATATTTAATGTTTTACCATATCAACTTTATTTATTTTTGTAAATATACACTAATTCCGAATTTGATGCCTGCAACACGTTCCAAAAAGGTTGGGACAGGGGAAAAATAAAGAGTGGGAAGTTCAAAAAACACCTGTTTTCACGGGTTTTCACGGGTAAACGGGTGATGCGATCATGACTGGGTATAAAATGATGTCAAAAGCCTCTTGATATCTTATTTTCAGGTACTCTTACAAGCGATACTATAACCTGCATTTGAATGGATCTCTATGGGAATTGCGGTGGGACTATATTAAGCTGTAAATTACACAGGAATAGTATGGAACCCATAGTTGGCTAAATGGCTGTAAGTCATCAAGGGTCTGCGGTATTAAATGAGCCTCAAACCATCACTCTGCTGCCAGAAATGCAGTAGATATGGATGGATAACTTTTAAGGGTTGTTTCTCCTGACTCATTTTCCTATTGAACTCTATGGAAAAATAAGTCAGGAGAAGAAACCCTTCAAGTTATCCATCCATATCTACTGTATTTCTGGCAGCAGAGTGATGGTTTAAGGCTTGTTTGATACGTCAGACCCTTAATGACCATTTAGCCAACCATGTGTTCCACACTGTTCCAGTGTAATTTACAGCTAAATCTAGTCCCACCCCTTAACTGGACCCTCAAAGAAGGTCACAGTCCACCCTCTTGGAATGAGGCAATCATTTCTGTGATTCCCAAAGAGGGGAAGGATGCAGAATACTGTAGTAATTTCAGACCCATCTCTATCCTCAATATAGATTACAAAATATACACATCTATAGTGGCGAAAAGGTACGGGACATTTATGCCTGAACTAATTGATGAAAAAACTAGTGCTATGTTGGTAAGTCTAGATGCCGAAAAGGCCTTTGATAGTGTTAATTGGAACTTTTTATATCTAGTATTAGAGCGATTTGGATTCAATAAAGACTCGATTAATTGTATTAAAACTATTTATCAAAATCCCACAGCCAGAATAAAAATCAATGGTAGTCTAACAGACAGAATATCACTTCAGAGGGGCACTCGTCAAGGATGTTGCCTGTCACCTCTCCTTTTTGCCCTATACATCGAGCCCCTAGCACAGGCAATACGCCAGAGTGAGGAACTGAAAGGAATAGACATCAAAGGACAGGAACACCTACTTAGCTTATTCGCGGATGACATCATAGTCTATCTGGAGAATCCCAACACAGGTTTAAACCATCTGATGCACATTATAAACATATTTGGAGGTCACTCAGGCTATAGAGTAAATGTGAGCAAAACACAGATTTTGGCCTTTAATTATATCCCATCCCAAAGCATTAAGAGAACTTACCAATTGAAATGGGATTCGAAAACTATGAAATATCTTGGTGTGACCTTAACAAAACAATTGACTCATCTCTACAAAACAAACTATGAGCGGATTCACATTCAGACTAGTAGGGATATAGGGAGATGGTCAACCTTGCCATTAGACCTTAGCTCAAGAATTGAAGTGATTAAAATGAACATTCTCCCTAGGTTGCTGTATCTTTTCCAGACTCTCCCTGTTAGGATTCCTCAAGAAAAGTTTAAAATCTGGGATAAGATGATTTCGAGATTCATTTGGGACGGTAAAAAGCCACGGACGAGATATTGTACGTTACAATTGGCCAAAGAAAAGGGAGGAATGGCACTCCCAAATTTAAAAGACTATTACCATGCAGCACAACTCGGGCCGGTAATCAAGTGGTGTGACAATGATTATAGCGCCAGGTGGAAAGATATTGAGAGGGTTGTAGCTGACATTCCTATTCAGTCTTTAATTGGAAATATCAAACAAGTAAAGGAGCTGCAAGACTCATTGGATCCAATTAGTTCCCATACACTGACTATTTGGTTTGATCAAATAAAAAAATACAAACTAGAAAAGGAGGTGAGATTGTTGAGTTGGTTTGCATATGATGATAGCTTTAAACCAAGTCTGAGTGACCAACATTTCAGAAATTGGGGGAGAAAGGGAATCACAGCAATGTGTACAATAATTAAGAATGGCCAGGTAATGAGTTTTCAGGATTTGAAAGACAAATATGGTTTAGAAAATGGGGACTTCTTTAGGTACTTGCAATTGAGGGACTATCTTACAAAGGAGGTAAAGACCACGAAAGCCTCAAATGGAGTGGTCGATGTAATGATTAGGGCCTCTACTACATACATCAAGGAGAAATGGGAGAGGGAACTGAATATTGACATTACAGAGGAAGAATGGACTGGCATGTGTGAATCACAACACACCACTACAAATTCTAGAATATGGAGGGAATTTGGATGGAAGAACCTAACTCGCTACTTTATTACACCCCAAATAAAGAGTAAACAGACGGGTTCACAGCCATCATGTTGGCGGGACTGTGGAAATAGGGAAGCGCACCACACACATATTTTTTGGGAATGTCATAAACTAAACTCGTTTTGGGAGAATATACACATAATAATTAAAGACATCTTGGGCTATGCAATACCTAGGGAAGGTAAAGTGATGTACCTGGGAAATATAGATGAATATGTAATTGAAGGGGATAGGGATTTAACCAAAGTATTACTGATATCAAGTAAAAAAGCAATAACAAGGAATTGGTATAAGACTGCACCCCCTGCTGTAGAACAGTGGTTGGAAATTGTAAGAGAAATCTGCACTATGGAAAAGATGACCTACCAGCTTAGATTAAGAGAAAATGTGTTTGTTAGGAAATGGGAGAGGTGGTTGACCTATGACTTGGGCAAGTGAGCCAATCGACACAGTACATTTCAGGATAACTGTATTCACCCTTGTAAAAATGATGTACAATATGACACCATGACTGTTTTAATTTTGTTTGTATTGTATGCAAAACCTAATAAACATTTAAGTTTAAAAAAAAAAATCTAGTCCCACCCCCCAATTCCCATATAGATCCATTACAATGCAGAGAGGTTATAGTGTCACTTGTAAAAATAATAATAGTGTACCTGAAAATAAGTTATCAAGAGTCTTTTGATGTCCTTTTATAGCCAGTCATGATAGCATCACCTGTTTATTTGTAGAATGTTCCAAAAAGGTGTTTTGTTTCTTCTTTTTTTTGCCCCTGTCCCAACTTTTTTGGAGCATGTTGCAGGCATCAAATTCGGAATTAGCGTATATTTACAAAAATAAATAAAGTTGATAAGGCAAAACATTGTAAAAAAATTTTTGTACTGTTTTCAACTAAAGTGACGGTCAAGGAAAATCCGTAATATGCTTATAACCACGTTATTTGTGGCCTAAAGCCTATATTATGTACGATAACATTACAATAAAATAATATTCCACCAACAGGAAAATGCTACCAAATATTCTAGCTTCAATGAAAGTCGGTACATCAAACATAAAACACGACTGAGCAATGAATGATTAAACTGTGAAATGAACTCAAAATTCGAACACAACCATATCTAACATAGCCTGCATAGACAGTGATCGAGTGGGAAAACTTGCTTATGTAGTCAGCGAGAAGAACCACATATTACAAGCAGTACTTTTTTATATCGAGGACAAAAAACTCTGGTCAGCAGTAGTTTTTTGCGTAATAGTACATTGACTAGATTAAAAATTTTGTTATGCTGGGCTTTAATTTATTGTTCGAAGCATCCCAGAAAAAATTGCAAAGACTGTTGAAAAGGATATACTGTCCTCTATCAGATAAAACAGTTGGGGTTTCACATAGTGTTATAACGTGCTAAACTGGTGTATTCTCACGCAGATTGTCCAAGACAATAAATGACCACTGAATTTTGAAAGGAACATGTCTGTGTAAAATGAATGGTAGGATTGTATATTTATTTAATACTTAGTAGCAGATATTGATAGTAGAATGACGTGGTATAATGACACAATGATTTCACGTTTATTTAGCATTTGACTGAGCAGGGCTTTTCACTGCATTTTTGGCACACAAATAGGATATTGTTGGGTTTATGTTGTTGCTATGACAGAAATTTTATATGATGAATAAATATATTTATGAACTCACACTTGTCAACTATGTCACGCTTGGGTAGGTATAGTTGCATACAAGACTGGGTGGGGGGTTGCTATGGGAAAATAAATGACACTTAAAACACAGCGTTTGTGGTTTCCACTCATAGTTTGGCTGCAGGAGCAACAAATGTCTCTGTTGAGCAATGTCTTGCCGCCAGCACCTCTGCGCAAAGGGGTTAAAGTTAATAGGATTTATCAATTGTCTAGACTCCAGAGAAATAAATACACTGACTGTTTCTGCAGGTGTTTTTGCGCGATTTCTCCTTGGCGGTTTAGGCGGCTTGAAAAAACACTTGGATACACCTAAGATATTTCAAAATTATTTTGAAAGTGATCTATACGGCACCTTACAGTAAGCGCGATCTATATCGTTCTAGGTAATTTTTTGCAGTTTCCGTTTTACGTTTGTGCGTCACTTGCATGCTGTGTGCATGTGTGCGGAACATTGAGAGGAAGTATAAGTCATAGAACAGAGGAAGAGAAGCAGACTGATGGAGTGATGGACAAGAATGAGGAATGGAGAGATAGAGTAATAGACAGATTTAAGGATGGTGCAGTAGAGGACTGCTCAGTCCTCCCAGCCAGACACAATGTGTACGAGGAGAGATACAGACGACAGAATCAGGGACAGCAAGGCAGTAAAACAGACTGATTTTTACAGCGGAGGCAGGCCCAAGGCCTGATAAACGTGTGTGTGTGTGTGTGTGTGTGTGTGTGTGTGTGTGTGAGACAGAGAGAGAGTGTGTGTTTGTGTGTGTGCACATGCTCTTAAGTGTGTGCTTGTGTGTACGCATGCATTAGGGTTTATGCGTGTACTCGGGTGTATGCGTGTGTATGTGGCATTTGTGTGTGCATGCGCATATATTTAACTCCAGGTCCTTGTTTTTCCCCCTATTCTTTATATGTGCATTTAGAGAGTGGAAGCTTCTCAGAACAGTCAGGCACCATCTCCGTATCCAGTGGTCTCTCTCGGCGTCCCTCCGTCTTCTCCACATGCTTTTTTTGTTTTTGTTTTTACAAGTTCTATTGATTGTGTTAGCATTCATTTAAACCACATTAATGTTTCCCCTGAGTTCCTGCCTTGGGTATCTTTATTAAATTTTACTGAGGGTACTACAAGGTCTTTGTAGCCTGAAGGGCAGCCAGTGACATGATCAGCTTTACACTCTGGCTGTGTCCGAATCAGTGCCCTATTTACTGCCTCCTGTGTACTACTAGCATACTGTGTACTGCTTACTGCATACTGTTTAGTATGCGACATACAGTAGGCTATGCAAATGTACTCTATACTATTATCAGCAAAAACCCTGGAAATAAGTATATAATTTAGGGATTTTAAAGAGGAATTCCACTGAAAAATGATGTTTGATTTGGAGAAGAGTAGTTGTCCTCCTGATTAAAATGAGTTCTCAGCCAACTCTACCTGTAGTGAGAGCAGAGATATAACCCCAAACTACTGTTTTACCCTTACTGTTACTACAATGGCCAGGAGCCTACAGTGTATGGGTGGGTGTCAGACAATGCCACTCACAGGTTGCCACTCCTACGGAATACAAATGGAGGGACTGTGCGTTACTACAAATCATGCCTGGAAGCTGTTCTTCAAAAGAGGCTAACGTTACTCGCTGGCAAGCTAGCCATTCATTGAGCTTTATTTAGGAAAACACCGCCCTTCATTCATCTACTTTTGGTATAGTGAAACCATATTAGCTAGCCTAGCCAGAAGTCTGCAACTCTTATTCGTTACTAATTTCTCCTCCCAGTCCACCACCAGATACTCTTTACCCGAGGCACTCGGCTGCACGTAGCACCAGCTTCGGCTGCCACCTCACGCTTTTGGCGAATCTCCTCAGCCGTGTATTTGGGTTCAAAACGGTAGCCTTCCACCTCCGATTTAAGCTACATTTCTTGTAAGGTTTCATCCAGCGCATGGTTCGCAAAATCGTTGGAAGCCATTGCACTGGAATAATTGATAACTTAGCAAAGTTCGCGCCCCGGTCCTGCCAGATCCGAGCATGGCCGGTGCAATTGGCGGTTGCTTCCGGGTGGGTGGAGGAGCTCGGAGAGAATCGCTGTGCACAAAAAGGCCCTGGGCGAGTTGAAATCACGGTCAGGAGCTCGAAGAGTCGCGCCCTCCTTCCTACTACCGGCTGACAGGGTTGTATAGTGGTGGTTCTCTAGCGGTTGCTACGCGGGGCGAATTTTATTAGAATAGGGGTTCAATTGGCTACTAAATTGGAAAAAAATATGAAACAAATAAGAAAATAAAAAATAAAATAAAATAAAAACTAGCTCACAGGCTAATACTGTTTACAGTTGAAACAACAGGTTCACCGCCTCTCTGGCCATGTCCGAATCAGCGCACTTGCCTATTATTCAGTATGCCAGTTGTGTATACTTTTTTTTAAAAGTAAGCAGTAGCTATACCGTATACTTGCTTACTTACTTGCTTAGTACACAGTAGGCTACGCAAGACACAGAGGATAGGGCTCTGATTCGGACACAGCCTCACTCTCTCACTTTTTCGGTGGAATTCCGAAGTACACTACATGTAGAGAACGTTTTGCCTACTTGCCAACTTTCTCATCCAGTGAACTGAACAAGCATACTCAATAGTATGGAAGCGCGTTGATTCGGACACAGCCCATGCATTCTGTAAGATTACTATATCTATGTCTCTTATTTGTTTAATGCAATCAAGCTTTCTGATAGCTATGCTATTTGTGCTTATATTAATTAATTAAATGAATAAATACATACAGTGCTCCTTTAGAATTTTCTGTATAACTGCATAAATTCGATCTAAAATGTGATCACATCTTCATCAAGTCCTAAAACTTGATAAAGTGAACCCAGCTCAACAAAAGACACAAAAAACATTATTCTTTTCTAATTTATTTATTGAGCAAAATTATCCAACATTAAATGCTTTGTTGGAAAAAGTATGTGAACCCTTGGATCATACGTATTTTTTAAGTATCATATTTAATATTTGGTCACATATTCTTTGCATGCTGTTACTTCCTGAAGTCTGTGACCCATAAATATCAAAAGACTCTCAATATCTTATTTTCAGGTACTGTTACAACTTACAAGCGATACTATAACCTCTCTGCATTTGAATGGATCTCTATGGGAATTGGGGGGTGAGACTAGATTAAGCTGTAAATTACATGGGAATAGTATGGAACACATGGTTGGCCAAATGGCTGTCAGTCATCAAGGGTCTGAGGTATCAAACCATCACTCTGCTGCCAGATATGCAATAGGAAAATTAGGTAATAAGATATCAAGAGTCTTCTGATGTTGTTGGGTCATAGACATCAGGAAGTCATGGCATGAAAAGGATATGCAACCAAATATTAAATATAATGACTTTATTTAAATTTATGTTAACTACTTTTGGTGCCCTAAAATGGGGGGATTGTGTAAAAAGGGCTACAATTGCTAAAGTAGAAATAGAATGAAATATAAATATTAGTTTAACATTATCAATGTCTGGACTGTATTTTTTGATCAAATTAATGCTACCTTGGTGAATAAAAGTATCCATTTCTTTCAAAAACAAACGGTAGTGTACATCTTTTTTCATTATTTTCCTGTCTCTTATTTGCTTTCATGTCTCTGATATTTTGAAGCACTCGTAGGCTATTGATGAAGCCAAATGAAATTTGTAACATTTTCAATTTACATAATAGAATTCTGACTGTTGTAGGGATGCTTGGCCACTTGTGTAGGCAGAGCAGCGAAGAGAGGCAAGGCAGAAAGACATTTTATTGCGGTGCATAGTCTGTAAACTGTACACACAGAGTGGAAAAATTAAACATAGGGAAATGGGAGTAACATTACACAGGTTGCGTCAGGTGCAGGGAAAATAAAAATACAAATGGACAACCCCCCCCCCCCCCTCCCCACACACACACTCTCTCCCATCACTCTTTCTCTGATGTCTATCCCACCCTTTCTCTCTCTCTTTCTTTCTGACTCCCTCTCTCCTTTCACTTTCTCTGCTGTCTCTCTGCACCCTGGTTGCGTGTCCTGTTTAGAAGGTGCCACCAAATTGCCACCTGGGTTAGAGCCCAATTGATGCCATGTCACCAAGGCAACAGACAAATTATGTAAGTGTGACTGTACTTTGAGCTCTATTCCCAAAATAAAGAGGCACACACAATTTTTTAGTGTTCTTTCTGGTGACACTCAGGGGGGGGGAAGGCTATTGTGCAGAATATCTGAATGTTTCATACAGACCCGGAACTAGAATGTTTTAGTGCTCTATGGTCTTCAACATCTGTGGGCTTTAACCTACAAATAGGTGCACAGAGAATGTACTTTTTATATGATGGTTGTCCTGAACATGTCTGAGACTGCATTCATTTAAATAACAAATGATCCTTGAGTGGCTAAATCTCTTTTACCCTGCATGGAAGGGAACCTTTGTGTACTCTTAGATGTTACAATGAATATGTACTGGCATGAAATGGTCTCTTTATTACGAGCAAAATGACGTTACATAATTTAATCTCATTGTTATGGTAAAAAGGATTTAATTGGTGGCACAAAAGCAGCTGATGGGTTATCCTGTCAAAAATTGGGAAGCTAGTTCATCACAAAAAAGGTTCAAGAGCATTATCAATTTAAAAGCGATTCCCCCTTCCTTTGAATGTGTCTCTGAGGCTGCTACTGATATGGCCTCTCCCTTTCTCGCTGTCTTTCTCCCCCTTTCTCCTTCTCCCCATCTCGCGGGCACGCGGGTGGAGGGGTACGGCGGGTGGTGGAGGCACGCGGGGGCAGAACCTCCCGCTTCTTGCCTCTGTCGCTGCTGGCGTACCGAAGCGAGGAAAGGTTTGAGAGAGGGGGGGCAGTCATTAGCATTGAAGAGCCTGCTAAAATATTCACACAAGCTTTCTGATACCATTCCATTTATGTGTTTAACTCCCGTGGTTTAAACTAGTCTCCCTCCGTTTTCTGCAATTTCCACGGCAATGTATCTACATCATGAAACAAATAGTTTTTTATTTTTTGTATTTTTTTAATTTCCCTGCATATATAGACCTAATGAAAATCAATGACTTTTTATATATATATATATATTTTTTTTAAACAGCCACCATTTATGTCTGAATGAATTTCTTATTAATTTGTCTAATCACCACTCGGAGAACTGTCGCCTTATTTTTGGAGAGGTTGCTTTCGTAAAGACTAGAGGCCCATTATGTGCCCTGGTGCCACCCAATGGTGATACTCTCTCTCTTTATTATAAAAAGACAGACGCGTAGACAAATTTAGCAACGCTATTCCCTGCGTTTAGCGTCAGCACAGGGTGATCAGCCAATTCATTAGAATAATGTAATTATCTCCATTGGTAGGCGCGTTAGGCATCGGGGATGTCATTTTCCGCGCTCCTCCGTGTGCCGAACATTCCGCCCGCTCCTCTCCCGGCTTTGTCTTCGTGACCCCGCTGCGGCCGAGCCGCTTTGTACCGAATGTGGATCGTTAAGGGAACAGAGAATAATTGCGTCAAATACAGGTATTAAAATCTGTTGATTTTTGAAGAGCGGTTATTAGCTCACAGTTTGCCCTCTGCGCTTTTTTTTTTCTTCTGGTGCTGCCGATATGGTTCAGAAGTCACGAACCGTCGGTAATGCACACGCTTTTTACTCCTGGCAGGAACTGGGGGAGACGTCGTCTCCCACGACTGTCGCGAGTACAGCTCTGAACGCTGTTTTTTTCCGTCCGCTTTAAATTGACTGTTTAAATTTATGGCTGAACTATCCAGATATTTCCCTGTAGGAATTCAATTTCTATACAGAACCTGTCTGAGAGGTTTTCCTCTAGATGGATTGGACTTGTTAGGGGCCTTTTACTGCATTTGGCATTTTGCCATCTGCAAAACGGCAAAATAAAACTAGACACGCGCCATTCAGTAGATTGAAACAAGAACTATTCAAAGGGATAATGTTCTCTTTCATTATTCCCTATTGCAGGGCAATAGGAAATGAGTGAATTGCGTCTGTGTGTGCATGTGTGTAAGTGTCTATGTGTACGTCTGCGTGTGTGCGCGAGTGTCTGTGTGTACGGGGGTGTGTGTGTGTGTGTGTGTGTGTGTATGCGCTAGAGATCTTGAGAGGAAGCATTGTTTCTGCCTTTGCTCTGATCTCTGGGTGTCAGTGACGAGAAAGGAAGGAACAGGAGTTTGTCTGAATGGGAAAGCCAGCGTGAACTCTGCTCCATGGACTTCCTGTGCCACTGGTTAACGAGCAGAGAGCTCCGCCTTTTGTCACCGCCCCTCCGTCTCTAACTGCACCCCTTCCACAGCTGACTTCCAGTAATCAACACCCAGAATGAGAGAAGTCTTTTCCAGAATGAGAGAAGTCTTTTCCAGAATGAGAGAAGTCTTTTCCAGAATGAGAGAAGTCTTTTCTCCAGAATGAGAGAGATGTGCTGTGGTATGAATAAACAGAAGGCTGCCATTTCAAATCCCAATTGGGGTACTTCAGTGGTGTCTTAAAGCACTGAACTGAACTTTGGTAGAACTTTGGGTTGTGTAATTACCTGGCCATGATATGAGTCCAAATGGTGGCGAAATATGTTCGTTAGTTGCTCTGTGCTCCCCTGGGGTGATAATCCAGAATGGGGTATTTGTCGCTCTCCATTCACTTCTATAGGGTAGCTGAAACTGTCTTCTATCACGTATACAAACTTGAACTAAGCATCTGTCAATACAAACAATAACCAGTTCTGTTTTTGGAAAATGAAATGGCCCTTTTTTTCGTATTTTAGTTGGAATGTAGATCTGATAGGTAATTCTTGCGCCAGAAACGGCGTTAATGCGCAGATGCGTCAGAAACCACTCATTGGTCCAAATTTCCATGGAAGCAAGCATTCCTGGTCGTATATATCTATGGTAAACAAACCAATATTTTGCTAGTCTTTTCTTGTAGCTTGCTAACAACATTTAAGAAAATAGTACTTTTATAAATAATATTTATTACATGAAAAAAATATATATGGACGAGGACTGTTCCGAGGACAGAATCCGCTTTGTTCGCATTCGTATATGTGCTAGAAGTGTCATTCTGAGACAGTTTCAGCTGCCCTATAGAAGTGAACGGAGAGCGACAAATACCCTATTCTGGATTATCACCCCAGGGGAGCACAGAGCAACTAACGAACATATTACGCCACCATTTGGACTCATATCATGGCCAGGTAACTACACAACCCAAAGTTCTACCAAACTTCAATTGTGCTTTAAGCATAGCCTTACCTGAACTTCTGAAGACACAGTTGTGTGCACTGCGTAGCTGGTACTGTGTGTCCCCTGAGTTTGGCTTCACTGTAAGAGTGTGCGCAACACACATTGTGTGAATTTTAAACCTGCTTCATTTTCACCGTCTCCGTTCTCGTCATGGTCAAGGTGTTTCTAGGATTCATTTGCTCAATAATGTCCTCCCTCTTCACCCACGGTTCTTGTCTTTAACCCCCGTTCTAGTGTAAATTGGCTACTGTGCACCACCAAAAGTGGGGGCTACACATTGTGGGTGGCTTAGGTGGGCTTCCATCTTTCTCAGTGAAGCACACAATGGTATATGAATGTATAGTACAGTAGAATGCACTTAATTGCATAACGGATTAATTCGGGTATTTGCATAGAATAGCAAACTCCCGAAACCTTTTCCATTCATTCCATTGTAAAGATATCACATATTTCCATTAACCGTTATCCCATATTTTGGACATTGAATTATGTCCAATTATGTGGTATAATGATCTAGAAATATACATTGTAAGTTGGCAAATGTGACACAAATAAACCAACAATTGCCCCAATAAAGACACAAAACCATAAAAATTTACGTAGTTTTCTTTTGACAACAACATCATTGTTTCTGAGTTATCAGACATGTTGTTCATATTAAAGTTGTACATTGTATGTATTTGTGTGTGTATTGTTTGTTGTTTCCTGGCTTCCTGTGGCCTCCTTCTCAACTTTGTACTGTACTACTCATCTGGGCTTCTTAGTCGAATCAACTCAGCTGGATAATCGCATAAAATCTGCGGAGTTATGCAATTAAGCAGAGGCTACTGTATATGAATATTAATTCATAATAAATGAACGGCACCCATTATTGGTTCTTCTCATAACAGAACCCAAAATATTCTCCGGCCCAGGTGCCTGTGTGAGTAGTACGGATGGAAGGCCTGCCTCTTACCTGTGGGGCAGGTGTGCTGGACCGGAATAGGGGGTGGTGTCCAGGCAGAAGATTAGCGAGAGCGTGGGTTTGTTTAAGGAATGAGTGTGCCCCGGCTTTTCTCAGCCTGATTCAGTCTCTGCTTTCCTCGTCTCCCTTGTCTTGGAGGGGCTATTATTTGCAAATTCCTTTTTAGCCGTTTCACAGTGTGTGGACTTGCTTTATTTGGGAGGGGAGGGGTGTAGTCGCTGTGTGGAGTAATGGTCAACGCGATATGCCCTGGCCTTTAGGGTCACAGGATTGGACCTCAAGCGAGAGGCACCATAAATCCACAGCTGCACAAATAAGCTGCAGTGTGTGAGAATCTCTTCTTTTTTCTTTTTTTTCCCCCAGTCAATAATGATAATGCTGTATTGTTTTGAGATGGAGTCAATCGGCAAAGACCTGTGGAAGAAAGGTTTTAATCACTAACTCAACAAGCTATTACAACAAGCTCTTCAATGTGTGTGCGTCTGTGTGTGTTTGCATGTGTGTAAAAAAAAAAAGACAAATGTCACTCGAGTCTTGTTTTTCAATCTATTGAAGAACAGGGAGAAGCCCTCTGGTGAGACTGAGCCTGTGTTTGGCAGAAGTGGGCTGCTTTATGCTCTCTCTCTCTCTGCTTTATACTGTTGTCTTGATCGTGCACCTATTTATGTGCGTTCACCAATGCTTCTGTTAGCATTAGCATGATCACATGATGCGCAGATTACATGGCTTATGTTTTTCTCTGCGTAGGATAATATGGACTTATACAGATGAATATTTACTGCAGTCATTAGGGCCCAGTCTTTTCCAGTCAAGGTTACAACAACAGTGCCTGACATGGGAACTGAACCTGCAACTTCTCCACACAGCACACCCCGGTCTCCACACAGCTCACCCCAGTCTCCACACAGCTCACCCCGATCTCCACACAGCTCACCCCGGTCTCCACACAGCACACCCCGGTCTCCACACAGCACACCCCGGTCTCCGCACATCACACACCGATCTCTGCACCGCTCACACCGATCTCCACACCGATCACCCCGGTCTCCACACAGCTCACCCAGGTCTCCACCAGAGGCCCTAGGATCAGCTCGACACATGATGCTCCTGATTACCAGGCTTACATCATGGACCTACAGTCCCCCGAACAATGGCTCTAACATCGCCGCTCTGCTCTGCCGCTCTACGCACGTGACATGGTAACGGTGCGGAGAAGCTTAAGGAGCCACAAATCAGCTGCACCCGCTGTTATAATCTGTGGCTTTGAGGAACGCCGCCTCCGGAGATTTTCGGGCCGGATTTCGGAATAAAGAACTTAACTCACTCCACAGGAAAGTTGATAGTGTGTGGAATTTTCCTTTTGTTTATTTATTTTTTAAATTTGACCTCAATTGAGATGTGTTTTGTGTAACAATGTGAGATCATGATCAGAGTGCACTCAGTCTCCACATGCAGCCAAAACCTTTAATTACACATCTGTTGTGCAATGTCTTATTTTGTATTTGGATGACCGACACTGTCAAAATATTTGGCTGGTGACACTCTTGGAGAGTGATTGATTATGGTTATTTGATACAGAAGGTAACAAATTTCACTTCAGCCCAAGGCTGCGAGGCTCCTACTGATGGTATTTTATATAGATGTGACTGTGAGGTTCTGTCACACTGCAAGTTGTTGTCCACGACAGTTGCTGTCCATTTCCGCCACCGGGGTGGGGTGGTGTGGGGTGGGGGGTTGTGGCATTTTTATGCAGATCATTGGGAAATGTGGAGATTCTGCAATGTGGAGATGGCAGTCGAGACGTCAGGCGTAGCTTCAGAATGAAGCATCACACGAGCAGTGTACTGCATGGGTGTGGTGAGTGGGCGTGGCCAGGGACCACTCATGGCAGCAGGGCTGTCTCCCGCGCCGATAAAGAGCTTTAAAGCCCATTTGGCAGCGATTGAGGGAGGAGTGGGGACTGTGCATCACCCTGCCACACAAGAGTGCCGATTCTCTAAAGCTGAGAGGGGAATGCTTAATTAAGGCAGGAAACAAACATGACCAGTCGAAATTAAGAGGGAGATAATGAGGACTGGCCGAACATGGCGGCGCCGACATCCTCTGACTATTTAATTACGGTCTTTCTTTTGATAAAAAAAAAAAGAAAAGGGTGCACAAAGGACTTGTACGTCAGTTGTCCCAGCTTTTTTTTTTTTTTCCGGACCCTGCAATGTGGAGTCTCTCAAAATGAAACCCTTTTTTCGAGGCAGAGCCTTTTTCACATCTCCTCTCCTCCGTCGAACGGGCGAACAAACCCCTCCCAGCCCAGAGAGTAACGAACCTCTTTTGGAAGAGGTCCGACGCCTGGCTGAAGATTGGGTTTCGAGGCTCCCCAGCGGGGCTCCCCTTTAGGCCTTGTTGTATTGCATTGTTAATGCCCTCTCAGTCAGCTCCAGAATAGAGAGCTCTGTGGAGCTCGCTGCGTTTCCTGTGAGGTGAACTTTTCTTTCTTTTTTTTCTTCACCTCCCCCTTTCGTACCCTTGTATTTTTTTCGTACCCTTGTATTTTTCTAAAATGGGTCAGCAGATGTTTTAAATGGAGGGAAAGAGCGAGAGCGAAAGAAGAGGAGGAGGGGGGGGAAATGCCGGCCAAGACTAACAGTTTGCTTTGCTGTGTGGGCTGAGAGAGAGAGAGGAGAGAGAGAGAGAGAGAGAGAGAGAGAGAGAGAGAGAGAGAGAGAGAGAGAGAGAGAGAGAGAGAGAGAGAGAGAGAGAGAGAGAGAGAAAAAAAGGACAGCAGGCCCAACTCTTCTTCATGGATACCAGAGGCCCTGCGGGTGTTTTCCAGAGTGGTGCATTATGGGTTGTTTCAGTCATTTACCAGTTCAGCATGAAGGCTTTCTGTGATTGTGATGTCCATATTGGGTTGTCCACGTTGGGTTCCCCTATTGTGTACACAGGCAGCCGCAAATCCACAGATGTGCCAGGTCTGCTTTTATGGATTCTCAAGAATCCACTATAATGAATTTTATGGGTTCAGTAGACGGTAGAGTGTCTATGGGTCTAGTGTCCACATGTTTTTAGAGTATTAGCGAGAGAGAGAGAGATGATGTCAAATTTAGATATTCTTGAGAAACACTCATCTCTTTTCAGTCTCAGACTAAATATTTAGTAAGCGCTTGAATAAGAGCTTCTTGAGGAGACCAGGATGGGTTGTTCAGTGAGAGGTTGTGTGAGCACTGCCGTTCCTCTCCTGTTTCTGTCAGAGAGCTGGCACATGCACCCCTGTGCCACCCACATGCCCTGCCACTCACAGACCTGCTCCAGCCAAAAGCCTGCTCCTCATCCAGAGACAAGTCAGAGGACGTGTGTGTGTGTGTGTGTGTGTGTGTGTGTGTGTGCAATTGTGCATTTTTGAGTGAGTGTTAAATTGTGTGTGCTGCTGTTGCAGGTCCACACAGCCGTGTATCCAGCTGTGCTGCTAATGAGTACCAGTGTCTGGGGACCGAGGTCTGCATTCACATGAGCAAGCTGTGCAACGGAGTACCCGACTGCACTGATGGATGGGATGAGGGTCCACACTGCCGAGGTACGGTGCTGCCTCGCACGCATACACACAACGTACATGTGCGCACACACACACACACACACACACACACATCCCATTGTCATCTCTGTTGCACGCGCTGTCATCCTGTGACACCGTATTGGTGTCATCTCTCTTGCACTCTCTCAGATGTTAGACTGCACTGTCACTCGCTTGTATTCTCTCACACACAGTGCTTGGCAGTGGTGTCAGACTGAGGTCTTTGTGCTCTCACAGTAGTGAAAATCACAGTTCAAGAGTTCTAGTCTGTCAAGTACACTGACTAATAAATTATAACAAATGAAAAATAAGTAATTATGGTAATACAACGGCCTCCTTGGTAACACGATTCTGAATGGCAGTCATGAACAACGAGCACTCATTATTTCTGTACAGAGACTACTGTATAATCATCACTGTTTCTCACATTGCCTATGCTCTATCTCTCCTCACTATATAGCCAAGTAGTTCAGCCAGAACGGTATCATGTCAGTAACTGATGTTAACATGATCTAGGTGACATGCAGAAAAAAGCTTGGAGAAGAAAATGTAAAAACCTGATCATGCTACAGCTGGCACTCCAAACCTGGCCTTCAACGTTCCAAAAATGCCCCTTTTAACATGACACAATTACTGGAAATTTAACCAATTAAATTTTATGAATACTGTCTGAACTATGAAAAATTTAAAACATTATTTCACTTTCAATTTGTGGTTGCTAGGATACTAAAAGCTGTTTTTTGTTTGGGCATATCTTTGTTGCAGAAGCTAGAATGTGCAAATATGTATAATTAAATCAATTTAAACATGGGCTGTGTCTGAAATGGATCCATATTCACTATATAGTGTACTATTTAGGGTATCGGCCATTTCGTAGGGTGTCCAAATTCAAAATGTCAAATTTGACACCCTAAATAGTTCACTCAATATCCCCCGTAATGCACCACAAAACATAGGGTACAAACGATGTACAATGCATCACCGGAGACATTTTCAAGATGGCGACGGCTGAGCCTGCGCTGGTCTACAAATGTAAATATAAATGCAAGTTTCATGTTGTAGCCTATATTAAATCAGTTTAGTCTGCTTTATAACCAAAATATTAAGCAACGCGGTAGATAAAATATATTACAAAGTGTTAACTATTTTTTTAATTTAACAATTATTACTATGTTTAATGGAAAATGCAACTTAATTAGCTAGCTACCTACCCAGTTACCTAACTTACCTATCTACCTACAACGAGACAACAAAACCCTTGTTCAAAATAAAAAAGAACACTTTTTTTTACCGTTTCTTGCATGCTTTCTCACCAAGCCGGTGACCGATGTCGCGCAAGCGTCACGCGTTGCTAAGTAACCTGCTCAGAAACGCTAGTGTCCGAAATAGTCTCCTGGTTTCACTAGTGAATCTCTATCTAGTGCTCTATGTAGATTTCCCTAAGTAGTGTATATGGAGGGAGTGAATGAGTGAGCCATTCCGAACACAGCCATGGTTTTGTGGCAAATAATAAATTTATTTGGCAAGTAGCTGTGGTATAAGCTGAGTAATGTAGGCCTACAGCGAGCGAGTCGGTTATTAAACAAAAAAAGCCCAATCAGTGAGATTAAGAGCCTCTTGCATGACCCTGTCGGGCTTATTTTAAAACTATTGACTTGCCCTCTGTCCATTACCCCTTACACATGTGACTCCTTCTCTCTGACGATGGCTGTGTCTCAAACGGCAAAAATGCTGCCTTTGAAGACAGCATTTGATGGCAGGAAGGAATCGAGCCGTGTCTCATTCAAAAGTTAGTATAAAATGATGCCTTCTAAGGTTCCTAAGAAGGACAATTCTGAAGGCAGCATTGCATGTATTCTTCTCTGGGTAGGATAATCCCGTAGGATATACCTCAGGCTTCTCATTTCCGTTAAAATAATGGTGGCTGAAATCAACGCAACGGTAGTTGCTGCAGCGGAGCTTAAAATTGTGAATATGCAGTGAACTCCATAATTTGTTCTAGTTATATCTAAAAAATGTATTTAATTGTTTACACTGGAATAATGTATGTAATGTTTTTGAGCCTCTGTGAGTTTTCTATTAACTAGCCAGCTAACTTGCTAGTCAATACGTTACTTTTCAATAGAACAAGCAAACGTAGAGTAAAGGCCGGTTCAAACTAAAAAGACGAGATGAGAATGATCACGTTTAAAAAAAAAATTATTGAGATATTATTATAGATTTTTCATGACAGACAAAACACAAGAAAAACAGAATGACAATACAAGGACATGGCTGTAGCACAGACAGGACAATGATAATGTTAAAACTAGACTGTTCACACTGAAACAACGAGACCAGCTCTAAGACCGTTTCTATAGTAACATTCCAATTACGTTATTATATGTTACTGCAAACTGTGTGCAAGTTAAGTTTGTTGCCAATTTCCAAAATTGTACCGTTTCATTTTTTGGAAGCTAGCTAGCTACCTTTCAAAGACGAGAGATAGTCTAACGTCGTAACGTTAATGTTAGCCGTTAGCAGGAATAATGGGTACCACCGGTAAGCAGCTATCTCAATGATCTCTGTCTCTGTTTTTTGTTGTTTTATTTGAATACCCCGGTAATGACACATTATACTGCACTGGCCTCCCTCTTCTCGAACAGACTGATAATATTATTGATCAGATAATTTACGTAACGTAAAGGTAACGATTAACGTAACAGATGAAACAACTTCTGCATTATGGTAAGTTTGTATCGTCTGCATGCACTTTCACTTTCATGTAGCATACGTTTACCAAGTTTGACAGCTGTCAATCATCAATTATTACGCACAGGACGCTGATTGGCTGAGAGAGACCGATAGTTTTAAGTTTTAAGAAAAGATTTGACAAATCTTTAAATCATGTTAAATCTTGGAGACAACTTGAAACTACTGGAGACGTTCTAAAACTAGACCGTTCACACCAACGCCGAAACATTATAAAACGGCAGTTTTAAGTCCCGGTGTGAACCGGCCTTAATGAACAACAGTAAACAGTGATCTCACGTGACATCTTCCTGCCTTTGAAGTGCGTCCCAGATTTGTTGCCTTTTGAGCTACCTTCAGAGGGAGCTCACTTCGAAGGATGCAAGGCAGCATGGCAGCAAGGCAGCTGTTTTCCGTTTGAGACATAGCCAATATCTCAGACAGAGATGTCATTCACCCCCAATGATGTCGCCAGTGATGCAGAACGCAACCTTTGTCACAGACCGACACTTCAGCTGACTGTCTTGTGAAGCCTCAGAGGTGGGGTTCAGCGTCTGTGGCGTCAACAGTGTTGCTTCCTTCATTCCGTTACACATTTCAATAAGTGTGCTGCCATATTTCTGCGCACTGTCCCACCCATAGATATGACATATCATGTAATGTAATCGTAATTTGGAATTCTGAAATGGAACAGTTTGGCAGCCATCTTACCTGGGTACAGTTCCTAGCCAGCTATAATAGGAACCTATGGCAAAAGTGTCTTGTACTTTCTAACCAACTGTGATGTCATAATCGGGTCTCAGAAGCCAGATAGCTGATGATTGTCTCATAGATATAGAACCATGGTTACTAGCCACCATCTTACCTGGGTATGGTCTCAAAAATTGTGCCACTAAACTATGACATATGTCACATCTATGGTTCTATATTTTTGGGCCCACCATTGTCACACTGTAGCACACGCTAATGTCATCTCAGTCACACGCTGATGTCAGAGCTAGGGATCTGACAGCTCTGATTTCCTGCCTGTGGTGTTTGTTGTCTTTAGATTGGACTCCATGAAAGGGGTACCTCATAGGCAGCTCTCAGCTGACGCCTGAAATCCTGTGAGAGATCCAGTCTCTTAGGCCATTCTGTGTGAGCTGGCCTGGGTGTGGGTTTCCCGGCCTGGCTGCGAGCCTTTTATTGGAGTGTCAGGACACGCCCTTTGTTTAAACAGTATTATGAGTGTGTGAGGTACAGGGTTAGGTCTTGGATCGTGTGCTGTGGATAAAAGGAACATGTTTTTGTCCTCTCAGTTACCTCCAATTACTATAGTGGCACAGATGGTGTATCATTTTGAATGCGTTCAAGCACATACGTGCATGCATGTGTGTGTTTTGAGGCATGACTTGATGGTCTACCTCTTGTTTTTACAATCCATTCAATCCCATCTGATGGTGTCAGGTCAAAAATATTCCTCCTATCAAAATTTGGGTGCTTTCGGGATCGCGCTGAGAACTCATTTTGTATAATTTTAGGTAGCTTTCTGCTCTGCCAGTGTAAAATAATACTGTAATGCGAACTTAAAAGGAATGTATTATTATTTAATTAATACATTTCACTGTGAAACTTTATTGTTGAGTGTTATGAGGTCATGTTTGGAAGAGCGAGCTGGCTTGCACAGTAAATAACAATGATATTGTGAAATTGGCCAGATTTAGATTTCGTTAACTAGCTAGCTAACAATACCGGTAGCTACCTATCTAGCTAGTTTCCTTTCGTTGGTGCACTGCTCATTCGTCAGATAATATATCGAAAAGAATAGATAGTTAAGCTTTTGCCAAATAAACCATGCCTTGGAAATGGTTTTGTTGTATTGTTCAGTGGCTGGTTATAGTAACAAAAATACAACGAGAACCATTATCCACCGAAGTTGCCACGCACGTAATTTTCGTTCGATTAGCAACCAAAATGAATGACTGGGCCTTTAAATAAATGTTAAAAACTCGATAAAACCTACCATTATTTAATGATTTGTGTGGAACATGCATGTGGTGAAATGTCGCCTTGCAATTTAGCTTGCTTTAAATAGACTAACGTTAGATCAAATGGTTGCAATTAACTTAACGTTAGCGTTTAAGTTAACTTAACTTTGATTTCGAGCTTGCGTGTGATATTTATCTCTTGATAATTATACTTTTGATTGCATCAAACCACAGAACTGTATAAGAAACAGTTATGGTTTTCAACCATGGCTGGATGATGTCGATGGCACTCGGGTTGAGGGCGTGGATTTAGATCACACCCCTACAATCCTGAGTTCTTTCAAGACTGAGTTTACTAGCTGACTTTGAGATGTATGAATGATTGCGTAACAATGGGTGCTAATTAACTGGCCCATTCTAGCTCACGCTCAAAATACACAAGAAGAGAATTTGTGGATAGCCTACATAGGCTACATCATGAACAGTAAGAATATTATTTTTAATCATGAAGCAAATCGTGTTACAGAATACAAGAGTAACTAGTATTTGAATCAAACAAGCAATCTATTATAACACACAGTGAATAGCAAGCAAATCAAAACCTTATAAAAAAATAAAAAAATAAAACCCATGATCAAATGGAAATGTGATTTTTTTTACACTTACATTGTGAGTAGGCTTAGTGCTAGTAAGCATCGTTATGATCATTTCAGTCCTGATAAACATCTGTAACTCCCGGCAGAAACTATACCTATACCCTACACTAAAAAAATACCATAAAAACGGCAAAATTGCTGCTAGTCTTTTTATCGTTTTCTTACAGTAGAACCATTTCAAACACGTGAAATCTCTAATTTAAATATCGCTGTTTACGGCTGGAGTAATTTACATAATACTTTTTGTTGATCACCTGCAAAGTGTGAAATGATAACACGTGCAAATACTTTGGCTGCGCCCACAAAATAACACCCCTTATTTGGGATCTTAGTAAATCGACCCCAATGTGTCATTTTTTAACACACCTCTGTCTTGTTAAGGTCAACTCATTTTCTGTTACTTTCAACACAGGCTGCGTAATGCATTAATTGCATAATTTGCACAAAAGTAGTAACATACAAATTGTGTTGGATATCAACACATTCTTTTTGAGAGTATAATAGAGAATAATTGCACATTTATTATCTTCCAATACAAGCGAGGAACTAAAGCAACAGTTGGATGATCTTTGGGTATTGATGTCCTCTCATTCCAAATATCAAACTGAAACCCATATCTTTAATTGAAGGTTCCATACAACTTAATGCCAAAAGTAACGTCAATCTTACTAATCAAAGTGTATTTAGAGATCTTAAATTACAGTTTTGACTAGTCATAAAGGAATTGGAGATATCCATAATGTGAATCCGGTCATGCTAATAAGTAATGAAAGGGCTTGCCATACAAACACAGGAATTTGAGCTTCTCTAGTGACGTCACAGGCAGAGGTGGTGCTCATACTCTGAAAATGCTCACAGATGGCCAGTACCCACCCTCTGTGATCTTACAGACCAAAACAGTGCTTACCCTCTGTGATGTCCAACCAGCAGTACAGATAGAGGCAGCGCCCGGCCACACTGATGGTGCTTGAGGGTCACTTTCCTTCCTTGCATAGTACCCATATTACCTCCATTTATGCACTGCCTGATTCAAGATGCTGCCTCTTCCTGCTGTCCTCTATAAAGCTCTGATGTCTGTCCGGCTAGCTCTCCCATCAGCTGTTTTAATTAGCTTTGCTCCATTTTCTCCAAAACGGTTCTGTCATGACAACGCCTGTTATATGAGTCATGTCTTTAACGTATGAATTAGCCTGCATTAAAGAAAATGCCTCCTCATGGAGTGTTCACGGTGTGGGGAAAAGCGGGCGACACAGAGAGGTAGAAAGGATAAGAAAGCCTCAACAAGCATAAGACATCAGTGAACATTGAGCATTGATATAAATCTGTGTGGCCCCCTGGTTGGCCCTGCCACCTAGTTGGCCCCACCCTCTGGTTTTAGCCCCCCCCCCCAGGTACGTGCACAGCAGCAGCATCAGTAGTAGGCTTGTGGGAGTGCCCCCCCCCCCACAAAGTAACTTGCAATCATTCCAAAGTTGAGCAAGGAAGGGAAGGATGATTTATTGAGCAGGGCTACATTGTGTGATTATGTAATCGCAGCAGACGTCCAGAGCCGAAAACGGTAAATGTATCAAGCGCCGCAAATATAAAAGGCTGATAAGGGCCGATAAGGTGGGTTATGTCAGAGCAGTGAGCACTAAAGCCTTTAGGACTGAATTCAGGCTAAAGCACTGAAGTGCAGCCCAGTCAGAGAGGTACCGGACTGATGCGACCTGTACAACCGAGCCCAACGTGTCCAGGTATGCAGAATGTAAGAGGTGAACGTCATGGTGACATCCTCACCTGGGCGTGGTGGAGGGGGGAGGGGGCGCGCGCAGCAGCAGCAGACTGTGAGCTGCAAACGTCCACTGCCCTTAGTTTTTATTTATTTTATCATTTATTTCATATTATTTCACTTGTAATGTATGTTTTCCACTAGCCCAGTCCATTTTTGCATGCGATATTGCATATTTTTTGATACATAAAGGCTTGTAAAGGGGCTTCGGTTTGTGATTTAATCTGTGTTCTGTTTACCTTGGAAAACTCCTGTTTGCTTAGTAAAGCCGTATGTGGGTGAAGTATTGATGAGGTGAGGCGTTTCTCTGGAACGTCCTCTTCAGGCACAGACATACACACACATGGACACACACCACACTCACACAATGCACATGCACATATGCCCACACACTCTCTCTCACACACACACACGCACACACGCACATGCACATATGCCCACACACTCTCTCTCACACACACACACACACACGCACACACACGCACATGCACATATGCCCACACGCACATGCACATATGCCCACACACTCTCTCTCACACACACATGCACACATGCCCACACACTCACACACACACACACTCACACACAGACAGGTACAGTACCTGCACACATATGTGCGCTCACATACTGTATTTCTCACACACACGCATGCAGACTAACCATTTGTCTCCCTCTCTCCCCCCCCACACACACACACAGATAGACATTTGAGGTGTAATACATTTTGACAGACATTTTGATAAGATAAATATATATGGCAAAAATGGTCTCATAACAACATGCTCGTATTTTAACTTTGGCCGGGATTTTTATTACTCACCATCATTAACATATCACTGCCTGATGAGATGTTTTTATAGCCAGTCTATAGCAGAGCTCCTGAGATGGATTATGTGTTTATTGTAGTTGTGCTTCCATTTCATAAGAGAGAGCTACACTGTTGCAGCTTCCTTTGCTTTGTGTGGTGAACGTGTTACAGTGCATTGGGTGGTAAAATGGCTTGCTTAAAGTGATCCATCCATATCTACTGCATATCTGGCAGCAGAGTGATGGGTTGAGACTCATTTGATACCCCAGACCCTTATAGATTACAGCCATTTATCCAACCATGTGTTCCAGCGTACCTTACAGCTTAATCTACCCCCTCCCCCAATTCCCATAGAAATCCATTGTAATGCAGAGAGGTTATAGTATCGCTTGTAGGTACCTGAAAATAAGCTATTTTGATTTTGTTGAGTCACAGACATCAGGAAAGTCATGGCATGCAAAGGATATGCAACCAACTATTAAATATGATGACTTTATTTAAGTTTATGTGAATTTATCCAATTACTTTTCGTGCTCTCAAATGGAGGCACTATATAGGGCTAAAATTGCTACACGGTTCACCCAATATGGATGTAAAAACCCTCAAATTAAAGCTGAAAGTCTCCACTTTCTCCTCATAGTCACTGTTCCTAGCAACTAAAATTGTGTCACTGTCCAAATACTTACGGACTGTGTGCGTGCGTGCGTGCGTCTCATGGTAGTGCCACTGTTTGGAACCGAGTTCAGCTCGAGCTTTCTTGCTGCACTGTTTTGCAGGTGGGTGTGTTTGCCCAGGTTTACATGCGCTCTCCACCCTTATAAAGAACTGCTTTGAGACTACAGACAGCCCCACACTGGACAAACAGCACCGTAGGTCATTAATAAGGTGAAAAAAAGCAGGGATTCCATGTTTTACCCTAACTTTAACTTTCTCTTACTGGCTGTGCACAGGTTTCACTATTTTCACTTTTCTGACCACATGGGAACAGGGTCAGGGGTCATTGATTGTGTTGTTGCCCTTGGAGACAGGTTTGTCTGAGGGGAAGAGCTTGGTGCTGATGCTATGCCAAATCGCTCGTGTGTCACCAGGAAGTGCCGCCGTCCGAGTCAGTTGACCCGGAGCACAAGGAGGTGTGCAGAGGCGGAGAGAGCCGAGGCAACATGAATGCAGAGTCGTGAAGGAGAAGAGAGAGAAAGAGAGAGACAGAGAGACGCATGTTACTTTCAGTGTTCTTGCTTTTCTTCTTGCAATTGAAACAAATGATTTGCTTGGGAAATATGATGCAATGTATTATACTCCATTAAAGTCAGTCTGCATCTGACCAACGGACAGACAGACAGGCAGGATTGGGATTGCAGATGCCACTGTGTTTGTGTTTGGGTTCTGGAATGTGAGAGAGACGTGTGAGTTTTTGGCGGGGCGGAGTGGGGGGGGGGGGTAGCCGTCTAGCACAAGGTGACAGTGTTAGGCAACGTTCCCAAGAGGAGGAGGAGGGAGGTGTTTGGACTTGGCCCATCTGCTCGGTTGCCTTGGTTACCACCACCATGGGCAATAGTGGGTGCGCAGGTCATGATTTTTCATGATGAAGTTGCCTCTTGCGTGATTCTGGAATGGCTCCAGGTGCTGCACTGCTCTGTGGACCTGTCATGGGCTGTCCTACACCAGTTTGTTTCACCGCACCCTCCCTAAAGCATGTTTTGTGAGAGGGGAGGGGGGGTGGCTGGCCCCTAAAATCTCAGGGAATTATGGGGAGGAATTTAACCTCTGGAATGAAGAAACAGCAGGACAACAGCAGTGTGGTGCGCATGTTCTGCAGTTCACTGGTGGAGCAGATGTGTGGTCACGGTGTGGGAGGAGACTTTCTTTAAACCCTCCCTCCCTCCTGGGGCCATATTGCCAACTGTCACAGGCCCTGAAGCCCAGTGTTTTTGGCAGGACGAGCCACCCGGTTGCTTCGGTAACCGGGTGGTTGAGAGTTTGAATGCTCCAAGAGAGATGACAATGTTTCTTAAACAGGGATCATAACCTGGACTGTTCCCGCTCGTAGAAAACAAAAATATGTAAAATTTTCACACTGACTCACCTTGCGTGAACAGATCTGGCAAACAAATACTGATATTCAAATGTATATTTTATGAGCTCTAGAGCCCTTTCAGTTTTATGGCTCTATGGCTTGTGCTTGGATCCAATCCAGAGTCTGGGCTCTGATTTCCACTCCTGCAAAAAGTGTTCAGGGAGAGAGAAAGCTTCGCAAAACTTTACTGTAGCGTCGCCCGCAATTCCGGATACTGCAGCCCTGTTACCTGGCGCATGCCATTAACGCCTAAATTAGACCGTGAGCTGCAATATTAGATGGGGCAAGCTGTTAGCTGCTATGTTAGACGACGCAGGCCGTTGGCTACTACATTAGATGGGGCAAGCCATTAGCTGCTACGTTACACGGCACAGGCTGTTAGCCATTACGTTATGGCAGGCTCTAGCTTCAGCCCGCGTTGAACTCGGTTTGCCACCTCCATGGCTCACCTCTCCCCCGTGGTGCTGTCAGACTCCGGCAGAAACAAAAGGAACAACAGACCAGATTGCATTATATTATATTCTCTGTTATGGTGCCATCTGTTTCTCTACACATACCGATTACGTGAAATGCGGCGCTAGGCCCTAGGGCGTTCAAGGCTGTTTGTAAACTGTGCTGGGAGAGGAGGATGTTTGTCTTAAGTATCGCTGTGTTTATGACATGCCTGGAGGTCGTCCTCTCTGAGTCTCTGGACTTTTTATTTATGTGCCTGGCAGTCCTCCCCGTTCACGGTGACTCACTCTGCTTTCACCGTTATGCAATTTCACCTTTATGCTACGTTATTTTCTGAGGAGATTCAGGTTGAGCATCTTTGGCTTGCGGTTGCGAGTGTAATGCCCCATTTTGGAATCGAACCCGCAACCTTCTGGGTGCTCATTAGCTACAGTTCACTGCTGATTGCTTTCATTAAAACAGTCAATATCTGTGGCTGAATATCCACTTGCCTTTACTGGCATATTCCTCTTTTAATATATATTCAATATATTTTGTATATTCCATTCTGTTATCATTATTTTATTGTATTTATTATTTTATCTTTCTTCAGTTAGCAACTTTGTTTCATTTGTATTTTGCTGTTATGTCTGTGAAGTGCTTTTGGATGCATGTTTTATAAAAATGGTGCTGTACAAATTAAGTTATTATTAATATATTATGTGTGTTCAGGGTGGGGTGAGGGCGTTGGCAGGGGGAGGAGCTTCTAGATGAGTGGCATGGCTGCGGTTAGCCTCGGCATGGCTGGCGGTGTGGTCCGGGGGAATTGATTTGATACGGGCCGCAGTGTTTGCCCACGGTTCCTGATCCCAGCGCCTGGGCTCAAAGAGCCCTTTGTGCTCCCCGGCGAGCTGTGCTTTGTGCAACAAGGACCCGTTCCCATGCCGGGTTCTGGAGCAGCACTGCGCAGACGCGCCTCGCACTGCGCAGACGCGCCTCGCACTGCGCAGACGCGCCTCGCACTGCGCAGACAGGCCTCGCACTGCGCAGACAGGCCTCGCACTGCGCAGACAGGCCTCGCACTGCGCAGACAGGCCTCGCACTGCGCAGACACGCCTTGCACTGCGCAGACAGGCCTCGCACTGCGCAGACAGGCCTCGCACTGCGCAGACACGCCTCGCACTGCGCAGACAGGCCTCACACTGCGCAGACAGGCCTCACACTGCGCAGACGCGCCTCACATTGCGCAGACACACCTCACACTGCACTCCTGCCGAACCACTGTGCAAAACTTGAAGCGCACTGTGATAACCGATTGAATCAGTATCTTGTCATCGTCTGCCATTCTGATGTCTCTTTCTCTCTCCCCTGCTCTCTCACTTTCCCTCTCCCCTGCTCTCTCACTTTCTCTCTCCCCTGCTCTCTCACTTTCCCTCTCCCCTGCTCTCTCTCTTTCTCTCTCCCCTGCTCTCTCACTTTCCCTCTCTCGCTCTCTCTCTTTCTCTCTCCCCTGCTCTCACTTTTCCTCTCTCGCTCTCTCTCCCCTGCTCTCACTTTTCCTCTCTCGCTCTCTCTCTTTCTCTCTCTCTGCAGAGTTTGCCTCTAACTGCACACACTTGGGCTGCCAGTATAACTGCTCAGTCACACCCACGGGACCCATGTGCTACTGCAGGAATGCCTTTGAGATCGGCCCAGACGGCAAGACGTGCAAAGGTCAGTGAGCAGTGGGGTCTGGGGGGGGCTGTATTCAGAGGGTCTGTATCCAGAGGGTGAGGGGGTGTGTGTATCCTGAAGGTGAGGGGTGGGTGTGCGTTTGTATCCTGAGGGTGAGGGGGTGTGTGTGTTTGTATCCTGAAGGTGACGGGGGTGTGTGTGTATCCTGAGGGTGAGGGGGTGTATGTGTGTATCCTGAGGGTGAGGGGGTGTATGTGTGTATCCTGAGGGTGAGGGGGTGTTGGTGTGTATCCTGAGGGTGAGGGGGTGTGTGTGTGTATCCTGAGGGTGAGGGGGTGTGTGTGTGTATCCTGAGGGTGAGGGGGTGTTGGTGTGTATCCTGAGGGTGAGGGGGTGTTGGTGTGTATCCTGAGGGTGAGGGGGTGTTGGTGTGTGTATCCTGAGGGTGAGGGGGTGTTGGTGTGTATCCTGAGGGTGAGGGGGTGTATGTGTGTATGTGTGTATACTGAGGGTGAGGGGGTGTTGGTGTGTATCCTGAGGGTGAGGGGGTGTATGTGTGTATCCTGAGGGTGAGGGGGTGTTGGTGTGTATCCTGAGGGTGAGGGGGTGTGTGTGTGTATCCTGAGGGTGAGGGGGTGTATGTGTGTATCCTGAGGGTGAGGGGGTGTTTGTGTGTATCCTGAGGGTGAGGGGGTGTATGTGTGTATCCTGAGGGTGAGGGGGTGTATGTGTGTATTCTGAGGGTGAGGGGGTGTTGGTGTGTATCCTGAGGGTGAGGGGGTGTTGGTGTGTATCCTGAGGGTGAGGGGGCGTATGTGTGTATCCTGAGGGTGAGGGGGTGTATGTGTGTATCCTGAGGGTGAGGGGGTGTTGGTGTGTATCCTGAGGGTGAGGGGGTGTTGGTGTGTATCCTGAGGGTGAGGGGGTGTATGTGTGTATGTGTGTATTCTGAGGGCGACTGTGTTTCAGATTTTGATGAGTGCACCGTGTACGGGAGCTGCAGCCAGACCTGCAGTAACACGGAGGGGGGGTTCAGCTGCAGCTGTGTGGAGGGATACCTGCCCCAACCTGACAACCGCTCCTGCAAGGCCAAGAACGGTCAGAACCACACACACACACATGTGTATATACATACATCTGTATACACACACACACGCACCGATGCACGCACACATAGACGCACACCTGTATACACACACAAACGCACACACACACACACTTGTATACAAATACACACACGCATACACACACAAATACACACACACACACACACACATACAAACTTATAAACACAACCAATGTGTCACACACATACAAACACCCACACACGCGCGTTTAGAAGGGCGCGTTTAGAAGGGCGCGTTTAGAATGTAGATGCAGCGGTAGCCGTGTTTGTCGTGTTCAGATTTGCAAAAAGCTGACTCGTCTGTCTTGGTTCTGCTTGTGGTTGTGCCTCAGATCCGGTGGAACGGCCCCCGGTGCTGCTCATCGCTAACTCGCAGAACATCCAGGCCACCACCCTGAGTGGGGCGCCGGTCCACAGCCTGCTGTCCACCAGCACCAAGCAGACCACCGCCATGGACTTTCTGTATGCCCAGGAGACTGTCTGCTGGCTCCACATGGGAGACCAGGCCTCCAGCACCCAGCTCAAATGCGCCAAGATCCCCAACCTCAAGGGCTTCACAGAGGAGAGGACTATCAACATCTCTCTGAGCCTACACCGTAAGTACAGCCTAGAGAATAACCACACCCTTACCCATAGAGTGTGTACACCACCCTTACCCGTAGAGTGTGTGTGTGTGTGTGTACACCACTCTTACCTGTTCATGACTTGCACATCGCTGAGACCTCTCTATTAAAGAGGGGGATTTGCTCGGGGGGAAACCGTGGAGAGCTTTTACACTTGGCAGTGTTGACGCACGGTGAACGACAAAATGGCCACTGTTTTCAGTCTCCCTGTGGCTGACGGGTGGGGCCATAAACAGTGGTGGGTGGCTCAGGCCACGCCCCCCCCCCCCCTGCCTGCCCCTCTCACCCTATGGCTCTGCAGCACTTGTGTGATAGGGTTTAAGTGATTGGTAAACACGAGGCTGGCCCCTAGTTTTCAGGTCAGGCGATTGGCAAATGTTTTCCACAATGTGTTCTTTCTTAAAGAGGGTGGGGAGGAAGGCAGGTCAAACTGTAAACATTTGTGTGCTTGTGTGTGTGTGTGTGTGTGTGTGTGTGTGTGTGTCTTTGTGTACTGGGTCTGTGTGTGTTACTTGTACTACAGACATGTGGGATCAGTCAGAAATATAATTACAAAATATACAACAAAAAAATACGTGATGAAAAATGAAAGAAAGTGTTAAAAATATGCTTTACTGCACATCATAAAATAATCAACAGATCATAAAATAAGTACAGCTGACCATGCCCCAAGGGGTCAAATGTCCCGTGAACTACACGCCATCGGCCAGACGGCGTCTTCATCTTACAGTTCCACAGGCTAACTGCGCCCTTTTAGACTCCCAAAATATTACTCAAATAGACCAAGAAACTCTTTCATACCACCGGCAAGGATGCATCATTTAGAGACGTAGCCTAAGCTACCCATGAGTGGTGTGGGACAGTTGGGTTCATACGGCGCTAGTGCTACATTTTAATTTACCTCAGTTTATTTATGTTATTTACTTGTTACCTTTTTTTTTACCTGATATAATTCTGAAAATTCAATGCTGTCGTCTCAAATTTTATGTGACACGCTGCAAAGCAAATTGCCCATTTGGACATCGAGATTTACTGGTAAAGGCACTAGGTTCTAGTGTTCCCACCTACAGTAGTACAGCATTTCTGCTGGAGTGAGTGAGTGAGAAATAGATGTGTGGTTGAGCAGTGGGGGGAAAAGTCACTTGTCAGCTCATCTATTTATGGCGAGTCTCAGTTTGGGAGTGTTACTCACACGCCATCAAATGCAACCCGTGACTTTCACGTGTTATTGTGAACAAAGCACTCCCTCAGCTGCAGGAACATGGATGTCCTCACACTTTTTTCTTTTTCCACTATTTGACTTTTTCCCTGCTGTTACACTTGTCATAATTTGCTGAGGGTGAGAGGCTGCTGATGTGGTGCTGTGTGTGTGTGTGTGTGTGTGTGTGTTTGTGTTTGTGTGTGTGTGTGGGAAAGCTGGCCCTCATCACCTTGTGGTTGTTAGGTTTTGCTGACGGGCAGAGCTATTGCATGCCAGTGTCCTTGTAATGTCCAGGTGAAGGCGGTTGGTTGACAAACAGTGGGTGTGTGCATGAGTTAAGCTACAGATTCGCATGGTTTTTTGATTGGGTGTGTGTGGAAGGACAGGCGGTTCATGGTGATTTTTGCTTTCTGATTGGCTGAGCTGCTCATGTTTACATTCCTGAAAAGCCACAACATTCCTGCAGCAAGCTTTTTTTGTAGTGCCTCACCCGTCCACACAGACACACACACACACACACACACACACACACACATAAGACAGCTCTATTTTGGTTTACTGAGTGGGGCGTACGGGTGTGTGCTGCTGTACGTGAGGAGCAGGCGCTGACCGGGCCTTTATTGCCTGACCCGGCTGCATGCCGCTCACACTGAGGAAGCAATCGGGGAGGCTACCATTTCCTGCCCCCAAGTGCTGAGCGCATAAGCACTTCCTGTTTCCCTGTGGTCACCCTGCTGGAGCCTGCCGTGCGGGAATTGAGGGAGCGGGACAGTGGGCAGTCATATGTGTGGGGGTAGTGGTTAGGGAATTGGGTTTCTGACTCAGAGTTTCTTCAGCTCCCAGCTGCCGTTGTACCCTTGAGCAACAACAAACTTATCATGACTCACTTTAGTCAAATATCCAGCTGTATAAACCAGTAGTATATAAAAAGACAACGTGTAAGTCAAAATGAATGTTGTCTGCTAAGCACATGAATAATGTTGTGATCAAATGTGGTATTCAGAGGTATTTCGCAATGTGTCCATCCGCTGCAATCCCGCTGCGACTGATATGGAACGCGTCTGGAAAAGCAGGGCCTCGCTGAGTCAGTCTCCTATTCCGATACGGCACATTTTATTACTCCTCATTTTTCAATTGGTCGGCCTGGAGGTGATTGTGTTACACAACACTGTAATTAAGCAGCTGAGCTCAGTGTGGCTCTTTATGGGCTGCCAGAGATTCAGGCCAGAGTTTAATTGCTCTCTGTATATGTAATGTTGAAAATTGTTGGGTATGAGGGTGTGTAATGTTGAATAGGGTTGGGTATGGGGATGTGTGTGACGTTGAATAGTGTTGGACATGGGGGTGTGTATAATGTAGAATAGTGTTGGGTATGAGTCTGTTTAATGTTGACTGTTTTGGGTATGAAGGTGTGTGTAATGTTCATTACACAACTGCTTTTTTGCACAATCAAATCAATGTAATTGCACTACTCTAAAAAAAATAATAAATACATAAATTGATGAGGTTTTTACAGTAACTTACTGGCAGCAGTGTGGCCAGTGACTTACTGTATTTCTGTTTCACAGTAGGAATACTGAAATATGTTTACAGTGTGAAAAACATTACTGTACAGGAAATTACAATACTTTACTGTAATTTATATGGCATTAACACAGTATTACAATAACTGGGCTACTGTACAAGCAATTGCGATAGTTTACTGTATTTACTACAGTATTAATAAAGTATTACAATATTTACTGGATAATAAATTGCAATACTTTACTGTAATGTATAGTCCTAGTGTAATATTTACCTTTGACTGAACGCAATTTCTCTAAACACAGCACCCTGGTATGGGGTTCCATAGGCACTACTGTATTCTCACTTTTTTTCCATCAAGAAAATGGACAGGTACAAGTAAATAATATTTCAGAAACGTCGCCTACTAAATTAAATTCAACCTGAATTGAATTGAATAAAACCTACAATAGATAAATGGAAAGCTGTGTTTTTTCCAAAGTAGTCTGTAATGCTTGGTAAATCGACCTAGATGTTTAAATGCGTTGTTAAAAAACCGGAGATTACAGATGGGACGAGTATGGAAAGAGAGAAGCTTACTCAGAAGCCCAAAGTGAGATTTGAACCCCGTTCCTCTCACTCGTCCAAATATTCCAAAGTGAACACATTACCAGTCAGTTAAAGGCAAAATCGCTGATAGCTAAGGGCAACAGCGTTATTTTGAACCTGAGGGTACCGTCCCCAGAGAGTGTTTTTACTGTAGCCTGCTACGAGGTCTTCGCTTTACTGCACCTTACTGTGCTTACTAGTGAATTACAAGTGTGTTTGTTACAGTGTAGCATCTCTCGTCTATCTTTTCACTGCGACTCCACATCGAGATTTAAGGAATTATTACTTTAAAAGGTACCAGCGGCAGTAAAATGTGTATTTCAGGGACTTATTAGGCTACTTAAGAAAGTAACAGCGGCAGTAAAATTTGTATTTCACTGATAGTGACATTTTGCAAAGTAATCCGCGGTTCACGGATCAACTACGTTCCATAACGCCCCTAGTGTTTAAGGTTGAATAGTGCTGGGTATTCGTGTGCTTAATGTTGAGTAGTGTTGGGTTTTTGCTGCGGGGGCATTGCAGAGTGGTGGGGAGAAAGCTCTGATCTGGTGCAGGAAGCCATGTGTTTCAGTAAAGCCTGACCTCAGGATGAAGGGCAGATGACCAGACCAGATGTGCCCTTGTGAACTCCCTCTCTTTCTCTGTCTTTCTCTCTTTCTCTCTCGGGTCATCACAGTGGTGATTAATAAACATCAAGACAAGCCAAAGCAGCTTGGCCAATGCAGTCACACAAAGCTCATAAAGTCTGTGTCAGACTTTCTGTCCTCTCCTGTCTTCTTCTTTTCCTCCCTCCCTCGTGCTCAGTGTCACTATCTCTCCATCTTTTTGAAATCGAGCAGGGTCCTCTTACAGAACAAACCGAACAGGCCTCCTACAGGGGCAGTTCATGGTGGCACAGCATGGAGTGAAGACACCGCCCTGAGCGTGGAAGGAAGAGGGGCCTTATTTTTGGAGGGTCAAATAGACATGGACTTCTTGTGCATTTACCCACTGTCCATACAGTACCACAGGAGAGCTTTAGCGCCCACTGTCCATACAGTACCACAGAAGAGCGTTAGCACCCACTGTCCATACAGTACCACAGAAGAGCGTAAGCACCCACTGTCCATACAGTACCACAGGATAGCGTAAGCGCTCACTGTCCATACAGTACCACAGGATAGCGTAAGCGCTCACTGTCCATACAGTACCACAGGATAGCGTAAGCGCTCACTGTCCATACAGTTGCCACAGGAGAGCCTTAGTGCCCATTGCCCATACAGTTGCCACAGGAGAGCCTTAGTGCCCATTGCCCATACAGTACCACAGGAGAGCGTTAGCGGCCATGGTTCATTCAGTACCACAGAAGAGCGTTAGCACCCACTGTCCATACAGTACCACAGAAGAGTGTTAGCACCCACTGTCCATACAGTACCACAGAAAAGCGTTAGCGGCCATGGTTCATTCAGTACCACAGGAGAGCGTTAGCACCCACTGTCCATACAGTACCACAGAAGAGCGTTAGCACCCACTGTCCATACAGTACCACAGGAGAGCTTTAGCACCCACTGTCCGTGATCAGAGATGCGTATCTCTCACTGATGCTAGCTGGTAGCTTGCAGGCAGATGATGTGTCCACTGGGTACTGGTGGTCACAGTTCGGTAAGGATGTAGCCGAGCCTCGGCTACACTCATAATCAGTTCCTTTATTGGCCCAGTCACTCATACCCCTTTTCCACCAAGCAAGTTTGAGGGCCGGTTCGGAGTCGGTGCCTAATCTCAGACCAGTTTTTCGCATTTCGACAGCAAAATAACCGGCTCTCGGCCATGAAAACTGGTTCCAGAGCGGCACCAACACTTAGCTGGTCCAGAACCAAGAACCGCTTACATCAGGGGCTGGGGGCGGGATTATCATGAGAGGCTCAGGCTAGCTTCAGACAGAGCGAGGAGTAGGAATAAGAAATCTCACATTGATGCACGAGACTGCTGTAACGGTAGTTCGAAATTTCAGTTAGCCTTCGGTTGCTAGCAAATTTATGCCCCAATGTTAAGTAGATGGACAATTAATTTCCGGTATCGTAGAATTATAAAGGTGTATTTAAAAACTGTACAATAAACAAAAATGTCATTTGTCAAAAGCATTAGTCTATGTCATGTCCGACATAACGGTATGTCTACTTTAGCGATTAGAGTTGTAAAATTTGAGATAGGTCATTGGGAAAAAAAGTCTTAATCTAAATGCTAATTTTTTAATGTACTTATTGGTATGAAAACGGCTTAACAAATCTTTCCCATATTTGTTTAATGTTGAGATATTGATGCGATGAGTTGATCTGCCAAATGGCTTGGTAATTTGTATTAAAACGGCTGAGAAATTGACGAGCGAAATTTGAGTTTTAACATGTAATGTATGTAGGCTCACAAAGCCAAGAGCAACACTAGAGATGCGATGTAGTCCGCCATTGTTGTTGCTGTGCTTGAAGTTGGTGCTAGCGTTGCTGGGAAAACGGAGATGTATACAGTGACGTAATGACATGGCTCTCTAGCCCGTGGAAAAGCAAACCGGTTCTTAGAAGGTTCCCAAGTTGAACCAGCTGTGAACCGGCACTAGCGCCAGCCCAGAACCAGAACTAGGTTCGTGTTGGTGGAAAGGGGGTATCAGAATCCTGAGCCCTGCAGTGGAGTGTGCGGCGCATACAGCCAGAGCTACCGTCCCAGGTCACCCTTCTCACAGGACTTGTTTGGCCGTATGAAGTCCAGACACATGCCTATACAGTTTTTTTTTGTTTTTGTTTTTTTTGTCTAATATTCTCAGCATGTCTGCAAACAAGAAGCAAATAAAATCTAAAAACAGAGTGCAACTAGCCTTTGAACTAAAAACATCTGTTCTCTAATCGGACTGAGATGGAGCCTCTACCCAGACTATAAAATCTAGTTATTGTCTAGTTATAATCCACCTTGTGGAAAATTTTAATCTGTGGCTGAGGGTTTGCAACCTGAAAGAGCTGGTTCATAATTGGAAAGTTTCCTTACCATGGTAACTCATCCTGCTTTTTGCTAACATCTGTCACGTGGTTGCATAAGGAGGTCCTGTGATTGGATCAACTGTTTCTAAAATCGTGTCAGCATCTTTTTTTCTCCTGCTCTGTAATTTAGTGTTGAGTGTGCAAAGGCGTGTTCGGAAAGGAGACCAGTGACTGGCACAGTGGGGCCGTTCTAGCAAGCTCCTTAAACCATCACGTGCTGGAGAGAGCTACCCCATTCATGGCTTCTGCAATTTATTTATTTTTGTTCTTTTTTTTTTTGCAAAGTAGACATTCTCCACTTTGTTCACCGCTAATCTTCTTCTGGCTCAAGTGCCACCTCTCGACCCACCTCCACCCCCGTTTCCTGAATTATTGTTTTTTCTTTGGGATTCTTTGTTTCACTTCCCCTCTGAGCTCTCCTCTCCAAAAATAAGTCAAGTTCATGGGTTTTATTTCATCTCTTCCCCTTTGTTGATTGTCTATCCAGATGGCACGGGTATTAAATCTTTTTGACATATCTGGGGATGAGTTGGAAAATCTCACTGTCAGTAGTCAGCACCCGCAGGTCTAGTCTACGTTGCCATGTAGGCCTAACTATTTTTGGACGAACCTGTTGCTCTCACAGTCTTGGACGTCTTTGCCTTCCGTCTGTGCCGGCAGGTTGGACACTTCTCCACAGGATAGCGGATCTTTTTTATATTTTCACCGCCTGCCTTTTCGCTTTGCTCATTCAAAACGGTGCCAATCAAACCTGTTATAGATCTACTGTATTTCTCAAAGAGGATTGTTAAGAGGATTTTTCACTTAATGGTGGACTGAAAGGCAGTGAAAAGGAGGGAAAACAAGTTACGTAAAAGGCTTTCTGTTTTCCGCAATGACTTTGTTTTTTTGATTAAAGTAAGGCCTGCTGCTTTCATTAAATTAACTTTCTTCTGGCCTTGGGGATAACGAGGGAGCGAGCAAGTTGGAGACCTGGTGATACTTTCTTTTTGCAAGAAACGGAGAGTAAAGTAAGGAGAGATTATCTTTTAAAAAGAAAGGGAGAGTTTTTTTTGAGCCGAGACCTTATGCTCAGCGTGTGGCGCGTTACCAAGTCCCATCTGCTTCGTACATGAGCGCTCGCTAATCATGTGCCTCCGAACACGCAGCTGGAACTGTTCAGGGAAGAGAGTCCACCGAACTAAGATAAATACCAGTGGGAATATCGTTGCGTCTCTTTCCCGTAAACCTGAAATCGTTTTCCCATAAACCTTGCACAATATCCAAGCTAGTGCCGCCGAAAACAGCCCGATTCATATTATTGTCTTTCTTTTCCTGGTGTCTCTTGTGAATACAATTATTTAACATTTTTTGTTTTTGAGAGAGGGACTTGCAGCTCAGGACTGATTTTGCTGAATTGTTGCTTTTCAGCTTTAAACCTACACCCCAGGTTTAAAACTGAAATGGCAGCAGTAGCCTAAATGTGAGATTATAAAAATTAATTTAATTTTTAAAGTTAGCCTACATGTATTTAAAAAGATGTATAGCCTATATTTGGTATAATGTAGACTATATTCATTTTTACGTGATTGTTTTTTTTAAATGCATTTTATTTGTTATATATTATAGTTCTACATTAAAAATATGGGAACATGGTTTTTATTGTTTGTTCCTGTAATGTGGGTATATCGGTTCTTTATTATCCAGCGCTAACGGGGCGGGAATTTGCATGTGCTTATCGCTAAAGCCGCGTACACCTCGGCCTGCCTGCTCGCTTGGCCGAACCTCTGCTCTGCGTGGTGCTGCGGTCTCACCGCGGTCCTGGGCAGGGCCCGCCCACCACCGGCAATGGGCAGGAAACCGGGGCAAAAGAGACGTACCTTTTTAAAACTTTATAATTATCCAGAAAGCGGCTCTTTTCAGCTTGTTGTTTATGGGGTTTAACAAGCTGATGGAAGGGGGAGGGGGGATTCTTGATTTTATGTGTCTGCCTCCTCCTGTTCTGTATACAGCGGTAGTGGTGTGATGGGGGGAGGGGGGGGGGGGTTGGCGGCAGAGTGTGTTAAAAGCTCATGAAAGGAAGAACAGGGTTGGCGGGGGTTGTGGAAAGACAAGGCACCGTGGGAGGCGTTGGGCTGGCCGTTTCTGTGGTAGAGCCCTGTTGTAAAAGAGCAGAGGGGGGACACTGGGGGGCGAGAGGACACTCTGTCCCCGGCCCCTGCTCACAGTAGGGTGTGTTTTTCTTTCCGCTCGTGTTCCTGTCCTTATCTCCTGGTGTGTAGCTGTGAGACGGCGAGGAAGGTTGGTCGCACATTTGACGTTGCCTGGCCAGAGTCCGCGCCCCCGCGCTGGTCTCGCTCAGTCCAGGATTTGCGCTGGGGGAAAAAAGGCCCGCGGCTGCTGGCTAACAGATCTAGCTGAAGTGTCTGCGTCTCAGATGGCTTCAGTAGATTGTGTGTTTGTGTGTGTGCTTGTCTGTGTGTATTTATTTATGTGTGCATTTCTGTGCATATGTGTGTTCGTGAGTGTGTTTGTTTCTGTGTGTATGTATGTTTGTGAGTGTGTTTGTGTATGTGTGTTTGTCTCTGTGTGTGTGTGTGTGTGTGTGTGTGTTCGTGAGTGGGTTTGTGTCTGTGTGTTTGTGAGTGGGTTTGTTTCTCTGTGTGTGTGTGTGTGTGTGTGTGTGTGTGTGTTCGTGAGTGTGTTTGTATCTGTGTGTATGCGGACCCATTTTACATATTGCTTAATTGGTATCAGGGTTCAGTCTTGTGAAAGAGAGGAAGTCCCAGTCCATTTTCCTGGATAGATGTGCTCACTTGCATATATGGACTCAGACACACGCGCGCACACACACACACACACACACACACACACACACACACACACACACACACACACACGCACACACGCACACACGCACACAGAGTGTTCAGTTTACAAAGTGAAGCAATCTCTGCTGCTGTCAATAAAAGATTTTGGTGCTTAATGTGTGCTTATCTTGCATACACACACACACGCGCACACACACACACACACACACATGAACCATAGGCCACATTGGGTGGACTCGTTTTGCTAGCGGGAGGCCTGCCAAGCATGACCGAATGGGTGTGTTCTGCACTGGTTTTGCACCAAAAGTGGCCGCCGGGCGGCGCCGCTTTGCTTGGTAAAAACAAAGCGAAAGTCGGCAAAGAACTTGTGAATGACGTCAAGCGGCAACGAGACTGTTCCAAATGAGCCATGTTAGTTTTTGGATCTTTTGATTTGCTTATGATGCATGCTGCAGGGCACCCGGTTATACTCTATTCCAGCAGCGAGCTCCTCCCTCGCCCACCACGTGATGCGGGATAGCCCACCATGGAAATAACAAGTCCACCCATTTTTTTAAACAAATTTTCCCAATTAATTTCTTCCACTCTTCTCCCAATATGGAATGCCCAATCATGCTCGCACTGGATCACTCATCACGATGTGCACTGTCGATTTAATGTTGGTCGCCGTTTCATATCACACCTCACTTGGCAGGTTGAGCTCACACAAACACAAGTGGGAGGGAGACGCTTCGTGTGCAGCTGAACAGGCGAGCGTGCGGGTGCCCGATCCACCAGTGGGGGGGGCTGGTGCCTTTTGTGACTGGGACTGTGGCATCCCTGGCAACACTAGATATTATACATTTTATCAATATTACCATATTATCAATATTAAGTTGACCTGTGGTCCAGTTTCCGTACCATCCATGCCAGAGCCCAAATTTTAAACTAGTTGTGTAAATTCAGAACTGGGTTTATGCCTTGCATGCAGCGTAGCGTATAGAAACTGGCGTAACATGTACAGCCTGCCGTTGAGTGTAGAGACTGGCATGTAGAGACTGGCGTTGTGTGTAGAGACTTCCGTAGCATGGAGATATTATTGTGGTGTGTAGGGACTCGTAGTGTGTAGAAACTGGCGTGTAGATACTGGTGTAGCATAAGACTGTCGTAGCGTGTATAAACTGGCGTAGCGTGTATAGACTGGCGTAGCGTGTAGATACTGGCATGCCATGTAGAGACTGCTGTAGCATGTAGAGACTGGTGTAGTGTGTTGGGACTCGTAGTGTGTAGAGACTGGCGTGTAGATACTGGTGTAGCATAAGACTGTCGTAGCGTGTATAAACTGGCGTAGCGTGTATAGACTAGCGTAGCGTGTAGATACTGGCATGCCATGTAGAGACTGCTGTAGCATGTAGAGACTGGTGTAGTGTGTTGGGACTCGTAGTGTGTAGAGACTGGCGTGTAGATACTGGTGTAGCATAAGACTGGCATGTGGAGACTGGCGTAGCGTGTAGATACTGGCATGCCACGTAGAGACTGCTGTAGTGTAGAAACTGGTGTGTGTAGATACTGGCTTAACGCGTAGAGATTGGTGTATCATGTAGAGACTGGCGTGTAGAGACTGCCATATCGTGTAAATACTGGCGTGCCATGTAGAGACTGCTGTAGCGTGTAGAAACTGGTGTTGTGTGTAGACAGTGGCAGCTGTTACATGTAGAGACTGGTGTATCGTAGACACTGGCATATCGTAGAGTACGGGTGGAGATCCTGGTTTTGCGTGTATACTGGCATACGGGTGTAATATTCAGAGATTCAGCTCTGTCCCCGGCGTTGTAGTGGTTTTGAGTTGGGTTGCGGGGAGAAAAGAAGGCCTTTTCTGCATAACAAGGATGCATCTGGGAGGCTTTATTTGTTATTATTAGTTATTTATGTATTTGACACTCAGTCTGACTGCATTAGAAATCACAATGCCGAATAGAAAAATGAAGGGAAGTGCTGTAAGGGAATAGGTGTAGCTCTGCTGTAAATCAGGACCAGCACTCAATTTCCACACACGTTTAAAGCCCTGAGGTGAACACAGGCATGCCTGCTTTACGTCTCGGTTTTGGGATGGGGGAGAGACACATGGACTGAGGTCTGATTAACAGACAGATCTGGGCAGGTGAGGGTAGAGTCAGGTGTGAACCCAGGACAGCCGGTGACAGTGGAGAGGCCATCCCGGGAGAGTCTGGCAGGCGGGTGAGGACAGGTAAGAGTTCAGGCAAGGGGTCCCTAAAAAATATTCTCACCCTTGGAAATGCAATGAATAAGTACCAAACTAGGACGGGGCAGGTCACAGAAGCATCCCGTGGACTCGTTTGGAGTGACTGAGTGTGCGGACTCGGTTTTCCAGTCGATAGCAGTTACCTTCTCTCAGGAATTAATTTCTCTGTGATGAATGGATGAAAAGGCGGGGTGAGCTCAGTGAAGCGGTGCAGTCTTTCAGCTGGTGAGACAGGAGGAGTAACAGCTGTTACCTGCTGAAGGTGAGAGCAGGTAATGGTGTGTGTGAGGTGGGTCAAGGACAGATAAGGGGTTCCGATTGGGCGGCTTCCCTGTCCATCACTCTCGCTGTCATCCCCACCCCTCTTTGCTTAATGGTGTATGACTGTAACCAAAGCTGTATCGCAACAATTAATTGTTACGATACTGCTTTGGCTACAGTCATACTTCATTATACACTCTCTCCAAACATGGAATATTTTTCTGTTGTAGGCGTAAGGCAGCAGGGCGGTTTTTCGAATTTGTCACGTTTACTATTTTAAGCAGAATAACAGAAAGTGCTTCTCTTCTCCGCCGCCTAGATGTGGAGCAGATGGCCATCGATTGGCTGACGGGAAACTTCTACTTCGTGGACGACGTGGACGACCGCATCTTCGTCTGCAATAAGGACGGCGACACCTGCGTCACCCTGCTGGACCAGGAGCTATACAACCCCAAAGGCATCGCCCTGGATCCCACCATGGGGTGAGCTCAGCCTTCGCCTGCCATTACAGTGTGTTACATTTCCGCATTTTAGCCCATGGCGGCACGGCGGTGCAGTGGATAGCACTGTCGTCTCACAGCAAGAAGGTCCTGGGTTTGGATCCCGGGCCATGAGCCTTTCTGTTTTGCATGCATGTTATCTCGGTGTCCGCACGGGTTTCCTCCAGGTTCTCCGGTTTCCTCCCACAGTCAAAAGACATGCTGGGATAGGCTCCGGCCCCCCAGGATGATGGATGGATGGATATTAGCAGACACTCTTATCCAGAGTGACATGCTCGTTCTTGCATACAATCCATCAAACCCACAGCTTTTGTGTTACAAGCCCAGTTCCCGAACCATTGTGCTACCCTGAGCCCACACCCACCCCCTAACTGCCCACCAAATTTTCTGTGGCCTTTGAGAGGAAGTAAAACAGAAGTGTCCTATCTTGGATTTGAACTTGTGACCTCTCTAGTTAGCTTGTCTCTAGTAAGGTGCCCTGAACCACACTGGCCAGTTTGCCCCCATGATGCCGGTTACGTTCGTATCTGCTTGCCAACCTTGCCCAATCCTAGTGACGCCTCGTCCCTCACAGGGGTCTCTGTTCCTAAAGTCCTTTTCATAAAGTTTGCCATATGAGCTAAATGACTGACAAACCCGCCTGCTGTTGAAGGAAAGGAAAGGAAAAGGCAGTTTACTAGTGAGGATTTCTGACTACCAGGGTGGAGATGTAGAGTGAGTGGATTGGGTGTTGAAAGTTTGAAACTATTCTATTACAAATTAGAAATAAAAAAAGTTATTGTCAGGAAATGCATTTGTTAATATTGCCAAAGCGTGCAGCCATGTCTATCTGTCTGAGGTTGTTTTCTCCTGCAGTCAAGCATTTTCTTTTGTCCGCATTGCTGTTTTAAAGCTGTCCTCTCTCTCCCTCCATCTCCGTATGTAGGAAGGTGTTCTTCACAGACTATGGGCAGATCCCGAAGGTCGAGCGCTGTGACATGGACGGTCAGAACCGCACCAAGCTGGTGGACAGCAAGATCGTCTTCCCGCACGGCATAACTCTGGACCTGGTCAACCGGCTGGTCTACTGGGCCGACGCCTACCTGGACTACATTGAGGTGGTGGACTATGAGGGCAAGAACCGCCACACCATCATCCAGGGCCTGCTGGTGGGTTTGCCCCTACACCACCCAAAGCAGTCTTCTTGTGGCTAACTGCTGAAGCTAAGCAGTTATCCAACCCTGTCCTCTTATCATGGCTAACTGCTGAAGCTAAGCAGTTATCCAAATCTGTACCCTTCTCATGGCTAACTGCTGAAGCTAAGTAGTTGTCCAACCCTGTACCCTTCCCATGGCTAACTGCTGAAGCTAAGCAGTTATCCAACCCTGTACCCTTATCATGTCAAGTAAGTAAGCTCTGGAGGAGCACATCTGCTGAACGAGTGTGTCGTTTGCACACACTTTCACTGCTGATCAAGGGAATCTTTTTTTGAGAAGAGAGATACTGTCAGACTGCCGGTATGGGACCACAGCTTTTTATTAGAACCTGATCCGTGTGATTTAAATGGCTGTATTGATTTGGTAAGCGGGGTTGTGGCACAGTCTCGCTTGGATCATGTCAGCAGCGATCAGGAGCGGGGAAGCTGTTTCTCCACAGGAGTAACCGTCCTAATTAAGACCCTGTGAGGATAATACAGAGATCCTGGCTGTTTCATTTCTGATGGTGGAGCAATTTAGCCCAAGCAGAGGCACTTCAAAAAATAAAATAAAATAATAAAGGACAGCAGGGTGTTCTGTATAGCCCTGGCACAAGCTGGCTTCTTTTTATATCTTCTCTGGTATCCCTTTTCCACCAACACAAACCTAGTTCTGGTTCTGGGCTGGTGCTAGTACCGGTTCGCAGTTGGTTCAACTTGCAGACCTTCTAAGAACCGGTTTGCTTTTCCATGGGCTAGAGAGCCACATCATTACATCACTGTATACTAGGGGTGAGTCAGAATATTTGATTCTTTGATTATTCGTTCATGACTGCAAGAATCAAATTTTGAAGGGGGGGGGGGGGCAGGCAATGAGTGTAGGTAGATTTCACTAAAAAAATAAGTCATATTTTATTTCTTGTGAAACGTATTTTGGGGATGAATAAATACATACAATTCATATTTCTTATGTCATATTTCATAAATAAATATAAGAATAAAAGTTTGCGGACTAGACCACAGGTGCTGGAGATACGCGAAAGCTAAGTGTAACAAACTCCGTGGATGCGTCCCAATATTCTTCACTCCCCACCCTCCCTTCCTCCACTCCCCCACTACCACTTCTCTCCTACCTGGAAGTATGCAAAATTGCATGAACGTTTCGAGTACAAGTAGTTGCATGTACAGCATACAATGTACCTGACATTGCGGTTTGCGTCGAGACATTCATTAAAATGTAACCATTAATACGTAATTAAGATGTAATCGTCAACATCAAATTAAAACACAAAAGATCCGTTCCCAGGGCATGGAGAAGAGGAGGTTGTAGTGGAAGAAAGGAGGGTGCATTTTTCAAGTATTGGGATGCGCCCACAGGGTTGCGGAATTTATTGTTTCATAAATAAATACAAATCACTGAACAGAACCATTATGCACTTCAGTTCGTGGTTCCGTCGAACTATTAGTGAGAAACACCTAGAGACTACTTCTCGCATTAGTCTTTGCTAGCTAGCCACTAAGCCTGCAAAAATGTCCGTGTCGAAAAAAGCTAGAAAAAGATCAGCCTGGGACCAATTAAGAACAATCAAGGACAATCAAGTGCAGTGCAATATTTGTGATATTAAATTGTCCTACCACGGATCGACCTTGACGATGCTCTCAAAAACATCCACAACACAACCATCGTTGAAGAAGCAGAGTCCGGCACCGTGCAGGCTACGTCTTATTTCTTGCTAACTCATATGACAAATATGACAAAACCACAAGCTGAAAAAATATCAGCGAAGATAGCTGGCATGCCAAGGGCACTAGATAACAGCAGTGTAATCCTCGCAAAGGGTAGGTGCATAAAGTACTGAAAACAGGAAAAACTGTTAGTTCGTTGTTTGCGGCTATTCTATTTCATGTGCTTTGGCGTGTTTTGAAATAGATATGTGTTTATAGCACATTATAGCCTACTTGTATTTAGAAATTTCATCATTTTGAAATTTCATATAAATATGTAATTTCTTTGATCTACATATTTTATATTATAGAAGTTACCTGAATTGCCACAATTTAATTATTAATAGGCCTACAATTGATTAAATAGCCTATTTAATTTAGCCTAATGCTTTTTGTGTGTTTTCTTAAAGCTGTAGATTTTAATTTCAGACAAACATGAATACTGTAATTGTGACAGATACGTCTAGCACTAGGGGTCCAACGTGGATCGGGTTAAAGAAATCTGGAAATCCAAGTTGACTTTAGCGAATTTACTAAGACGAGAAGGGTGACAGCGGGAGGAGGGTTAAGCCGACACAACCCGCAAGATGAAACCATAATGTGTTAAGCATTCACTGTTTAAGATCAGAAAAATGAAGGCCAATTCATAGGCCTACAATAGTGGCTGCAACAACAATATTGTTGCTTATTTGACGCCTCCTCCATTCAGAGTGATGTGCTGTCGCTTAACTTTTACCACGTCAGGAAAATCTACTGCATTTCGCACTTGACAGGTGTCAATTTCTGATCCTGTCGGCACATCCGAATAATCGATTATTCGCTCATACCACCCACTGATTATTCGACCATGACAAATATGAGTTTTGCACACCCCTACTGTATACGTCTGTATACGTCTCTGCTTTCCCAGCAACGCGAGCGCCAACTTCAAGCACAGCAACAACAATGGCAGACTACATCGCACCTCTAGTGTTGCTCTGCCGTTTTCATACAGTAAAGTACATTAAAAAAATTAGCATTTAGATTTTTTCCCCCAATGACCTAGCTCAAATTCTACAACTCTAATCGCTAAAGTAGACATAGCGATATGTCGGGCGTGACATGGACTAATGCTTTTGACAGATGACATTTGTTTATTGTACAGTTTTTAAATAAACCTTTATAATTCTACGATACCGGAAATGAATTGTCCATTGACTTAACGTTGGGGCATAAATTTGCTAGCAACCGAAGGCTAATTGAAAGTTTGAACTACCGTTACAGCAGTCTGACTTTTGCGGTTCTTGGTTCTAGACCAGCTAAGTGTTGGTGCTGCTTTGGAACCAGTATTCCTGGCCAAGAGCTGGTTCTTTTGCTGTCGAAACGGGAAGAACTGATTTGAGATTAGGCACCGGCTCCGAACCGGCCCTCGAACTTGCTTGGTGGAAAAGGGGCTTCAGTCAGGTTGTGTGTCAGGGAAACTCACAGCGATAATTATTTTAGTTTAGCAGATTGGAAGATCATTCAGTAGAGGTCTTGTGTGCCATTGAGTCATTGTGTATTGTGGAGTCATACTCCGGATGATGAAGAGCCTTTAGAAATGAAAGCCTGTCTTGTGGAGAAAATGTATTTTACAAAGTCAGAAAGTGGGCAGCTTTTAATGTGTGATATGACCATTAGGGTGCATTGAGATGAAGAAACTAAATTATAGGGTTATCGTATCTGTTGAATCGACTGCTCACTAATTAGTAGGGGTGGGACGATTCAACCCCATCACGATTCGATTCGTTTCCGATTCTTTAGGCAAAGGTTCGATGCATCATAATATCTTACGTTTGACCACGATTCGATTCGATTCGATTCGGTTCGATTAATTTAGATACTTTAAATAGGTATGCTAATGTGATTTGATACCGATACATTCAGCAGTAATTAAATATTCAATTAGAACCTTACACCAAGTTCACAGCATTATGTTTATTGTTAAGGCATGCCATACATTTTGCAGCTGTCTGCAGCAAATAATGCAGCAATAAACATGACTAACAGTGTATTTTCTAAAGTTGCCCTATTTAGGTTATTGTTTTTCAAACAGTGTCAGACATGGTACTCTAATACATTTCCTTTATTTACAAAATGAAAATGGCAAAATGTATAACAATTACTAAACTGGGCCAAGAAAAATGAAATAGCCTATAGGTTAGTGTCATGCATAGTACTTTCCTAAATCTTAGTACGATCTAGAACTTCGGTGGAGCAAGATGCCCATCCATCCGTAGTTAAAGCTACTCTCGTAGCGTTTTGCAAGGACAGTCGAACAGTTTTCTTCACCTCTTCATACAGAGCAGGTATACATTTTTCACTCAAATATTTTCTGCATGGTATGGTGTATCTAGGTTCCACGACATTCATTTTGTGAATCGGACAGTTAACGTAGTAATAATTAATTGAACGTAAGACATTGGAAATAGTCTTACTATTTTAGTTTTTTGTCTCTAACGTCTACTTGATTTTGAATAGAAAATGGTTTAAATTTAAATATCAGAAAGCACTTTACAATTAACTGTCTGGACACGGTATGTGTATAAAAACGAATAAAAACAATTATACAAAAAAATAGAACTGTTTGGCCATTGCTCCAGGAAACTCATCAATGACTCCCGAGTTTAGCTTGCTTACCAGCTTGCTAACGCGCTTGCTGTCCTTCACGTCAATTGTGTATCGTCGGCTCAAATGGTTTATCATGTTTGTGGTGTTGCCTGTGTATCTGATTTCTACTTGGCAGATCTTGCATATTGCAGCGGTTTTGTCAAGTACACCCTCCTTCTTTCTAAACCCGAAATGCTTCCATACCACTGATTTTCTGTTCGGAACATCGCAAATTCGGAGTTTCTGTCTCTTTTGTCGCACTCAGCGAGCACGCAGCTAGCCATTTCGCTCAGATCTGTCCGTCTCATAGTCGCTACTTTCAACTCACGCTTACGTTGGGGTTGGAGCAGAAACATGGATTGAAGCTGGTCAAAAGAGTTTTAAAAGTAATCGTGTCTCAGAAATATATATTTTAAATAATTTTTGAATAAATGAATACGTGTACATTAATTTAAAATGCGATATTAATCGATGCTTATCGATTCGAATCTTGCAGATCGATGCAGTTGTATTTACACATTCGGATCGATGCATCGCGATGCACCGGTGCATTGTCCCACCCCTACTAATTAGCATTATACATTATGTACTTAGCAGTAGGAAGAGCATGAATTTGGACAGGGCAATGCGCAAGTTCTGCGTCCTGCTGTCCCTAAAGTAAAGGCCGAGCTCAATTTCTCGGCCAGTTTGTTTAGTTAGTTTTAGGGATGCACCGATACCGATACCAGTATCGGTATCGGGGCCGATACCATGCTCATGTACTCGTACTCGAAAAAATGTACCGATACTCCAAAACCGATACCAACGTCCAAACGTCCGCACGCTAATGCTATCACCTTAGCAACACCTAATCCTGACCTGCGTGCTCACTAGGGATGTTAAAAGTTAATCGACTATCGATTAATTGCTAATAAGAATTTAATCGATAAGATTTCAAATGAAACAATTAACTGAATAATCTGCGATCTTGTTTCAACGGCAGTTTTTGTGTGAAACGTAATCATGGTTTAAGGTCTCCACGCGAGGGCGAAGTTAATGTAGCCTACCACCTGAAATGCGAACTTTTCCTATAAACCTCGTATGAACTTTTTGTATTTTTTCCCTGTAGTTATATAGTTTTATGGATTAGGTTTATGGTCGCTCCAGTGAGCGTTTTAAATATGGATTAGAAACTACGGAAATATATGACAATTTGTGTGTTCTCAAGTTCTGACCATTTCGTGGTAAGTAACCTATTGTAAAACATTGCGTTTTCAAATGGTAAAGTTGTCAAAAGGGTGACAAGGGCCATACTTTTTTTTTAAAGCAGATTATTCTTTTCTCCCAAATTGAATGTCGATGTTCAGTCATGTATGGGGGGAGCCCTTATACAAAGGGTTGAGCTAGGTGCACTGATGTAGCATAGTGCTATTAATCACCCAGTTCGTCAGTAGGCTACTTGATTAAAATAGCGGTTCAGATTAAAATAGCAACCATTCACGCAGTGCGTGATCTAGACTCAAATTACCTGACAACAAATAAAGAAAAGGGCTTTAGCTAGACTTCTTACTGAATTTCAAGTGTAAAGAAGAAACAAACGTATAGCCACATATTGGTTATATTTGTGTAGCCTATAAAACATGGTTATAGCATATTAGGCCTTCTTAAAATAGCCTACATTTATTGTGCTATTTCGATACAAAAGAAAACACGAATGTGCTTCATTTAATCAATATCATTATTACAGATTTGAAATGGTTTAATAACGGGCAGACTTTTATTAACTCTTAGTTTGATAGTTACAGAATAGGCCTACATGGAAAATTTACAATATAGCCTACAGTAGCCTACGCGATTTTGATTAGAAATGCTTGAACCGTTTTGCTTTCGGTAACGTTACGTTGGGTGGACGTCAGATGCCAGTAGGTAGGCTACAGGTTCCGATCATGATTGCAGGCTATATTTTTTAAATGTGAAACTGTACCAAAAAACAGTTGACCGGGCTATATTATTTTACTAATACCCCCGCCATTTGTTGCAAACTAATTGAGTAGCCCGTAGCCTATGCAGAGAGTAACTGATTCGGTTGACAATTATGTAGGCTACTGTGGTGCGGTAGTCAGCAGTTCATATAGGCTAGTCAATTCAGTAGGACTCTCTGAGGTTGATGGTTGAAAAGGACATTATGCCAATAAGCAGCATTAGACCTAGTCTTTAGATAGCACACAGGCTGTTCCATGTCAGTACAGTAGGTTAGCCTATAATGTATGTAGGCCTATTTCACAATTGTTTTTTTACAGTCAGCCCCCCCTGTTAAGTTGACCATGTATATTAGTGGTAAGGGTTAGGGGTCACTTATACTTTGACGTTCCAGTATAAATAGAATGATGCACAAAAGACTGTACAGTTTTATTTTGGTTATTATTTATGTTTATTTATTTATTTGTATTGGACCTCATTTGATTTAAATAATCAGTAAATTGATAGACTGTGCTCCATCAACAGGAGAAAATAAACACAGTATCTTCAAAATCAGCCGTCTCATTATTGTGGTATTATTATACAGTATTATTATAAAGTACTCATACTTAAAAAAACACACAAAAAATGGTATCGGTATCGGTATCGGCGAGTACTCAAAAGTGAGTACTCGTACTCGTACTCGGTCTGAAAAAAATGGTATCGGTGCATCCCTAGTTAGTTTATTACTTTAGTATACTTTCAAGCTGTAATAAGTAATCTACATTTTTGTGGGTTTAGCAACATCTGTGGAGACTGGTGGTCACAACAGTTTGGTTTCACACGCCAAATCCCAGAGTTCCATTCGAAACGAAGCTACACGTCCAAACGAAATGGCGTGGTTTGTTTAGGATTGTAGCACTTGGAGCACATAATGGGGTCCATTTACTAAAGGTTTGCGTGTACTAAAGCACGTGTAAAACTGATACCACCCGCCAAAAATCATCTGAGGTGATCAACTAACGAGGTGTAAAGAGGATTGCGTGTGTTAAAATAGAAAGATACGTTTTTGCAGGTTAGCCTGAATGAATGTGCAAAATTGGGCGTCCCTACGTTATTTAGCTAAATAGTGGGTGGTCATGCAAATAGATTACTTTAGCATGTGTAAAGTGATTTACTAAGCCCCGAGAGGAAGTTTGGGATAGGCATTTGCGGGTGCAATGGCAAGCAGGTATAAAAAGGCACAGAATCGATGGCGGCTGTCATTGTAGCAAGACACGTACAAGTGTGTTTAGAATATCCATAACTGAACATTTTGAGAGATTGAGTAACAATTGGGACTAATTAACTGGCCCATTCTAGCAAACTCAAAATACACAAGAATTTGTGGATAGGCTACATCATGAACAGTAAGAATATTTTTTTTAATCATGAAGCAAATCGTGTTACAGAATACAAGAGCAACTAGTATTTTAATCAAACAAGCAATACAATGTCTATTATAACAAACAGTGAATAACAACAATTAAAACTTATAAAAATATAACCCATGATCAAATCTACACTAGTAAGCATAGTTATACTAATTTCAGTCTTGACAAACATATGTTACTCCCGGCAGAAAGAGACATCCAGTTAAACAATTTGTAATAAACTGCCAGCTTGTTCAGTGTAACAGTAGCCTATACCCTACACATAAAAAAAAAAGGAAAACAACAATATTGCTGCCAGTCTTTTCATAGTTTTCTTACAGTATCACCATTCCAAACAGGCAAAAACTCATTTAAATATGGCTGTTTGCGGCTGGAATAATTTACATGACTCTTAGTTGATCACTCGCAAAGTGTGAAATGATAACGTGTGCAAATGCTTTGGCTGCACCTGCAAAATAACACCTTTTATTTGGGATCTTAGTAAGTCGACCCCCAAGTGTTAAATTTTCTTCGAAGATGATCTAGCGGTAGCATATTTTGGAGATGGAAGACTGCCTAGAGACGATCAGCAATGTTAATCATTTGGGATGTTACGCGCTTGCTCCTGTGTTCCTGTGCGTGCGTCATCACATTTGAATACTTGGCGGGATTGTTGCACCTGACTGCACCAAAGAAAATTAGCCTATAGAGGAGCAAACTATTTAGAGGAGCAAAATAAATACATTGATTGTATATTGCTACAAAAATACCAGCGTGAAAAGGTATCAAAAAAAATTAACCATTACAGCTTTAAAAATCGTCCTATTCTGACCCCATTCTTATTCTCCGGCTCTCTCTGGCAGATTGAACACCTTTACGGTTTGACGGTGTTTGAGAACTACCTGTACGCCACCAACTCGGACAACGCCAACATGCAGCCCAAGACCAGCGTGATCCGGGTCAACCGCTTCAACAGCTCCGACTACCACGTGGTCACACGGGTGGACAAAGGAGGCGCCTTGCACGTCTACCACCAGAGACGCCAGCCACCAGGTAACCGTGCTCCTCCTCCCCCCCAAAACCCAGTCAGGGAACCACACCCATGTACCACCTCTGTGGGTAACTGTGCCCTGGTTGTGATCTCTCTCTCTCTCCCTTTCTTTCTTCCTCTCGTGTGGGCGCAGTGCGGAGCCACGCTTGTGAGCCAGATCAGTTTGCGAAGGCGGGAGGCTGCTCTGACATCTGCCTTCTGGGGAACAGCCACAAGACCCGCACCTGCCGCTGCCGCTCCGGCTTCAGCTTGGGCAGCGACAACAAGTCCTGCAAGAGTGAGTACCTCACAGCCAATCAGCGTGCGAGACTCGTTACCGCGCCCAGTCAGCATGTTAGAGTGAGTACCTCGCAGCCAATCAGTACACAAGGCTCATTACCACACCCAATCAGCATGTAAGAGTAAGTACCATACATCCAATCAGTATACAAGGCTCATTACCACACAAAATCAACATGCAAGAGTGAGCACCTCACAGTCAGTCAAGTCAGTCAATCAGTGAGTCAGTCTGTCAATATGTAGGCGTGTGTGTGTGTGTGTGTATATTGTGTGTGGTATAATAAGTTGGAACTCTCTGTGTGCTGCAGAACCAGAGCATGAGCTCTTCCTGATTTATGGGAAGGGTCGGCCGGGCATCATCCGGGGCATGGACATGAACGCCAAGGTGCCCGATGAGTACATGATCCCCATCGAGAACCTCATGAACCCCCGCGCCCTGGACTTCCACGCGGAGACAGAGTTTATCTACTTTGCCGATGCCACAAGCTACCTAATCGGCCGCCAAAAGATCGATGGCACGGAGAGGGACACCATCCTAAAAGAGGGTATGAAAGGGTTAAATTCACTCGGACCAAGCGCAAGGTCTTAAATTCACCCAGAAGGAAGGTATGAAGGGGTTAAAATCACCGGGATTGAGAGCAAGAATGGATTAAATTCACCCGATGTAGAGTATGAGGATTTTTTACAGCATGTTACGCCCGGGGTTGTTACTGCCAACCCCTGGATGTCGCAACATAAAGCACAAAAAAAACTGATTTCTGTAAAAGAGATTAACTTACTATCTAAAAGAAATAGTTATATTTTCAAAAGGCAAAAAAAGGAACACAGGCAGAGTGGTACCCAGATGGTTGCTACAGAGTGAGCTCCCTCTCAGGCATCATTGGGCTCCTTATAAAGGGTTTTCCACTGCTGCCAATCCTATAATCAAAAGAGAACGAAATGCAAAGCACCAGCCACATGCCACTAGGGGCTCAAGTGACAGGACTGGGGACATAACAGGGGGGCTTGCCTGGGCAGTCAGTCAGCCAGTAAAACTATAGGTTCTAGATCCCCACACGCTCTACAGTTTTCAAAAACGTCATACCAGATGCAACGTAATTAGCGAGTCGGAACATGAGCTGCTCAAATGTTATGACATGATTAAACTGTGGCTGATTGAATGGTTGAGAAATATTGTAATGGAACCCTCCACAGTTACATACGATGAGGTGTCACACAAGCGGTTTTGCACACAAACAAATGTGTAGCTTAACGAGGGAAAAGGTGTGGAGTTACCCCTCTGTCCCTTGAGGGAATGTGAGCCGAGCTTGTTTGGAAAGAGTGTGAATTGTTCGGTGGCAGCTGCACTCACAGGGTACTGCTGTAGAACGGGTCTCTGCGCTAAGCGAAACCAACAAATTACACACAAGTGCGGTGTATTCATGATGCAACTCTACCTGACCGAGGTCGGCCTCAGTCAGCTTCCAGATCGGGGGTTAAGTCCAAATGGTGGAATTGATTGAGGTTAATTTTGGCTCTGCTTTATGGGATACATTTTGACTCTGTTTCTGCTTGTTGCTTGGTGTCCAGGGATCCACACGGTGGAGGGCATCGCGGTGGACTGGATGGCGGAAAACTTGTACTGGACGGACGACGGGCCCAAGAAGACCATCAGTGTGGCCCGTCTGGAGAAGGCCTCGCAGACCCGAAAGACCCTGATCGAGGGAAAGATGACCCACCCCCGCGCCATTGTGGTGGACCCCCAGAACGGGTGAGACTGATTGAAACCTATTGTTGTGGAGTGTGTAAGGGCAGAGAGCCTCTTTAAACTGTACTGCTGAATAACCAGTAAATTTAGTTCCTCCGCTTCCAGGGCATACAGTGGCACTAACTCCGCCCCCAGAGAGGGGGTTACTTAGCGAATGTGAATAGACTGGTTGAAGGCCCCGGCTCACCCATAGCAATCTAACCAATCTGAGGACTGGCTCAGGTCCAGGCCGTCTCAGGGGGGTGGGCTCGGAGAGAGGTGGCCAATAGGTCCGGGTTTGTTCCACGTGGGTGGGGCTGAAAGTGCGCCCGGTTTCTTGCAGGTGGATGTACTGGACGGACTGGGAGGAGGACCCGAAGGAGAGCAAGCGGGGGAAGATCGAGCGCGCCTGGATGGACGGCTCCAACCGCAACGTCTTCCTCACGTCCAAGACTGTCCTGTGGCCCAACGGCCTGAGTCTGGACATCCCTCAGGGCATCCTGTACTGGGTGGACGCCTACTACGACCGCATCGAGATGGTCTACCTCAACAACTCTGAACGCAAGGTGCGGACACTGACTAGGCGGGGTGGGGTGGTGGGGTGGCCGGATTCAGTCAACAGTTGCTCTTACCTAATGCAGGGAGGGAGGGGCCTAGATCATGGATACTTAAATCTGGCCGTTGAATCCAAATCTGGCCCCGGGTTTTTCCTTCTTGCAGGACTTTGAGGACCGTGATTTGAGTAACAGGGGGCTAGGTCTTGTAGCCACTGGTTCAGGCTAGATCATTAGTCATCTGTAACTGTAGACCGTGACTGAGCTTGAATCAGTCACGGTCATGGGAGGGTGGTTTAAATCGGTGCAGCTTCACCAGGTTAGCGCTACAGCCGATCTTTCGATGCACAAGAAAATAGTTGTCCATAAAAATAAAATAATGAAAATAAAAAATGTAACAAAAATGAGTTTAAAAACCTGCTTGGCAGGCTCTCATGTTGGCAGACCCCGGCGGCGCACTGTCTGCATGTTTCTGATGTTTTCCCTCTCCTGCCTTCCTGCCCAGACCGTTTATGAAGGCCAGGAGCTGAACCACGCCTTCGGCCTGTGCCACTACGCCCAGTTCCTGTTCTGGAACGAGTACCGCAGCGGCAGCATCTACAAACTGGACCAGATCACCAAGAACGTGACCCTGCTGCGCAACGAGCGCCCACCCATCTTCGAGATCCGCATGTACGACGCCCAGCAGCAGCAAGGTGCGCCCTGCCACCACCCTTTCTGTCTCTTACACCTGCTCTCTAATATTTTTTGTATTTCTCACATACACAAAGTGAGGAAGTGCAGTTCTGTGTGTCGATGTGCTGTTGGTTGCAGAGTACAGGTTGAGCACAGCCTCTCTTCTATGCAGCCAGGTCTTCCTGTGCCTGTGTCTCTATGCAGCCAGGTCTACCTGTGCCTGTGTCTCTATGCCTCTCTGTGCAGCCAGGTCTACCTGTGTCTGTGTCTCTATGCCTCTCTGTGCAGCCAGGTCTATCTGTGCCTCTATGCCTCTCTGTGCAGCCAGGTCTACTTGTTCCTGTGTCTCTCTGCCTCTCTATGCAGCCAGGTCTACCTGTGCCTGTGTCTCTATGCCTCACTATGCAGCCAGGTCTATCTGTGTCGGCTGGTCTCTGCCTCTCTATACAGCCAGGTCTACCTGTGCATGTGTCTCTATGCCTCTCTATGCAGCCAGGTCTACCTGTGCATGTGTCTCTATGCCTCACGATGCAGCCAGGTCTACCTGTGTCTGTGTCTCTATGCCTCTCTATGCAGCCAGGTCTACCTGTGCCTCTGTCTCTGCTTCTCTATGCAGCCAGGTCTACCTGTGCCTGTGTCTCTGTGCCTCTCTATGCAGCCAGGTCTACCTGTGCCTGTGTCTCTATGCCTCACTATGCAGCCAGGTCTATCTGTGTCGGCTGGTCTCTGCCTCTCTATACAGCCAGGTCTACCTGTGCCTGTGTCTCTATGCCTCTTTTTGCAGCCAGGTATAACTCTGTCTGTGTCTTCGCCTCTGTGCAGCCAGTTCTACCTGTGCCTCTATGCCTCTCTGTGCAGCCAGGTCTACTTGTTCCTGTGTCTCTCTGCCTCTCTATGCAGCCAGGTCTACCTGTGCCTGTGTCTCTATGCCTCTCTATGCAGCCAAGTCTTCCTGTGCCTGTGTCTCTATGCCTCTCTATGCAGCCAGGTCTACCTGTGCCTGTGTCTCTATGCCTCTGTGCAGCCAGGTCTACCTGTGTCTCTGTGTCTCTATGCCTCTCTGTGCAGCCAGGTCTATCTGTGCCTCTATGCCTCTCTGTGCAGCCAGGTCTACTTGTTCCTGTGTCTCTCTGCCTCTCTATGCAGCCAGGTCTACCTGTGCCTGTGTCTCTATGCCTCACTATGCAGCCAGGTCTATCTGTGTCGGCTGGTCTCTGCCTCTCTATACAGCCAGGTCTACCTGTGCATGTGTCTCTATGCCTCTCTATTCAGCCAGGTCTACCTGTGCCTGTGTCTTTATGCCTCTCTGTGCAGTCAGGTCTACCTGTGTCAGCCAGTCTCTATGCCTATATGTAGCCAGGTTTGCCTGTGGCAGCTGGTCTCTGTAGCCAGCCTGTGCTCAGAGTCTGTGTTTTTCTTTGTTTGTAATTTTTCACTGAGGTCAAATAGTTTACCACAGTATATTATTCTTTCAGGTCACTCTCTCTGTCTCTCTCTTTCAGTTCAGTTCATTTCAATTTGAAAATGCTTTATTGGCATGACATAACTTAATGTTGCCAAAGCTTTACAAAAACAAACATACACATTAAACTACAAAACATCGCTGGCTCTGCCCCCCCCCCCCCCCCTAACCTTAACCCCGCCCCCTTTCTTTCTTTTCTCTCTCTCTCTCTCCCTCCCTCTCCACCAGCCTGTATGTACTTGCATCGATGTTTATGCACATACACAATGAAAACAAAAGAGTAAGCAGATGGGGAAACACTGAACATTGAAAGGTGGTTTGGTCTCTCTACCTTTAGCTGAAATTTTGGTGCATTGTATGAATATTCAGATACAGGGCGTGAAAAGTACCAGAAAGTATGGGAAAACATGGTATGCTTGAGAAAATGTTCTGTGGCAAGTGGCTGTGGCTCAAGTTTTCATCATCCAGTCCCAAGCTGTGCTACTGTATGGAAATGTAGAGCTTTGGGGGGAGGGGACCGGCCCCTCCCTTGTGCCCCAAGGACACAACCCCCCCCCCCCCCCCCTCGTTGTTTAATTACAGAACTGCACTGCAGCCTGGACCATAGGTTACATGTCCAATGTCACTCACATGCACAATATGTAAATAATAATATATCCTGTTTCTGTTTCATTTCCCAAAGTCAGAGGTGTTGTAGCAGTTGCTAAATATCAGGCTGTCCTTGACATTATGTTGGAAATTTTGCCCTCAAATTGTTGAATTCGGTGAGCTTGGATGAAGACAGATGGTCATGAATATTCACAAGCAGTTAGACACACTCGCTTGTGTTCGGTTCGGATTAATTATGGAGTCGATTCGTCATCTACCGAGTACAAGTTTTGAGACAACCAGCCAATCCTTCAGAACCCAACTGTTTCCAATGCCTGCTTGCTTGTTAATATCTGTTGAGAGTAGCTATCGCTGGAACTCTATAAAAAGCAAGTGGAACTCCGTGACCGGGGACAGGGACGAGTGCATGGCCTTTCTGGCTGTGCTTAAACCATTGAGAGATCAAGCAGATTGTCCTCTATTTACACAGGAGGGAGTGGACCACTTAAAAGCATCACTTGCTTTAGGTTCCCTTTGCTGATAAAAAATGTGCTTTTCACACCTCAAGCTTGTGTTTGAATGTTGGGTTGATTGGTCAGTTCTTTTTCAGATACATTTTTTGGTCAGATTAATATCCTTTGTGTTGTGTTTTCCTTCTGTGTGTGTGTGTGTGTGTGTGTTCGTTCGCTTGTTCACAGGGACAAACGTATGTCGTGTACATAACGGCGGCTGCAGCAGCCTGTGCCTGGCCATCCCAAACGGCCGCCACTGCGCCTGCGCAGAGGACCAGCTGCTGGACACGGACAACGTCAGCTGCAGAGGTGAGCCGCTCTTACCCCGAGAGTCGCTTTCTGCTCCTGATTGCGCTGATTAAAAAGGCGCAGTGTATTTCTGTACGAGTTTTAACATGATCCGTCATTCAAATATGGCTGATGGATCATTCCTAATGATGTAATCGTTTTAGTGCTGGGCCTTAGAGTGCATAATCACAGTTAAAGTATAAAAGCCTCGTGTTCTGGCTTGGGCTGCAGTAACCCGCCCCCTTCCCTCTGCCCCCAGCCAACCCCTCCTACATCCCGCCCCCACAGTGCCAGTCTGGGGAGTTCGCCTGCAAGAACAACCGCTGCATCCAGGACCGATGGAAATGCGATGGAGACAATGACTGCCTGGACAACAGCGACGAGGCGCCCGAGCTCTGCCGTGCGTTGAGTGCCTGCATTCTGTCTCCGTCTCGGAGCCCTTTTCTCTGACTGCTGCCTGTGTCGGATCGTAACATGAAGTCACCAGAGTCTCCCTGACCCCTCCCCCACTCAGCAGCTCTCTTCTGTGGCCCCTCCCCTACCCCACAGCCCTCCTGTGGCCCCTCCCCCACCCCACAGCCCTCCTGTGGCCCCTCCCCCACCCCACAGCCCTCCTGTGGCCCCTCCCCCGCCCTCCTGTGGCCCCTCCCCCACCCCACAGCCCTCTTGTGGCCCCTCCCCCACCCCACAGCCCTCCTGTGGCCCCTCCCCCACCCCACAGCCCTCCTGTGGCCCCTCCCCCACCCCACAGCCCTCCTGTGGCCCCTCCCCCACACCCCACAGCCCTCCTGTGGCCCCTCCCCCACTGCACAGCCCTCCTGTGGCCCCTCCCCCACTCAGAAGCTCTCCTCTGTGGCCCCTCCCATACCCCACAGCCCTCCTGTGGCCCCTCCCCCACTGCACAGCCCTCCTGTGGCCCCTCCCCCACTCAGAATCTCTCCTCTGTGGCCCCTCCCCAACCCCACCGCCCTCCAGTGGCCCCTCCCCACCCCACAGCCCTCCTGTGGCCCCACCCCCACCCCACAGCCCTCCTGTGGCCCCTCCTCTACCCCACAGCCCTCATGTGGCCCCTCCCCCACCCCACAGCCCTCCTGTGGCCCCTCCCCCACTCAGAAGCTCTCCTCTGTGGCCCCTCCCATACCCCACAGCCCTCCTGTGGCCCCTCCCCCACCCCACAGCCCTCCTGTGGCCCCTCCCCCACCCCACAGCCCTCCTGTGGCCCCTCCCCCACTCAGAAGCTCTCCTCTGTGGCCCCTCCCCTACCCCACAGCCCTCCTGTGGCCCCTCCCCCACCCCACAGCCCTCCTGTGCCCCCTCCCCCACTCAGCAGCTCTCTTCTGTGCCCCTCCCCCACCCCACAGCCCTCCTGTGGCCCCTCCCCCACCCCACAGCCCTCCTGTGGCCCCTCCCCCACCCCACAGCCCTCCTGTGGCCCCTCCCCCACACCCCACAGCCCTCCTGTGGCCCCTCCCCCACTGCACAGCCCTCCTGTGGCCCCTCCCCCACTCAGAAGCTCTCCTCTGTGGCCCCTCCCATACCCCACAGCCCTCCTGTGGCCCCTCCCCCACTGCACAGCCCTCCTGTGGCCCCTCCCCCACTCAGAATCTCTCCTCTGTGGCCCCTCCCCTACCCCACAGCCCTCCTGTGGCCCCTCCCCCACCCCACAGCCCTCCTGTGGCCCCTCCCCCACCCCACAGCCCTCCTGTGGCCCCTCCTCTACCCCACAGCCCTCTTGTGGCCCCTCCCCCACCCCACAGCCCTCCTGTGGCCCCTCCCCCACTCAGAAGCTCTCCTCTGTGGCCCCTCCCAGACCCCACAGCCCGCCTGGGGCCCCTCCCCCACCCCACAGCCCTCCTGTGGCCCCTCCCCCACCCCACAGCCCTCCTGTGGCCCCTCCCCCACTCAGAAGCTCTCCTCTGTGGCCCCTCCGCTACCCCACAGCCCTCCTGTGGCCCCTCCCCCACCCCACAGCCCTCCTGTGGCCCCTCCCCCACCCCACAGCCCTCCTGTGGCCCCTCCCCCACTCAGAAGCTCTCCTCTGTGGCCCCTCCCCGACCCCACAGCGTTCCCCTGTGGCCCCTCCCCTACCCCACAGCCCTCCTGTGGCCCCTCCCCCACCCCACAGCCCTCCAGTGGCCCCTCCCCCACCCCACAGCCCTCCTGTGCCCCCTCTCCCACTGCACAGCCCTCCTGTGGCCCCTCTCCCACTGCACAGCCCTCCTGTGGCCCCTCTCCCACTGCACAGCCCTCCTGTGGCCCCTCCCCCACTCCACAGCTTTCCCCTGTCGCCTGTTAGCCTGTTTTATATTGGGATCAAGGTTCACCTGCTCGTCAGTCATGCTCTGACAGTCGGTGGCGGGGTTGGTGCGGGAGGGGTTGTGGAAAAACCTCCTAAAAATGTTGCTTTTTAGCCAATATTCCATGCAAGAAATATAAGGAGTCTAATTGCATTTGCAAGGTAGGAAACATGGAAGCGTGTGTGTATGCCTGTGTGTGCGTGTGCTGTGTATGTGTGTGTGTGTGTGTGTGTAAGTCTGTGTTAGAGGTAGAGAGTGAGGGGTATGAAGGGGAGTACTTTGGAGACAGAAACACTCCTAATTCCGGTAGAACTGAAAGTGAACCAGTTCCTATGCCCCCACAGACCAGCACACCTGCCCTGCAGACCGCTTCAAGTGCCAGAACAACCGCTGCATCCCACTCCGCTGGCTCTGTGACGGAGACAATGACTGCGGCAACGACGAAGACGAGTCCAACACCACCTGCTCAGGTACCAGACCACACCTTGACCGTGCCCTGACCACAAAGAGGTTTAAATCCTGCCATTTGCCTTTAAATACCCTTGTACGTGTCCATGTACATCTGGGGGAGCACTTTGAGTTCATTGTAGGAAATAAATACCGGGAATTTTTCTGTAGAAGGACAGCAGATGGGATTTCCATTAGACAGACCACAGTCAGACACAATGTTCACTCTGAGGGGATGGGCGGGCATGTTCCTTGCTAAAAGGGCTCTTTTGGGATGTGGGGGGGGGGGTATTGGGGACTGGTTGAGAGGGGAATAGCTTTCAGGCTCCAACATGCTTCTAACATTTTTTGGGGTCGCTGTGCCCCCTCCCCAGCTCGGACTTGCCCCCCCAACCAGTTCTCCTGCTCCAGCGGCCGCTGCATCCCTGTCTCCTGGACCTGCGACCTGGATGACGACTGCGGCGACCGCTCAGACGAGCCGCAGTCCTGCGGTGAGCCCCCTAGCCCCAAAACCTTCTTCTTTCCTGTAACATACGACCCAAACCCTACACCCAAACCCCCACCCTCATACCTAAACCCGCCCCCTTATTGCGCTCCTCTCATCTGGGACTGTTTTGGATTCATGAGCTGACATTGCAAATATTCCTGTGATCATTTCAAATTTTGCATCACGGATTTTACTGTGAAGGAAGGATATTTGATGTGTCTTTGAGATACTTGTTGACGAATTTGAAATCCAAGAGCCCATTTTGGGGCATTTTAAAAATTTGTTAACAGTAAATGCTGATAACATTTTATCAATCCAAAATCTTGTGAGACCCAAATCTCAAATGTGTGTCAAATAGCCTTCCTCCATAGGAAGTATTTCTGTGGAAAATTTTAGGAAAATCTGAATAGGGACTCCCCATAGGGGCCTTCTAACGAGGGCTACCAGGTGAGCTGACACTGTGATGCCATTGTGTCTTTGCCTTGTTGTTTTGCTGAGGTTGGTTCTCGTTTTTTCAGCCGTTTCAGTCTGATAGTGTGGTGTCATTGTCTTCGGTCATGTTTTGGGTTCTGTTTGGATGAGCTTTTGGGTTTTGTTTGGTTCAGTTTGGGCTTCTGTTTGGTTGAGCTTTTGGTTCTGTTTGGTTCAGCTATTGGTTCTGTTTGGCTGAGGTTTGGGTTTTGTTTGGTTCAGTTTTGGGTTCTATTTGGTTCAGTTTTGGGTTTTGTCTGGATGAGTTTTGGGTTCTGTTTGGTCAAGTTCTGGGTACTTTTAACTGATTGAAAATCATTGTAAATGAAGGAACCTCATAGCTGGGCCCAGACATCAGACACCTTTGTAAATGCAGAGAAGTACTGTCATAAATATTAATCCAGGCTGTCACCCCAGGATACAGAGCCCTTTTTGATAATGAGGTCACGAAAGGCACACCTTGGTGTCTGTTGGTTACTGTCTTCTTCCTGTGCTGAATGTCCTCTGGAGTATTTTTGGCTCCAGTAGACCAGGCTCTGCGCATTTGATTTATTGTGATCTCTCTGGTTGATGGAAAGTGAAATACATTGGTATGCATTAAACTGTGGTGTGGACATGCACATCTAGAGGGATTTGACTGGAGATGAAACTATAAGGAAGCTGTGAAATAATGAGTATGCTTTCACAGGTGTGCAGGATCAAAGGTCACTGCAGACAATTTTGAGACGTTTTCTGATTCCTGTGCTTACTATGAATCATTTAAATCTAATTTATACAATAATAAACTATAATAATCATAAACTTCATTTGTATAGCACCCTTCATACAAAAAATGCAGCTCAAAGTGCTTTACAAGATGCACATAGAACAGAAAATAAAAACAATAGAAATAACAAATAGAATATTAATAAAAACTGACAAATAGAAAGTTAAAATAGTAAAAATCGATAACAGACAATAAGACAAATAAAATAAAACAATAAAATAAGATTTAAAATTGCTAAACTAGTGAAAATAGACTATAATCAATAAGACCAATAAAATAAAACAATAATATAAAACCCCAAAAAATGACAAATAAAATAATGATAAAAAAAACAAAGAAAAAATAAATCATTTATAAGCTTGTTTAAAAAGGTATGTTTTGAGCTGTTTTTTAAAAGTGCCAACCAAGTCTGCCGTCCTACTGTCCTGCGGGAGAGTGTTCCAAAGTTTTGGGGCGTAGTAGCTGAAGGCACTCTCACCGCTTTTTTTTTTTTTTTTCAATGAAAAAAAGAGCATGCAAACAGACACAAATGGTTTATTTTTTAAAAATTTTAAAATAAATGTTTGGTTTCTCAGATGTTGTTGTTTGGTCTCTCTGATACTGTTGTTCGGGTTCTCAGACATTGTGTAATTAATGCATCTCTCTACCCCAGCCTACCCCACCTGCTTCCCTCTCACCCAGTTCACCTGTAACAACGGCCGCTGCATCAACGTCAACTGGCGCTGTGACAACGGTGAGTACCCACCCCTCTCCCATGCCTTTTCTGATTGGCTTCTATTCTCTCCGGGTGTTTGACTTTGTTTTTAAAATACATGAAGTGTTTCATTACAATCGAAACACTATCATTTCCCCATTTAATTGGAGTTTGTTTATTTGTGCTGCACTTTGTGAGTTTGAAAACGTGTTACTTCTTGTGGGATAAGGTTCCTTTATGTGCCAAGGGCGTCATAGCGGAAACCCATTAGTCAGGCTTAGACTTTGCTTCAGTCATAACACGGGGAATAATACAGAGACTGACATTTAATACAGTAGAAATACAAACAGACATCTGAGGCTGGAGGAGATTTCCATGTGAAATGAAGGACTCTGTGTCAGGTCTAGATAATCAAATTTAAATTTGTAATTATAAAAACAGATTACTTTTTCCCTGTTTTTCAACCTAGAAATGTTGGATGCTGAGTTTGTGTCTTCACGGTTGTGTGCGTGTGACCGTGTGTGTGTGCGTGTTATAGATAATGACTGTGGGGATAACAGTGATGAGGCGGGTTGCAGTCACTCCTGCTCCAGCGCGCAGTTTAAGTGCAACAGCGGCCGCTGCATCCCAGAGTACTGGACCTGTGACGGTGACAACGACTGCGGCGACTACAGTGACGAGACCCACGCCAACTGCACCAATCAGGGTGAGTCCTGCTGAGGCCCCGCCCACACTGCACCAATCAGGGTGAGTCTTGCTGAGACCCACGCCAACTGCACCAATCAGGGTGAGTCCTGCTGAGGCCCACGCCAACTGCACCAATCAGGGTGAGTCCTGCTGAGGCCCCGCCCACTGTGCTAATGGGTACTTCCACGTGGCTGGATTATGAGGGTGTGGGGGCGGCAGACCACTGTCTCCAAGCCTTCCCACCCATGCACCCACAGCGCCCTCATCTGTGTACCTGAATCGGTATGAACCTATCACAATCTGAGAGGTGTTGTCACTGAGCACAATCAGTCATAGCAATCATGGCCGCCCCTCTCTTGGTTCATTTTCTTCGTTGTTTTTATGCTTTTCCCCTTTTTTCTACCTTTTTTTTTTTTTATTTTTTTTTTTTTTAATCCTCAATTGTATTCATCTGCATTGGTCTGGATGGTTCTAAGGTAGCAGACTTGCGGAGGTGTTAATCTGTGACCCTGCTTTGTTTAGTCATGCATCCTGCAGGCACAAAGGAAAATATCAAACAGCACATGCCGAGCTAAATTAGGCCAATATCATCTACTAATAAACATCCAAAAAGAGCCACAATGTTCTGGAAACATCTAAGAAGGAGCGACTCCCCCCCCCACACACACACACACACACACACACACACACACACACACACACACACACACACAACTTGCTGAACATACTAAAGTCCCTGAGGCTCAGTTCACTACCATACCCGCAGTAGTAACGCCAATCAGCCTCAGGACATTAAAGTTCAAAACATTAGACCAAACCAATCTATAACGTAAGAAAAAGAAAAATACATCACCTATTGGAATGAAATTCAGCTTGAATACTATTTGACATTGTAAAGACAGGACACCCTGGCAAGACTGGTTGGTGGAGTGTGCAGAACTTGTCAGCCAATCGTGTCTTGCCTTGTAATGACGTGTTTTCCTCTTTCTGTGTTGCGCCCTGCTTGGTCCCCTCCTGCTGGCAGCCACGCGGCCCCCGGGCGGTTGCCATGTGGACGAGTTCCAGTGCCGTATGGACGGGCTGTGCATCCCCTTGCGCTGGCACTGTGATGGAGACACAGACTGCGTGGACCTGAGCGACGAGAAGAACTGCGAGGGTGTGCCGCACACCTGCGACCCCGCCGTCAAGTTTGGCTGCCGGGACTCCGGTGAGCGCCGCCCCCTGGGCCTCTCAGATGCCACTTCCTAAGAGCTTCTGTGCGGCTCATCCAAGTACATCCGACTGCAGGATGCGGGAGGGGCGGGGTTGTCGATAGGTGGAGTTTGACATCCAACCCCACCCATCGACGTGTGTAGTTGGTTAAAAACAATTCTGCCTTTCGAAACTCTGGATTGGACCAGGGGGAAGGATGTCAAAGGGTGGGGTTTGGCATCAAGCCCTGCCCTCCTGCAGCCTGCAGTCAGATGCCTCTCAGCTCATTGCCAACTCAGGCCACGTCTCTTCGGTTACAGGTTCGAGTCGGGTCTGTGTGGTTAGATCGCTATGAGTCCACAGTGTGTTCCTGGTGTGTGGGCGCCATTGCAGTGACTCGAAAAAAACAATCAATGGAAAATTATTCTAGAATAATAAAATCATATCCAGCTGGATAAGGGGACACCTGCCCCTCCAGTCCTGCTTGTCGCGTGATTGGTTGTGACGGGTGTCTGTTTCATACAGCGCGCTGCATCAGCAAGGCCTGGGTGTGCGACGGAGACAGCGACTGCGAGGACAACTCTGACGAGGAGAACTGCGAGGCGCTGTCCTGCAAGCTGTCCCACCATGTCTGCGCTGGGAACGAGTCCATCTGCCTGCCCGCCGAGAAGCTGTGCGACGGCACGGAGGACTGCCCCGATGCCTCTGATGAGAAGCTCTGCGGTAAGACCAGCATGCACTGGGGGACTGCCCTAGACCAGCACCCCGGGGCACTCCACTACTCTAGACCAGCATGCACTGGGGCCCTTCTCTGACCTAGACCAGCATGCATTGGGGCACCACATTAACTCGCGGTAACACACGCACCCTTGCACAATAGCATCATGTATCAACCACAGTGGTGTGAGGGTGGAGGTGAGGTAACTCCCCCTTGCTTTAGAGTGTGCCGAGAGCCTAAAAGGCCCAAAAACCTTATTCAATTAAATTCAATAGCGCTGTTTACAGAGAGACTGTCACAAAGATGCTTTACCGTGGAAATACAAAAGTAAATAGGGCAAATAAAACCAGGCCTGAACCCCCAAAAAGCGAGAAATTAAGGTAAAAAAATGTTTAAAAAGAACTCTCCAGTGGGAAGAAGAATACTCAAAATACTCAATTTATGTTGTTGTTATACAGTGCAGTCCGTAAGTATTTGGACAGTGACACACTTTTTGTTGCTTTGGCTCTGTACTCCAGCACATTTGATTTGAAATGAAATGATAAAAATTTGGTTAAAGTGCAGCTTTAATTTAAAGGTATTTACATCCATATCCAGTGATCCATGTAGGAATTACAGCCCTTTTTGTGTCGTCCCCCCCATTTTAGGCGACCAAAAGTAATTGTCACAATCCAAATACTTATGGACTGCACTGTATATCTGCCTTTCCTTCTTCCCTTCATCTCGCCCAGATCTCTGCTCGCTGGAAAATGGCGGCTGCAGCCACAACTGCACGGTGGCGCCGGGCGAGGGCATCCTGTGCTCCTGCCCGCTGGGCATGGAACTGGGTGCCGACAACAAGACCTGCCAGCTCCAGAGCTTCTGCGCCAAGCACCTGAAGTGCAGCCAGCGCTGCGAGCAGGAGAAGAACAGCGTCAAGTGCTCCTGCTACGAGGGCTGGGCCCTGGAGCCTGATAGAGAGAGCTGCAAGAGCCTGGGTGAGAGAAAGGGGAGGGGAGTGGAGTGGGGAGAGAGAGGAGAGAGGGAGGGGGAGAGAGTGTGGGAGGGAGAGGGAGAAAGGGGAGGGAGGGTAGAGTATGTGATGGGGACAGAGGGAGGGAGAGGCATTGAGGAGAAAATGGTATGTGAGGATGGAAAGAGAGAAGGGACAAAGGAAATAAAATGGGGATCACAGAGAGGGAGGAAGTGGAGAAGTGTTAGCTTGATATTCATGCACTGAATTTGTAGAACAGAAAATGTGTTCGAAAAGGTGTCCCTTGAGCCGAGATGAACATTACTGTATGACAGGCTTGTTCAGGTGGCCAGATTGGGCCCAATGTGGCCCAGCATAGACACACATAGCCCCGTGACAGATGAAAAATGAGTCTTATTCAGATCCATCAAAAATTGCTTCTGCAGTGTAATTGTACCTCCCACTAGCGACAGAATAATTAATGATAGCTATGCATGATATAAGAATACCTTTGGCCTGTTTGCACGATTTTTAAAAAGAATTTTGCCCATCCATGACATTTTTTTCATGTTGAGAGTCTGCTGTGGCAAAAACTTAAGAAAATCTTCAGGTCCATTTTTGTGAAAATTATGTCCTTGGAAACTGACCCTGGATCAGAATCCACTTTGGAATAAAAATGACTGGGTTTGGGCCGGTGATGAAAGACCTGGTCCTGGTACAGTATTTGTCTTCAGGGACATTGAGGGCGTTCTCATATTGCTTTATTCATGGGGTGCAGCACTTGAGCCGGCCTGATGTGTGGGTTTATGGAACCCTTTTCAGGGGTAAATTTGTGGCACGGGGCCGAGTTGATTGTACCAACAGCCTGGTCGAGCCCCAATGTTTAATCTATGCGTTCTGCACCCCCGCCCCCCAGATCCCTTCCCCCCCTTCATCATCTTCTCCAACCGCCACGAGATCCGCCGGATTGACCTGTACAAGGGCGACTTCAGCGTCCTGGTGCCCGGCCTACGCAACACCATTGCCCTCGACTTCCACCTCAACCAGAGCTCTCTCTACTGGACCGACGTGGTGGAGGACAAGATCTACCGTGGGAAGCTCTCGGAGAACGGCGGTGAGTTCTGCCGGGTAGACCGCCGGGAGGGTAACGGCGCCTCACGCAGAGTTCTTACCCCCCTCCTACCAGAGATAATGCAGTTTCTCAGGGTCGTTGCCGTTGAGATGCCGTTTTCACCGGGTCGTTACCGCTCCCGTCTAAAGTACACTGCGTTCTCTCCACTAATGAAGGTTGCATTTTCAGCAGTGGCATGGTTGTCGGCATGGGACATTACAGCGGTGGAGTGGTTGTGGGCGTGGGACATGTATGTAGTTTAGCATTACAGCGGTAGAGTGGTTGTGGGCGTGGGACATGTATGTAGTTTAGCTTTACAGCTGTAGAGTGGTTGTGGGCGTGGGACATGTATGTAGTTTAGCATTACAGCGGTGGAGTGGTTGTGGGCGTGGGACATGTATGTAGTTTAGCATTACAGCGGTGGAGTGGTTGTGGACGTGGGACATGTATGTAGTTTAGCATTACAGCGGTGGAGTGGTTGTGGGCGTGGGACATGTATGTAGTTTAGCATTACAGCGGTGGAGTGGTTGTGGACGTGGGACATGTATGTAGTTTAGTATTACAGCGGTGGAGTGGTTGTGGGCGTGGGACATGTATGTAGTTTAGCTTTACAGTGGTGGAGTGGTTGTGGGCGTGGGACATGTATGTAGTTTAGCATTACAGCGGTGGAGTGGTTGTGGGCGTGGGACATGTATGTAGTTTAGCATTACAGCGGTGGAGTGGTTGTGGACGTGGGACATGTATGTAGTTTAGCATTACAGCGGTGGAGTGGTTGTCGGCGTGGGACATGTATGTAGTTTAGCTTTACAGCGGTGGAGTGGTTGTGGACGTGGGACATGTATGTAGTTTAGCATTACAGCGGTGGAGTGGTTGTGGGCGTGGGACATGTATGTAGTTTAGCATTACAGCGGTGGAGTGGTTGTCGGCGTGGGACATGTATGTAGTTTAGCATTACAGTGGTGGAGTGGTTGTGGACGTGGGACATGTATGTAGTTTAGTATTACAGCGGTGGAGTGGTTGTGGGCGTGGGACATGTATGTAGTTTAGCATTACAGTGGTGGAGTGGTTGTGGACGTGGGACATGTATGTAGTTTAGTATTACAGTGGTGGAGTGGTTGTGGGCGTGGGACATGTATGTAGTTTAGAATTACAGCTGTAGAGTGGTTGTGGACGTGGGACATGTATGTAGTTTAGCATTACAGCGGTGGAGTGGTTGTGGACGTGGGACATGTATGTAGTTTAGCATTACAGCGGTGGAGTGGTTGTGGGCGTGGGACATGTATGTAGTTTAGCATTACAGCGGTGGAGTGGTTGTCGGCATGGGACATGTATGTAGTTCAGCATTACAGTGGTGGAGTGGTTGTGGGCGTGGGACATGTATGTAGTTTAGCATTACAGCGGTGGAGTGGTTGTGGGCGTGGGACATGTATGTAGTTTAGCATTACAGCGGTGGAGTGGTTGTGGGCGTGGGACATGTATGTAGTTTAGCATTACAGCGGTGGAGTGGTTGTGGGCGTGGGACATGTATGTAGTTTAGCATTACAGCGGTGGAGTGGTTGTCGGCATGGGACATGTATGTAGTTTAGCATTACAGCTGTAGAGTGGTTGTGGGCGTGGGACATGTATGTAGTTTAGAATTACAGCGGTGGAGTGGTTGTGGGCGTGGGACATGTATGTAGTTTAGAATTACAGCGGTGGAGTGGTTGTGGGCGTGGGACATGTATGTAGTTTAGAATTACAGCGGTGGAGTGGTTGTGGGCGTGGGACATGTATGTAGTTTAGAATTACAGCGGTGGAGTGGTTGTGGGCGTGGGACATGTATGTAGTTTAGAATTACAGCGGTGGAGTGGTTGTGGGCGTGGGACATGTATGTAGTTTAGCATTACAGCGGTGGAGTGGTTGTGGACGTGGGACATGTATGTAGTTTAGCATTACAGCGGTGGAGTGGTTGTGGGCGTGGGACATGTATGTAGTTTAGAATTACAGCGGTGGAGTGGTTGTGGGCGTGGGACATGTATGTAGTTTAGAATTACAGCGGTGGAGTGGTTGTGGGCGTGGGACATGTATGTAGTTTAGAATTACAGCGGTGGAGTGGTTGTGGGCGTGGGACATGTATGTAGTTTAGCATTACAGCGGTGGAGTGGTTGTGGACGTGGGACATGTATGTAGTTTAGCATTACAGCGGTGGAGTGGTTGTGGGCGTGGGACATGTATGTAGTTTAGCTTTACAGCTGTGGAGTGGTTGTGGGCGTGGGACATGTATGTAGTTTAGCTTTACAGCTGTGGAGTGGTTGTGGGCGTGGGACATGTATGTAGTTTAGCATTACAGCGGTGGAGTGGTTGTGGGCGTGGGACATGTATGTAGTTTAGAATTACAGCGGTGGAGTGGTTGTGGGCGTGGGACATGTATGTAGTTTAGCATTACAGCTGTAGAGTGGTTGTGGACGTGGGACATGTATGTAGTTTAGCATTACAGCGGTGGAGTGGTTGTGGGCGTGGGACATGTATGTAGTTTAGCTTTGCAGCGGTGGAGTGGTTGTGGGCGTGGGACATGTATGTAGTTTAGCATTACAGCGGTGGAGTGGTTGTGGGCGTGGGACATGTATGTAGTTTAGCTTTACAGCGGTAGAGTGGTTGTGGGCGTGGGACATGTATGTAGTTTAGCTTTACAGTGGTGGAGTGGTTGTGGGCGTGGGACATGTATGTAGTTTAGCTTTACAGTGGTGGAGTGGTTGTGGGCGTGGGACATGTATGTAGTTTAGCTTTACAGCGGTGGAGTGGTTGTGGGCGTGGGACATGTATGTAGTTTAGCTTTACAGCGGTGGAGTGGTTGTGGACGTGGGACATGTATGTAGTTTAGCTTTACAGTGGTGGAGTGGTTGTGGGCGTGGGACATGTATGTAGTTTAGCTTTACAGTGGTGGAGTGGTTGTGGGCGTGGGACATGTATGTAGTTTAGCTTTACAGTGGTGGAGTGGTTGTGGGCGTGGGACATGTATGTAGTTTAGCTTTACAGTGGTGGAGTGGTTGTGGGCGTGGGACATGTATGTAGTTTAGCTTTACAGTGGTGGAGTGGTTGTGGGCGTGGGACATGTATGTAGTTTAGCTTTACAGCGGTGGAGTGGTTGTGGGCGTGGGACATGTATGTAGTTTAGCTTTACAGTGGTGGAGTGGTTGTGGGCGTGGGACATGTATGTAGTTTAGCTTTACAGTGGTGGAGTGGTTGTGGGCGTGGGACATGTATGTAGTTTAGCTTTACAGTGGTGGAGTGGTTGTGGGCGTGGGACATGTATGTAGTTTAGCTTTACAGCGGTGGAGTGGTTGTGGGCGTGGGACATGTATGTAGTTTAGCTTTACAGTGGTGGAGTGGTTGTGGGCGTGGGACATGTATGTAGTTTAGCTTTACAGTGGTGGAGTGGTTGTGGGCGTGGGACATGTATGTAGTTTAGCTTTACAGCGGTGGAGTGGTTGTGGGCGTGGGACATGTATGTAGTTTAGCTTTACAGCGGTGGAGTGGTTGTGGACGTGGGACATGTATGTAGTTTAGCTTTACAGTGGTGGAGTGGTTGTGGGCGTGGGACATGTATGTAGTTTAGCTTTACAGTGGTGGAGTGGTTGTGGGCGTGGGACATGTATGTAGTTTAGCTTTACAGTGGTGGAGTGGTTGTGGACGTGGGACATGTATGTAGTTTAGCATTACAGCGGTGGAGTGGTTGTGGGAGTGGGACATGTATGTAGTTTAGCTTTACAGCGGTGGAGTGGTTGTGGGCGTGGGACATGTATGTAGTTTAGCTTTACAGCGGTGGAGTGGTTGTGGGCGTGGGACATGTATGTAGTTTAGCTTTACAGTGGTGGAGTGGTTGTGGGCGTGGGACATGTATGTAGTTTAGCTTTACAGTGGTGGAGTGGTTGTGGGCGTGGGACATGTATGTAGTTTAGCTTTACAGCGGTGGAGTGGTTGTGGGCGTGGGACATGTATGTAGTTTAGCTTTACAGCGGTGGAGTGGTTGTGGGCGTGGGACATGTATGTAGTTTAGCTTTACAGCGGTGGAGTGGTTGTGGGCGTGGGACATGTATGTAGTTTAGCTTTACAGCGGTGGAGTGGTTGTGGACGTGGGACATGTATGTAGTTTAGAATTACAGCGGTGGAGTGGTTGTGGACGTGGGACATGTATGTAGTTTAGAATTACAGCGGTGGAGTGGTTGTGGGCGTGGGACATGTATGTAGTTTAGCATTACAGCTGTAGAGTGGTTGTGGACGTGGGACATGTATGTAGTTTAGCTTTACAGCGGTGGAGTGGTTGTGGACGTGGGACATGTATGTAGTTTAGCATTACAGCGGTGGAGTGGTTGTGGGCGTGGGACATGTATGTAGTTTAGCATTACAGCGGTGGAGTGGTTTTGGGCGTGGGACATGTATGTAGTTTAGTATTACAGCTGTAGAGTGGTTGTGGGCGTGGGACATGTATGTAGTTTAGCATTACAGCGGTGGAGTGGTTGTGGGCGTGGGACATGTATGTAGTTTAGCATTACAGCGGTGGAGTGGTTGTGGGTTCAGGACTTCGGGAGGCGTGGCTTTGGGCCGTTGTCGTGTCACCAGTTTCCAGCCTCCTCGGCGTTCTTCACAAACACATACACTGCCGACCAGCGCCGGCCCCATACCTCTTACTTAACAATCTCCAACTGCCCATGCTGATTCACTATAATTACTGCGCAACGTCAACCAGATAAACAGAGCCTCTTCCCCCTGGCACCCCCTCCCTGAGTCGGTTTCTGGCAGGAAGGAGCGGAGCGTAATGGCTAAACCTCCTTCTCTTGACTGTAAGACAGTCTAGAGAGTCCTTTAATCCTTCCTTTTCAGGATAATCAGCAGCTGCCAACAATTAACGTCTGGCTTTGATTACAGGCCTAATCTATCATAGGAGCAGATGAGGGGGGTGGGGGATGGGGGCTTCTCCTGTGTGTTTCTGATTAATGTCTGGTCCATGATGTCGGTTTAAACCTTATATACTTCAGATGAGGTTAATGCAGGCTGTTTTTTTCAACCTGAACACATTTTCTTATGAAGTACCTGAACACATTCTTTTATGAACTACCTGGACACATTCTATAATGAACTACCTGAACGCGTTCTGTAATGACGGACCTGAACACATTCTGTAATGACGGACACGCAAAACCCCTGACAAAACTAGGAACTGAAAATGCAAAACATCAAAGCTAGGCTACAACAGCAAAATCAGCGTCATAGAGGCTTAACTGCCTCGTCTTACAGCATTGAAAGCTCCAAAGACTGGAAATAGCCTACCTACTAGCCCACAAAGACGGTGGATTGTTTTGTATGGTGTATAATAAAATAATCGTGTAAATGTACGTTTGTTTTAATGTTGCTTCATGACTGTAGATTATTACAATAGCCAAGGCTACAGGTAAGATTGCCATGGTTGATGAGCCTGTGAGTAGGCCTATGCGGAATATTGAAAAATTATATTTTTTATTTAATTAGCCTATAGCAGGGGTCGGCAACTCCAGGCCTCGTGGGACAGTGTGTATGCATGTTTTTACTGCCACCAGTTATCAATTATTTAATTAGCCCAATCGTTTACATGATCTGATATTTTAATCTACATATCCGTGATATGAACAGCAGCTGATGAATGTTCTTGTGCTGGTATGTGTGTATTGTAGCGTTTTATCGTTCAGTAATTTATGAGTGAATCAGTGATTGTGTGTATGACTAATTAGCTGATTGAGCCGTGGTAACTGGTGGCACTAAAAACATGCACCATACAAAATAATCCACCGTCTTTGGTAGGCTATAGGATCAGGCTGTCTCCTGTCCTGAAAATAATAATAAATAGAAATTGTGATTGAAATGCCCACAGTAAAAAGGGTAGCGTATTTTTTCAGGCGTAGCTAGCTAGGGTTGTCAACCGTTCCTTATAATACGGAATCGTCCTGCATTTAAGAGAAAAAAGTTGCGCGGTTTGTTCCGTATTTGTGCTTTAGGGTGATAAAAGTGATCGAAAGATTTGTGGGAGCGTTGAATTCGGCTATATTGCCGAGTCTGCCGACTGCAGCAGCTACTGTTAACTGAAGGGACTGTGTGTGAGAGAAAGAGAGCGAGATAGAGAGAGCCTATCGGCTAGTTACCACACCAGATTAACGAACGCTGGGGAACATATATAGACTAATTTAGTTCACATTGGGCTGGCTATGGCTCGTCGTAACGTTTAGGCTAACTCGTTTTCTTTCTAGTTCTTAGTATTTATCCTATAATCCCCAAACACAGAAATAGGAAATATCGCTAGCTGCCTGACGACCGAAATCACAGGCAACTATTGAACCCCACGTAACGCCCCTTTCTTCCAGGCCCCGCCTTGATGGGCAGCTTTGAGGTTTTGCATTTTCAGTTTCTAGTTTTGGCAGGGTTTTTGCGTGACCACGCGGAAATGATAATGTAAACAGATGCAATGTCATTGCATTTGATTTATGTCACTCTTGTGCCGCAAAAGCATGAAAACTATATGTTAAATTAATTATTTCCTTTTTGTCATGGATCATGCGATTACAATGAGAACCTGCTAATGCAAATGTGGTTTTTCATTTTCATTTGAATTATGGCAGGGTTGTGTCGTAGAGGGTAAAGTGGCCTTTTGCATTTTAATTTTAATTTTGGCGTGGATATGCTTCCATAGTAATGAAGTACCTGAACACATTCTGTAAGGAAGTACCTGAATGCATTCTGTTATGAAGGACCCAAACGTGTTCTAACACTGTGTGTTCCGCACAGCTCTGACCAGCTTTGAGGTGGTGATCCAGTACGGTTTGGCCACGCCCGAGGGTCTAGCAGTGGACTGGATCGCCGGGAACATCTACTGGGTGGAGAGCAATCTGGACCAGATTGAGGTGGCCAAGCTGGATGGCACCATGCGTACCACCCTGCTGGCTGGGGAGGTGGAGCACCCCCGAGCCATTGCCCTGGACCCCCGATATGGGTGAGCACCCCAGAACATAATAATAGTAATTATTATTATGTAATAATAGTAATTATTATTATTATTATTATTATTATTATCATCAGTGTTGTTTATAACTTTTCAGACAAAATTTTTTATAAAATATCTTTGAATCTCATGCAGTTGATCTCACTTCCTGTTGCCTGTTTGCATTCTGGTTTTTCTCCCCTCGCCATTATGTAATTAGCCTAATTATTTACTGCTTAATTAGCCTCGTTGGTTACGGGCTGATTTTTATGTAAATGTCACAACACTAAACTACATACATGTCCCCTATGCATACCCAGGGAATAGTATAATGTACTGTTTATTAGGAAGTATATGGGCTGTGCGCTAATTAATGACTAGGTCCAACAAAGGCAGGTGAAATGGTTGGAACAGAGAACAGCGTATAAACAATCGTTCTTTGAATAAATCTGAAGGTGAAAAAATAAATAAAGTTGAAAATTCAAGGCGCTCTTCATAATTACCTGAATGTTGATTAACCCCTTCTCGCAGATGGCAAATTTGGTCAATTCTCACCTATTTAGGGGGTGCTCTGATTAAGGCTTTATAACTCTAGGTGTGAGCATCACATAAACTTGATAAATGGCTTAAATGAAACAAGACGGGTGTACCGTTTACAATACGAACTTAGATTTGTTTATTTTCATAATTTCAGTCAAAATAAAGTGCCACAAATGCAAAGAAACTTTGGAAAAATGCAAAAAAAAATATTTTTACTACTTTGCAACAAAATACTGAGAGCTACATAAGTGAAACAGGTAAATATATACATTTCCTGGATCATAAACTCCATGTCAACAAGTGTGCAAAATCTGAGGATGACATGCAGAACTACCAAAGGACTATGATGCAAAATATAGGCAGTGTACCCTGTTGTCCATTAGTGTCTCCAAATCTATCCAAATGGCTAAATTGTGCATTTCTCTAAATAAAAAACAATTATAATATATTTAACTACAACAGTTTTGGCTCATAAAACTCACTTTTGCAGCGTTTTCAAGTGGGAATGACTATATTTTCATCGGTCTAGGGGGGTAGATATCTATGGGTCCAAAACCCCTATGCAAAACATGTCAAAAAATTTATTAAATTTGTTTTGTCCATTATAAAGCAAATACATTTGCTCCTTCTGATGGATTAAGATAAAAAACATTGATATCACAGTGTTACATACACCTAAATAGCCTAATCATTCACTCTTGTACCTCAATAAAACATCACCTTTCCCTGTACTCTACAGTATGTATACTTTTGCCCCGGGATTGCATTTTTCTGTAGTTTTTTTAAATGTTCCTATTCATGACTCCAAGGAAAATATTTAGATGAATCTACCAACAGCACACAGTAAATTGGAATGAGCATTTGCCATGCCATAAGTGACAAGTATATATGCCATAGCCTACATTATGTACGATAACATGAAAATAAAATGATATTCCACCATTTGCAAAATGCTGCCAAATGTTATATCTTCAATGAAAATCAGTAGCCTACATCAAAAATAAAATGAATGATTAGACTACAGTATGTGAAATGCACTCAAAATGCGAAAATAACAATAGGCCTATCAATCATATTGGAAAAACAGTGCTCGAGTGGGCAAACGAACATACATATGTAGCCAGCAAGACCGCATTTTAGACGCAAACATTTTTACATTAGCGGTGTTTAGTGTGATTAACATAGCGGTGTTCAGTGTGATTAACATAGCAGTGTTTAGCATGATTAACATAGCAGTGTTCAGTTTTTTTAATTAAATGTTTGATGAGTTTATCGATAAGCTGGCAGAGGTTTCCTGTAGTTTGTTCTGTTTGGAAAGTTGACACGTTTTGTTTCTTCTATAACTTCCCAGCATTCTTTTCTGGACGGACTGGGATGCCAGCCTCCCGAGAATCGAGGCAGCGTCCATGAGCGGGGAGGGGAGACGCACTATTCACCGGGAGACGGGCAGCGGCGGGTGGCCCAATGGCCTAACCGTGGACTACCTGGAGCTCCGCATCCTTTGGATCGACGCCAGGTAGGTCCCCTGCGGACAGGCTAGCATTCAACGGCCGCCTGGCCACCACGCCTTTTCCTGTGAGATCCTTTGTGCCGTTTCCCAGATTATCTGTTGCTCCAGGTGTAAAACAGGGCTCTTTAGAGGTCTGTGGTTCATGCCTGGCATGAGAGCGTTTCTGTGTGTTTTTGGAAAGGCAGTATTACACAGTCAGACATGGCCTAATTTACTGAGCATTGACTATAAAAAGAAGTAAACAATCTCACACTCACCCACTCTTCTTCCCTCTCTCTCTCTCTCTCTCTCTCTCTCTCTTTATGGCTCTCTAGGTCAGATGCTATATACTCTGCACGATATGATGGCTCTGGGCTGATCGAGGTTTTGCGAGGTCATGAGTACCTGTCACACCCCTTCGCTGTTACCATGTACGGGGGGGAGGTGTACTGGACCGACTGGCGCACCAACACCCTGGCCAAGGCTAACAAGTGGACCGGGCTCAATGTGACTGTGGTGCAGAGGACCAACACCCAACCATTCGACCTGCAGGTGTATCACCCCTCCAGACAGCCCCAGGGTGAGCACACAAGCCCGCCCTATATTTCACAGATAGTACATCCTAGAAAGGTTCATGTTCACAGATAGCACCCTCTAGAACAGCTAATTTTTCACAGATAGAACCCTCTTGAACAGTAATCCTTCACAGATACCCACCTCAGGAACAGTACATTTTTCACAAGTGACACCCTCTGTAAGGGTTTTAACTTATCACAGATATCCTCCTCCTCTACCACCCAGCCCGCCCTCCCCCAATTGAAACCATGTATACAACACATTTTACTGTAGTAACCAACTGTGTAAAGCTTTTTCGGGAACACAGGATGCTTGCACTCTTAACTCCCTCTTCATCCGAGCCTCTGTGCCTCCCCCTCAGCTCCGAACCCGTGTGCTGCTAATGAAGGCAAGGGACCCTGTTCTCACCTGTGTCTGATCAATTACAACCAGACCTTCTCCTGCTCCTGCCCCCACCTCATGAAGCTGCAGGCCGACAAGCACACCTGCTACGGTAAGGCCTGCACGCGGACGGCCCTTCTAGCCGCCTGCTGTTTGGTGGGCCACAGGCTGGCCAGTCTCCCTGGCCTGGGTCCATGATGACTCCAGAGACCCGCAGTTAAAATAATGGGAAGGGGTTAAGGTTAGGAGGAGAACAATTCTGTAGGTGCATTGAAACAGTTTTTTATTTACATTGTTGGAGTGTTTTTGGCTGCGTTCGGAATGACTCCTTATACACTTTATAGTGCACTATTTAGGGGATTGGCTATTTTGATGGTTCCCGAATTCTCAATTGAGAACACAGAGAATTAGGACATCATACAAAGTGGCTGATTCCCTAAACGGTCCACTATAAATCGTAAAGGAAGCCATTCCAAACACAGCCATAGTGTTCACTTTTACGGTTGGTACTGAGACTGGGAGTGTCATTGGAGGTAGTAATGCTGAAGATGGGAAGCCCCCCGCCCCCTCTAGCAAAGCCTTTTGCTAGCACAAATGCTAACATTAACTCCTCGCACCTGCGGAGCTCCCTGGGAGTGTGTGTGCACGTGAATTTGTATGTTTCTGAATTCTGCTATATTTATTGACTTTGTAATTTTGAAAGGTTGTGGATATCATGGATATCGGAACTGCAGTGATTTCGTTACGGATTTGGAATTCCTTCACCCAATCACAATGTGCAGTCGGAACTCTGTTGTAAAATATTGCCTGTCACACTTTGACTGTGCGACTGCTGCACTAATCGTGTTTGACCACTAGGGGCACCAGAATGGCTTCTGTCACAAAAGGCTGTCGCAGTTGGAAACTGTGCTGGTTCATATGTAACTGATCCCCTCTCACTGTGCTTGTCGTAGATGCATTCTTATAAATAATTGGACGGCTTCTTCATTTTTGTGTAGCAGTGAGAGGGGATCAGTTACTTCTGTTGTGGACGTTAATTTTTTATATATTGCACCTCTTCTTGCAGAATCGCGCCAGTTCCTGCTCTATGCCCGGCAGATTGAGATCCGTGGAGTGGACATCGACAACCCCTACTACAACTACATCATCTCCTTCACCGTGCCAGACATTGACAACGTGACCGTGCTGGACTACGACGCCCTGGAGAGCCGTATCTACTGGTCGGACGTCCGAACGCAGAGCATCAAGCGCGCCTTCATCAACGGCACGGGGGTGGAGACCGTGGTGTCAGCAGGTAGTGCTGCAGCGTAGTACAGGCTTGTTTTGTGTAATCACTGCTGAGATGTAGCGCACACGCGTGTTTGTGTATGTGTGCATATGTTTGTTCGTGTATGTATTCGTGCCCATGTATTTGTACGTGCGGTTTTACGTTTGTGAGCTTCTGTGCGCGTGCTTGCATGTGTGAGTGTGTGTGTGTGCGTGCTTGCGTGTTTGAGTGCGCGTGTGATTGCGTGTGAGCGACTCTGAATGCTTGCATGTGTGTGTACATGCAAGTTCTTGTGTGTGATCTTGTGTTGTTGGGCAAGGGAGAATTAGGTAAAATATTGTCAATTAAGTGAATCCAGCAGTTTCAATAGTCAATGCCCTTTATTTCTTGTTCAGCAGTCTGAATACTGAACACAAGTGGTATCGCATGCTAAAACATGTTGCTTATCCTACATTCAAGAAATGTTGTAGTTTATTTAATTTAATAAGTATATCTCAATGCTGAATTCTTTGATAAGCAGAGCAATCTGATGCATCAATCTTGGTCAAAATATACAGTCATACATATACTCATTCAATTAGATTACAATTAAGCGAGTTTATTAGAAGAAAAGACATAGCGTCACACAACTAATCAAGCGATGTAGGTACTACCCCATCTCAAGCACCACCTTTTTTGAACACAAGCCCGAAAATAAAAATGGTTACTGTTCATGAACCTCTTTGTGTACGGGCATAATCCTGGTCTCTTCGGTAAGGTAACCCTTCAGTGTTTGTTTTCCAAGAGTCAGAATTACTCTTAAGTCATTACTGAAATTTTTTTCTGCTTAAAGATTTTTTTTGAACCGGGATAAGGATACCAGCTTTAGTGTGATTCGTGTCATCTGTGGATTTCCTGAACAAAATGGACACAGTCGTCGATTTGTTCAACCCTGTTCTGTCTCTTGTTACAAAATTCGGAAACATTGTAACTATAACATTGGTATAATAAAATTGTTTATAGCTATAGAATCTTGAGTTTTAACACTTTCAAATGGTATATTGTGTGACCAGATTGATGGAAAATGACTGTAAAAAACGCAATGTTTTGCCATTAAACAAAACCACTTCTGGCCCGCATATGGATCTAAAAACAGAAGAATGACACAAGCTAAACTCAAAAGAACTCAATGAAATACAATATCAAACCAGAACTAGTATCGCAAAATGCACCTATCATATCAAACCAGAGACCAAAGCAAAAATGAGTGACAATCAGGATCAAAAGTCAAGAAAAGGTGTAACCAACCAAACTGGCTTTCCCCTCAGCCATCATAAATATGTTACCCTACTGGGACTGAGGCTGTGGAGCCTGATTGGATAATGCTGAGCTGAAGCACTGAAAGAGCATTCATTTATGGCTTCTCTAAAAGCTGGCAAAATGACTATTAGTTAAAATTCATGCAAGTTGTTGAAAAGCCGAGCCAATAACTTTAATGTTGTTATTAAAATACGTGTTGTGTGAACGTGTACAAGTATGTGACTTGCGTCATTTCCCCCCAGACTTGCCGAATGCTCACGGCTTGGCGATAGACTGGGTCTCCCGGAACATGTTCTGGACCAGCTACGATGCCAACAAGAAGCAGATCAACGTGGCTCGGCTGGACGGCTCCTTTAAGAACGCAGTGATCCAGGGTCTGGACAAGCCTCACTGCCTGGTGCTGCACCCCATCCTCGGGTGAGTGAGACCGGGGACAGACCTACTGTGACCCAATCCGATCCACTCCGAGAACCGCTGTGTTTAACGTCACTTCCCAGGGTTTTTAATATTGTTTCCGTTTTACTGCGCGTTTCCCTCCCAGACTGTTTTAATGTGTGATGAAGGACATTTATAGATATTCAACTCAGGAATTATTGGCACCCTTTATGAAGTTGGGCAAAAATGGCTCTAAAAAATTAACAACACGTACAATGAGTCATGTTTTAGGCTCAAAAATATGGGAGAGCCGTATACTTATATAAATTTTTCTTTTTATATAACTAATTTTTCAAACACAAAAAGTTTTATTGAGTAGTTTCTGCAAAACATATGTTTCAAAATTATTGCCACCCTTACAATTCAAATTTTAATTAGCCACTCCTCATTTTACAGTCAAGGTTTGCACATGTGGACTGCCCTGTTCAACTCTAACCACAGGTTTTCAAGTCCGGAGACTGAAATGGCCATTCCGAAACATTCATTTTGTGTTCCCACAACCATTTCTGTGTTGATTTTAATGTATGTTTGGTAGCAATGTCTTGTTGAAGGGTCCATGTATGGCCGAGTCTCAACCTCCTGGCTGAGGCAATTGAAAACATCAATGATCCGCCACCATGTTTTACTGTGGGTATCGGGTGCTTTTCTTTGCAGTTTGCCAAACATACCAATGGTGAGCACGGCCAAAAAGTTACATTTTGGTCTCTCATGACCACAAAACACGATTCCAATTGTAATTCCAATGATACTTGACAAAAGTTCAGGCGCTTCAATGTATGGGTTGCTCTCAGTAAGGGCTTTTTTTCTGCAACTTTTCCAAAGAGCTTGTTGACATGGAGGTGCCGTGTGTACCAGTTGATTTTGAAACTTGATAATCCCCAGGATTCCACCACTAAACTGTTCTGAAACTGATCCTTGGTTTCTTCTTCCTCTCCCTCATCATCTTCTTCACCGCGCATGGGGCAGTCCTTCTTTCTGGAAAATTTGCAACTATTCCAAACTTCTAAAACCTTTTGATTATTGCCCTGACTGAGTTTAGTGGTATTTTCAACCGTTTATGTTTTTTCTTTGTCTGTTATCTGGTTTCTGTAGGTCAACAACCAGAATACCAGTCATTGTGAAACCAGGACATCAGAAACCTTTGTAAATATCATTGCACAGTAAAAAAAAAAAAGTCCATCAAAAACAGGCACGAAAACTGGAGTAACCACAGAGGAGTCCAAAGATATTCACCAGCTCATCCCATCTCTGCAGTCTCCTCTGCGGTTTTGGGAGGGTGCAGCCCCCCCTTCCCTCTCTCTCACTCTCTCCCTCTTCCCCCCCCCCTTCCCTCTCTCTCACTCTCTCCCTCTTCCCCCCCCCCTTCCCTCTCTCTCACTCTCTCCCTCTTTCCTGCACACTAAATCATTTGCAGGCTTGCGGGAGCAGGGGGGGGCCAGATATTTGGGCTCTAGATCTCTCCCCTTTCCTCTCAGACCTGCTCAACCCCAGGAATGCGTCCCGTTTGGTGCTTTTGGCCCGGGAGGGGGGGGGAAGGGGGAGGTGGGGGTGGAGAGAGGGATTTGGGGAGGGGGGGGTCATTTAACGAGAAGCAGATGCTTAACCCCCGCACTTCACTCAGCGGTTTCCGGCTTCGAGACCCAGGCGGAATGTATCGGGAGAAAATAAGTTTATGTTGATTGCGACAACAAATGAAAATTTTCTAAATAAAGTATGCGGCTTGCATAGTGTAAATACCACACTGTAGGCGGGGTCAGTGGAGGGGTCAGTGTGTCAGGACGTCCCGTCACCGCGGTTACCCGCCACACTGCCGATAGGGGTCGCGCTAAAGTTGCTGGGGGCTGGACCTGTCCACCATGCGAAGGAAAATGTTGCACACGTATGTGGCGGACACATGTGAGAGGGAGGACAGAGTGCGCTTCTCTTGTGTGCTGCTGACACAGACGTACGTATGACAGACGGGGCTTACCGCGTTTCACGTTTGCACACGTGAATATGGGCGCACGTAATCGGACACTGGTTATGAGGAAAAGCTGGAAGGTGAAGAGATGCCCTTTGCCCTCTGACCCCTGGATGAAGATCACAGCAGTGCTGACTGCAGATGTGCAGCAGCTGTGTGATCTGGCGGCAGAGCCGTGAGGGAGGAGCATGGTTACAGTCATGGGTCTGACGGGAACAGCTCACTTTAAACTGGTCTTTACTAGCTTTGCTACGGTGGGTGTTTCAGAAGATTTACCCCACTCTTGCCAGTCAAAGCAGCACTACCAAAGATAATGACTGACAGAAGCCAAATTCACATCTTCAAAGTAAATAGAGTGATTTTTATCAAGCTGAGAACCCTAGTTACATAATCACTAACCCTCAGATATTGTGTAGCGTGTGCTCCTGAGTGTCCCTGTGGTGCTGAGTGTCCCTCTGGTGCAGGGTATCTCTATGGTCCTGTATGTCCCTGTAGTGCAGTGTGTCCCTGTGGTCGTGTGTGTCCTGTGTGTATATTTGCCACAGTGAAGTCTTTCTTCTTTAACAGCTTGTTTCTTTGTCTTCCCCCCCACTGCAGAAAGTTGTACTGGACAGATGGAGATAACATCAGCATGGCCAACATGGACGGCACCAACCGCAGCATGCTCTTCACCAATCAGAAAGGACCTGTGGGTGAGTAACTAGGTCACATCACAATAGATCAATCACAACCTGCGGTTGTGGACCACACTTTATCTGACTGTGATGTGAGAGTGATGAGCTCCATAGTGAGTGAATCTACCATGTGCCGCGATCAAATGGATTCTCTCTTGGAATAATGATAGGATTAGTTTGAATCAAAAGCTCCACCTATTCAGGGTTTTAAGAATCCCCACTCTCTTTTTTTGTACTACGCACAGAGAAGAGTAATTTGATTGGCATGTATGCATTTGGTATTGTCAGCATGAATGTTGTGGATTTTGTCCATGTTTTAAATAACTTACCTTTACTCAAATGTCATAACTGATATTTCTTTAAAAATTTAGTTTTGGTTTGTTTGTGTTTATTGATAGTCTGAAATCCTTGCAATCTGGAACTACTGTTCAGTTTGTGGGTATCCTGTGGGAGCAGGACCTTAAAAAAAAGATTTGAAGTCATTGAATTTGTGGTAAACAAGTGTATGAAAAAAAGTGCACCCCCTGGTGGATTGGAGGTTATGCTCAGGCCTTGCTCATCTCTGCCAAGGGGCCAGCTTTCGGCTCTGAACCTCAGCACCGGATATAATGTCGCCCTCTGCTGATATATATGATTTGCGCTCAAAAAACCTGTTTTCCCATTGGCCTCCATTAATTTTTGTCAGCAAATTAAAAATATTTCCATTAATATAATGATGGTAACTCTGCATTATATTTCTTTAAAAAATCACTTATCATTTTTCCGAAGTAATTGTTTTGGTTCTGACCACACAGACATAGATATGATTTGTTTTTTTATTATTTATTTTGGCCTATCTGCGCCTTCCTCTTTGTACATGTGACTTGACTGGGCCTATCTGCGCCTTTCTTGTTGTACATGTGACTTGACTGGACACAACTGCGCATGTGAGATGAGCGCAAAATTAAAACTTCCTGTTTCGAATGTGCTCCCCGTTAGTTTCTATTGGCATCGCTGTCTCTACGTTATATATACTCTAAGATTTCTGCCCATCTCTCTCTCTCTCTCTCTATCAGGTCTGTCCATCGACTTTGACACGGAGCAGCTGTACTGGATCAGTTCAGGGAACAGCACAATCAGCCACTGCAAGCTGGACGGCAGCCAGCTGGAGGTGCTGGAGGGAGTGAAAGGCAAACTGACCAAGGCCACGGCGCTGGCCATCATGGGTGAGCCACAGCAGGAGCACATTTTCTCCCATCCAATGTGGTGCAAGCTGATTGGTTCTTCTGAAGAGACAAATCCATTAGGGCTTTTTGTGTGTTACTTTGCCTGAGGGTGACCACAAGCCGTGTGGCAAACGGCATCCGTACAGTAGATACGTGGAATTTTATGAGACATTACACAGGGTAGAGCGGGGCTCAAAAGTGTACCTGTTTTGGCAACGCTTGAAGTGGAAAACAATAAGTAGTGGAATTGTGTCGTATTCTGTTCTGTCAGGAAATCGTGTTCCAGCTAGCGACGCTGTGCAATGTAACGCCTGACCGATATGGACATTTTGTGGCCGAATACCGATACCGATTACGAGATGGTAATAGTTCCAGGAATAATATATATTAATAGATATTTTTTCCCCATTTGGTCAAAGATTGAACAGACACCAACAGTTTTAAAGAAAGAGCGTTTTATCTAGTTAACATATTTCACATAGATAAAAAAGTTATTATTCTTATTACTATAATTGTTATTGTTGTTATCAACTAATATACATAAAAATGAATAGCATCAATGCACAAACTGGCAAACATACAAAACAAACCTTTTATCAATAACCTTCAATTGAACAATAGCCTTAATTTAAAATAACTAACATGAACTCTCACATGAATTCATAGTAATATTAAATAAATAATCAAAGTATTTAAAATAAGCCTGGGCATCTTCATTCACAAAGCCCCTTCAGTGTAATAACAGATGGACCATAGAGTTCAGTGTGATGGACATTGATACCCTACATTAGTGAAGTGAGTTTGTAGCACCCTCAATGTGTGGCTATTATTCAAAATAGCTGTCATGTTTATGAATGCGGTTTTCTTTATTGATAGTTCAAGAGTTTTTATCAGTGTTTTATCGATGGGATTTTCATGATATAGATATATATGTATAGATGTGTATGTATCGGTCGTGCCCTACTGGAATGATTTCAGGAAATGGCGTCGAGGGCACGCTTTGTTTAATCGGCTCGCCACTGGTGTTTCTACGGAAAGCAGTGAATTCCAGTATTTCTACGTTTTCAGTCTATTTCCGATAGGGAAATCTTCCAAAGACCTGAAGCCAGCGCGGTCAGCCGATATGTGGAAAATGGAAATGCAATCAGAAAAACAGCAAGTGAGACTTAGTTAGTTAAAGATTTTATTCAAGTAGTCTTGTAACATTTACATTACATAACCCACAATAACATGTTCATTGCTAGCCCACTGAACATGACGATACTGAGTAAAATATAAAATAAACGTGATGCTGTTGTTTTTACCATTTTCTACGTGTAGGCTGACCTGCGCAAGCGCGGCTTCCGGTCTGCGGAAGATTCCGTTATCGGAAATAGACAAATCGCTGGAAACAGAAATACTGGGATTCAATACTGTGAACATCAGTGGCACGAGCATTTCTTCTTGGGAGGGACCTTATTCCAAAACGCACGCCCCACTATGCTATTTCCTGTAATCACTCCACAGCGTCGCTAGGGGGAACACGATTTTATGGGGGAACCAATTTCTCCAGGACTTTCCGTTTTCCACTTCAAGCGTTGACCAAACAGCCACACTTTTGAGCCCTGTAGAGACACTCAGAAGTGCTTTAATTTAATATTTAATATTTATATTCATGTTGTGGTACACTAATTTACCTTACTGACAAAAATTTGTTTGCTGCTTCTTGTTTCCCACTGGTTGCCCTGTGCGTTTGTGTGTGTGCATTTGCGTACGCTTGTTTTGTGTGTGCATATGCGTGCGTGCACGTGTGCGTGTTCATGCGCGTGCTTGCATTTGTTTGTGCATGTGTGTGTGTGTGTGTGTAGGAGAAAAGCTGTGGTGGGCGGACCAGGGCACCGATCAGATCGGGACGTGTGATAAGAAGGACGGGGGAAACTGGAAGGTGCTGAGGAACAGCACGTCCCCCATGATGCACATGAAGATCTACAACGAGACTGTGCAGAGAGGTGTGTGTGTGTGTGTGTGTGTGTGTTTATCCAATGTGTATATAGTAAGCTTGCGTGTGAGCCAGCTTGTGCATTTACCTGATATGAGTGTGTGTTTTTCTACTGTGTATCTGTGTGTGCACATGTACTGGATCTAATTATGTTAATTTTCTACAGATTAAATCAGTAAAACATTGTGTGTGTGTGTGCGTGTGCGTGTGATTTGTTTGTGTGTGTGTATTTCAGGTAAAAACCTGTGCAGTGTTAATAATGGGGACTGCTCCCAGCTGTGCCTGCCCACGTCCCCCAGCTCCCGGTCCTGCATGTGCACAGCAGGGTACAGCCTGAAGAGCGGCCAGCAGTCCTGCGAGGGTACGACTCCGCCCGCACGCTGCCACTGACGACTTGCCCCCCACACACCACGCTGCCCCGCAAACCCCCGTCCCCACAACCTGCCCCTCAAACCGCCAGCCCCCCAATGACATGCCACCCACACCCCCAAAGACCTCCTCCTCCCACACACCACGCCCTCCAACAACCTGGCCCCCCATTCAAACTGAGTGGGGGGTTAAACTGAGGGGGGTATTTAAACTCAGTGGGGGTCTGACGCGGGTTTGTGATGTCTCTGCTGTCTGCAGGCGTGGGCTCCTTCCTGCTCTACTCTGTGCATGAGGGCATCAGGGGAATCCCGCTGGACCCATCCGACAAGTCAGATGCCCTGGTACCCGTGTCTGGCACCTCCCTGGCAGTAGGAATCGACTTCCACGCTGGTGGGTCTCTTCTTTGTCCTGTGTGGGTGTGGATTTGGGGATTCAGGGGCTTGGAGGAAGACCTAGGGAGGTCCAAATATATATTTTTTGTTTTTATTATAAATTCCGTGTTATATACTTTCAGAGATAATAAACCCTGTCCAGTTCTCATCCTTGCTAATGGTGTTTGACCATTGTAGCGATTAAATTAATTCATAATTGCTTCTATGTACTAGCGCACTGAATCATTGCAGCCTGTAATAGGCATTGGATCAAAGTGTCAACAGCAAACCCATTTATAGAGGTGGGGGGTCCTGTAGCAGATGGTGGTCTTTTTAGGGAGCCTGAGATGAAGCCCTGCTGTAGTTTAGACTGTCTCGCACTGCTCATCTCCTGCAGACAACGACACCATTTACTGGGTGGACATGGGTTTGAGCACCATAAGCCGGGCCAAGAGGGACCAGACCTGGCGCGAGGACGTAGTGACCAACGGCATAGGCCGCGTGGAGGGCATCGCCGTGGATTGGATCGCAGGTGACGCCACACCCGCGCACACACACACACACACACACACACACACACACACTGAACATACAAACTCGCGCATGCTCACACACACACATATACACCTGACTCAAAGAACACAAATACACATAAAACCATACTCATTAGGACTGTAACTTTTTTATTTGATAATCAAACTTCAAATGTAAGGAGAATTAATAATTTTTAATATGTAATTAAGGGGTTAAATTTGTAATTCTGTTGCCTAGGTTAAATAAGGAGCACTGTGTGAATTTGTGTTGCGCTCATGGTAACGCTTAATATCAAAGAGACAGATAAACAACAAGCCATGTTATTGTTTTTTCTGGAGGGTATGCAGTTAGGTAGCCAAAATAAAGTAAATTTGTGTGTCATGCTATTCACGTAGCCTGTAAGCTATATGTTCAAAATGGAGAAGCCAAGAGAAATTATAACTGCATTATAGCAGTGTACTTGTGTTTCTTATTTTGTGTTATTATTTTTTACCTAGCACCTGTGCTGAATTTTGGATGTGCGTATGCCCTTATTAGCATATTGTTATGATTTTCCCTGATTTTATTTTGCTTAATTAACTATAAAGGTACTGTTGTTATTATTTCTTAGTTATAGCCTAGCACAGTGGTTCTCAAACTATTTACACCGCGTACCACTTCAGAAAATACTAGGGTCTCCGCGTACCACCATCAATGACCGACATTTAAATACACACCCGCAAAATAAACATTATGAAAAACACCTACACATTCAATACGATATTAAAATACAAAAAAAATATGACCGATATTTAGGCTAAATAGGCCAACCCCTGTAAAATGAATAATGTTAAAAGATACTATCTGTGGGTGTGGGCTACATCGACTGGTTGAAGGGCTACTTAGGCTACATAATCAACGAGAAGGGTGCGCCTGCTTCTGTGAACAAAGCCCTACTACTTGTACTCGGTCCACTGATGACTGTATCCACTTCGTCAGTTTAAACAGGGCTGTCCGAAATTTTATTGTCCTCTTGACCCTCATTTCTCTTCCTTCCTGTTTTGAGCCACGATGTAAGGGCATTTTTTGAACCATCCATTTTCAGTGTCTCTGCACTAGTTATCTAGCTAAACTGGCAGTTTACTGATGCGCTACGACCACCGCTCGTCATGAACGTGGCTACGTAGCCTGCTGTCAATCAAAATATTACAGGAAAGGCAAAAATTAAGTTATAACATTATTAAAATGTTTTTAATTTCTCATTTTGATGATATTTTTAATTCAAGTATTATTTTAATTCTAATTTTATTGTATTTTAATTTTATTTTTAATATTTTCATTTTTATATATTTTTAACCATAAAATGAAACCTCTCACGTACCACTAGAGAGAGGCTTGCGTACCGTTGAGAATCTCTGGCCTAGCACGTCTAAGCTATTTAGCTACATGTTTAATGGGTAGTTAATAAATGACCATAATAATTATACATTTATGCAGTTTTCACATTTCAAAATTTGCCTGTAGGAAATTCAAACAAAATTTAATGTATTTCTCTATTATGAGATATTTGTTCAAACTAAATTTTTGGAAAAAGTGACACACAGCGATTATTCAGAATATGGATTATCACAGGACATAACTCACTCATGCACTGTTGCTGTTTTGTGTGGCTGTAGGAAACATGTACTGGACGGATCAGGGCTTCGATGTGATCGAGGTGGCCCGGCTTAATGGGTCCTTCCATTATGTGGTGATTTCCCAGGGCCTGGACAAACCCCGTGCCATCGCCGTACACCCTCAGAAAGGGTGAGACTGTCCCCCAGAATCACTCAGCTCAAAGCAACTGCCACTACTGCCCTGTATCAACCCTTCTCGCGTATGTGTGTGTGTGTGTGTGTGTATTGTGTGTGTAGGTACCTGTTCTGGACTGAGTGGGGACAGTACCCTCGTATTGAGAGGGCGCGTCTGGATGGCTCCCAGAGATCTGTGCTGGTCAACGTGAGCATCAGCTGGCCCAACGGCATCTCCATCGACTACCCGGTGTGTATGCACTAAACTATCACACACGCAGTCACACACACAACATACACACCACACACATACTACCATACTCACGGCGCACACACATCTCACACACACACACACACACACACACACACACTTTCCTTCTCTCTCTCTTCAGTTCATTTTGGGATTTCGTACTGGTCTTCTAATACTCCAAATACATGGTTTTGTTTTGTTCATTGCTTGGTTGGTGTGAAGCAGTGCTGACCTGAAGCTGTTTTGTGAGTTAATGTTTGTCTAAAGGGTTTTAGGGGACGCTCGGCTGGGCTGCCATATTCAGTTCTTAGAGCCTTAATGTTGTACAGTATAATATGGTATTTACAATATATCTCTTTCTCCCTGTAGGATGGCTTCCTGTACTGGTGTGATGCCCGGACCGATAAGATTGAGCGGATCGATCTAGAAACTGGGGAGAACAGGGAGGTGGTGTTGTCCAGCAATAACATGGACATGTTCTCTGTGTCCGTCTTTGAGAACTACATCTACTGGAGCGACAGGTGACCAAGCTCCTGTCCTCTCTGTTGTCGTTTCCTCTTTCGTTTCCCTGTGTTTTCCATCTCCACTTTTCTCTCCCTTTATTTGTCTCTGTCTCCTTCCCTGGCGGCTTGTTCATTGATTTTTTTCAAATACTTTTTACCGTTTTCCAGAATAAAAAGGTTTTGAAACAAAAAAACTAACAAAATATCTTGACTAACCATCAAAAATATACTTTTTATGTAAGTATAATGTAATTACTAGGTTTTCACCCTGTTCTTTATTAACCCCTTAACTAGCACAGGCCCGAATGGTTTATTTTATTTGCATTGTGTTTTTACGGTGAAATTTTCAATCAATCTGGTCACACAATATACCATTTTACAAATTAATGATTCTATCTCTATAAACTATTTTACAGTCCCAATGTTATAGCAACAATGGTTCCTTATTTTGTAACATGATCAAAATGACGACTCCATGTGTTCTGCAACTTCCCCAGATGATACAAATGACAGTCTGTATTCTTATCCTGGCAAAAAAATTATTATTATTTTTTTTTTTTAAAGTAAGTAACACTGAATTTTGCACATGTGTGTGCCATAGGTGTCATGCATGTGTGTGTGGCGTAGGCATCATGCACACTTGTGTGCCATAGGAGTCATACACACGTGTGTGTGTCGTAGGCGTCAGGCACACGTGAGGCATAAGCATCATGCACACGTGTGCTGTAGGTGTCATGCACACGTGTGCTGTAGGTGTCATGCACACTTGTGTGCCGTAGGTGTCATGCACACTTGTGTGCCGTAGGAGTCATACACACGTGTGTGTGGCGTAGGCATCATGTGCTTTATCCACCATGCAGATGTTTATGGAGTAGGCATCATGCATACGTGTGTGGCGCAGGCATCGCGCGCTTCACTCTCCGTGTCCCCTCTCTTCCGTGTCAGGACGCATGCCAACGGCTCCATCAAGAGAGGAAGCAAGGACAACGCCACAGACGGCGTGACTCTGAGAACCGGCATCGGTGTGCAGCTGAAGGATATAAAGGTGTTCAACCGAGCCAGGCAGCAGGGTAAGCGTCCTACACGTGCTCATCATCACTCATTCACATGTTCATGCACTCACTCACTCACATGTTCACACATTCATACGTTCTCACATTTCCCTCATTCACACATTGATGCATTCATTTACACATGCCCTGCTTGTGAATATCGGTGCCCCAGCCTCGTAAAATACTGAGAGCTTCATGTGTAACCAGAAGGTTTTATATTGCTGTATAATAGAATATTATGTACAATTCTTGCTGTTTTAATTCCCCTGCATATATAAGATAATTATATTAGCTTATTGTATAGCTATATTATATTTATATGTATTTTTATATAGTTATTTATATTCATATCAACCACCACCAATTTGTAGCACCCACTTGGGTGATGCAACGGCAGCCATTTTGTGCCAGCTGAGGTGGAGAGGAAGAGAACAGTTTTTTAGCCAATTAAGCTGGGGGATGATTAGGTAGCAGATTGAAAGAGCCAGGTTGGGAAGGCGAGTAGTCAGGGTCTGACTAACTGGCCTCAGCTTACCACCACACAGGTAACCAGCTAACCAGCCTCAGCTTACCACCACACAGGTAACCAGCTAACCAGCTAACCAGCATTCCCTTTCCCCAAAGGAACCAACGTTTGCAAGGAAAACAACGGCGGCTGCCAGCAACTGTGCCTTTACCGCGGTGACGACCAGCGCACGTGCGCCTGCGCTCACGGCACGCTGGCGGAGGACGGGAGCAGTTGCCGTGACTACGAGGGCTACCTGCTGTACTCGGAGCGCACCATTCTGAAGAGCATTCACCTGTCCGACGAGACCAACCTCAACGCCCCTATAAAGCCTTTTGAGGACCCCGAGCACATGAAGAACGTCATCGCCCTCACCTTCGACTACCGCGGGGGAGGCGGGAAAGGCGCCAACCGCATCTTCTACAGCGACATCCACTTCGGCAACATCCAGCAGATCAACGACGACGGCTCCAACCACAAGACCGTGGTGCAGAGTGAGTGGGCCGGCCGTACTACACGAGTCATTCCTTCTCTTCTCTCTCTCATCACCTTCTTCTGCTCAGCACACAGACTGCCTGAAGTAGGGGTGGGTCATTTGGCAAAAAAAACCATACCGCGGTTTTTTCAGATGCTTAGGCAACACACAATACACACCATGATATTTTGTGTTAATATGGCTAATAAACAAAGTAAGCATGATGCCATGACTAATAAGCAAATGTTTTTGCTAGTTTGTTTTAAAGAACGTCTTGGGGTGATTCACTAACATTCATTTTTCAACAGTATGTTTTCAACAGTGGGGAATGTAATTTCAATGGTGAGAGAATTTTTCAGAATGGCTATTATTCTGGTAAAACTCATAATATGACACACCTAGCAGCAAGGTGCCAAAAACACTGGTGCCAAAAATATATAAAATGAGGGGAAATTTCATGCAGTTTTACTGCAGTTCTACTTCAGTATAGTGATAAAATCCATCACTATTGGCTGGAATATCATTACAGATAACCGGGGCTTTTCAAACCAAGTAAAACGTTTTAGGATGTTAGCTGGTTAGCAATCAGAAAAGTCTGAAGGACGATCTCCACGCATATCATGGCTGTTCAGAGACGATATAAAATCGACATATCGCCCACTCTTAGTCTGATGGAAATTTATTTTCAGGACATGACAAAAAATAGATTTCTGGCACTTGGGAGTATGAACAACAAGAAAATTATGTCCGTATGCAACAATCCAGGATAAACATTCACATTTGTTTATTTATATTATAAAAAAGACAGTCATATCATCATATATATAATGGCACAATGCATAAAATGTCACAATCATTTGTCATTGGTAGAAACAAACATTTAGCAAATTAATTGACATGTTGGGAAGTTTCTGGAAACTGCAGCCACAGCCTTGAAAACACAAATGTCCCCTTTTATCTGTGCCATACAGAACAGTCTGGGGACTTAGCAGGCGATCTGATCAGGTGAAGGGCTTGACCATTCACCCCGGCATAGACTCGGTCCTGACACGGTCGTTACATTGTTAAAATAATAACAGTTCACTAGTTCATTGGTTTTTTCCCCGAAAGGTTTTCACGTAAAATCCAATGTCCGTTTCATTTGGAATGCATACGGTTGGCAATACCGGTCAATGAAGTAAGGAGCCTTAAAATTTTGGTAACATGATTTTAAGAGGCACTGGTGAGTGCAAGCGGGCCCCAGGCCCCTCGGAGTTAATAGGAGCTGAGGGGCCACGGCTGCCGACATGCTTCCTCTAGCTCTGTGGGGCGTCCCCCAGCTCTGTGGGGTCTAACGGCCGCACCGCGTCTCTGCGGCCGCAGCACCCGCCGGACCCGCACCGGCCCTGCCCCAGCGCCATCAGGTCCTTCCGAAACTTGTTTGACATGAAGACGTACAGGACGGGGTTGGCCACGGCAGCGGAGGAGGCCAGCAGGCGGACGAATATGGCAATGGCGCGGTAACTGGGCGCGGCGGCCTGGGTCTTGCCCACCAGGGTGAACATGAGGGCGTAGGAGGGCAGCCAGCAGAGGGTGAACACCACCACCAGCAGGGCGGAGGTGTGCGTCACCTGGCTCTGGTAGCGCTCCAGCTGAGGCGCGTGGCCCGAGGTGCGAGCCTTCCGCAGGAAGCAGTAGATCTTGGTGTACATGAGGACGATGACGATAAGTGGCAGAGCAAAGCCCAGGAGGAAGAGGCCGGTGCTGTAGACCAGCTGGCTGACGTCGGACAGGAAGGCGAAGCAGTTGAGCTGGGTGGAAGAGCCCACGGTCCGGATGGCGAACTGAGGACCCCCCAGGATGGCGGCCGGGACCCATAAAGCAGCCACCACCAGCCGGAGCCGGCGGTGGACCCGCACCCTGTACGCCCAGGCTGGGTGCACCACCGTCAGGTAGCGGGCGACAGCCAAGGCGGAGAGGGTGAAGGCGCTGGCAGAGGAGCAGGCCACGCCCAGGAAGCTGACGGCCTTGCATAGGAAGTTGCCGAAGGGCCAGCGGCCGAGGGCGATGGCGGCCGTGTGGAAGGGCAGGCAGGCCAGCAGCAGCAGGTCGGCGGCGCTCAGCGCCCGGAGGAGGGTGTCGGTGCCGTGGGCCGTCCGCTGCGCCCGTCTCCTGCGCCGCCCCGACAGGGTCAGCACTACCAGGCCGTGCCCCACCACCCCCGTCAGCATGATCAGTGCATCCAGCACCGGCACAACAGTCCTCTGCGTCAGCCACGCCCCGTCCGCCACGCTGTCCTCGTCCCGCATGGGTGACCAGCGGCAACGCTGAACCAGCCGGACAGGCGGATGATGATGACGACGACGTTGGATGATGATGACGGTGCTGGTGAAGGATGATGATTGTGCTGCTGGTGGTGAGGATGACCCAGAGGTGAGTCACCACTGCTTAAAGACACGCCCACCTTCGCCGGTTCTGGACGCGACCAAGCTTCCCTGTCGAACGGCCGCTCGTATAGATTTATCCGCAGCGGAGCAACGCGGTATGAGCTCGTCGCTCGTTTCAGATTAAGGGCAGTCGATTCTACTTCACGATGAGTGTCTGCGTGCGGGCGATCCCCATCGCCGCCCGTTGAAAGGGCTTCGAGGATGCTACCCTCTGCCAGCAGCTCGGATTCCTGGAGAGGGGTCGGGTCTGGACGTGGGTAGGGTAGACCACCTCGTCCACCTGTTGCCCAGCGCGCAGAACCGTCTTAGGTTGTCCAGGTAGGGAGGGGTCTTTCAGGAGACTCCACTGTGGTTCTGACCACGGACTGCACTCGTCCTCCCTCCCTCTGTCTTTCACCTGCTGCCTCAGTGTGGGTTTGTTTCTCTCTCTGTTTCTGCAGGGGGTCTACTTTACCGTTTTCCTCTGGGGCCCGGCGTGTTTCTTTCCGTTTTCCTTCCATTCATTTCTCCAGTTTTGCGACAGAATGTGCCGGAAGGTTTTAAATATAGGCAGAATCCAGGGCCCACGGTCATAACTCCTGTCTCTATTTTCAGAGTTTCTTAATTTTTCACCCCTCCTGCTGCTTCCTCATGGTTTAGTCCTGTGTGTGTGTGTGCGTGTGTTTGCCCCTGGTCCTGCTCTCTGCCCCACGATATTTACATCTCAGGAAAAAAAGGTCATTATTGACTTTGAGCCGAGAGCAAACGAGCGACTGGAGTGGCCGGCCTTTTATTATTGAGAGATTGTGGCCATAAAAAGAGTGTCCTGACTGATGGTTGGAGGGTGAAAACCTCGTAAATTACGCCTCTAAATGTCTCATTGCGGGTAAATACTGATGCGGTGCCGGGAACGTATAAAAACCAGCGAACGGCGCTGTCAGGGGGAATTTAGCTTTTTTTTTTTTCCTCTCTGGAGGTGCATTGTTTTAAGCGGTGTTGTGAACCCCAGAGGAGCGAGTCTGTGAATAAGCACATCTCTGGGGCGCTATTGGTGTGCTCATGCAGTGAGCCGTGAAGTGGCAGGAGATAGTGGCTCTTTCAGAGAAACACGTGGCGTGACAGCAGCTCATATGCTCTTACACAATACTCCACACTTCAGAAAGGACTTCTGCACATTTTCTCTATTGCAAATTTCACATTTATTTATACACTACACCACACTGCCTTCTGATTTTCGTAAATGCATTTTACAGGAAGTAGGTTATGGTCATGGTGCTGTAGGTATATTAGGGGTAGTTTTATATGGTGCTGTAGGTATATGTAGGGGTAGTTTCCCTCTTCCTCTTTCCCTCCATTTTTTACCTCTAAAGTTTTCCTCACAATTTCAAGTTTATTGGCACGGTGGCGCTAAAGTAAATCAATGAAATTTTCTCTAACCCCATCTCTTTTTACCCCCTCTCTCTTCCTCCCCCCATCTTTCCCGCTCTCCCCATTTCTCTCTCTCCCTCCCTCTCACCTCTCTCTCCCCTCCCTTCCCCCAGATGTGGGTTCGGTGGAGGGGCTGGCGTACCATCGGGCCTGGGACGCCCTGTACTGGACCAGCTACACCACCTCCACCATCACCCGCCACACGGTGGACCAGGGCCGCTGGGGTGCCTTCAACCGCGACACCGTGGTCACCATGTCCGGCGACGACCACCCGCGGGCCTTCGTGCTTGACGAGTGTCAGAAGTGAGTAATCCGCTTCCGCCAATTCACAGGAATTCGGTGCGATTCTGATCCTGATTTCTGTGGTTGCGAGGTGATGTACGCACCATGAAAATAAAGTAAAGTATTCATGAACACCAGAATTAATTCAAATGCCTTCCACAGTCACCAGATCTAAACATCATTGGGTCTTTATGGGAAGTTCTGGAGTGTCGTATTATGTTCAACCCCTGTTTTATGTGGGTGAATGTAGCCTTTTCACTCTTGAGAAGGACCATTGACTATGTTTAAGTACAACCAAATCAAACAAACGTGAATCTCTGTCCGTAATTAGACGTGTGTAGTGATGAATTGTTAGGTGAAATGCTGAGTATAGTTTCTGCAGTGCTCTATGTTCTGATTATGTGATGGTTGTTCTGTGGAATTAGGCGCTTGTGGTGTAATGTAAATACCCCCCCCTTCCAGCCTGATGTTCTGGACCAATTGGAATGAGCAGTCTCCCAGCATCATGCGGGCGTCCCTTACGGGGGCCAATGTGCTGGTCATCATCGGCAATGACATCCGCACCCCTAACGGCTTGGCCATCGACCACCGCTCTGAGAAACTCTACTTTTCTGACGCCACGCTGGACAAAATCGAGCGCTGCGAGTATGACGGGTCACGTCGCTACGTGAGTACCCTGTGCATGCAAAAAAATTGTAAAGTTTTAGTCTTGTAATGAGACTTAAAATCTTTTCTTTTTTTTCTTCTTCTCAAAAGTGTTTTTTTTTCTCCAAAAGTCTTTTTGCTTGTTTCTAAGTTACTTTTTGCTTGAAAATCTTACCCCACTGGCAAATCTTGAAATCAATAAAACTATCTCAGCCCACTGGTAGATAGTTTGTCTTAGTTTGCGAAAAAGTAACAGAAATAAGGTTCTAAAGTCTAAATATTAGATTAAAATGCCTGTTAAGATTTGGTGTTTGCAGTGTGCGTGTGTGAGCGTGTGTGTGCGTGCGTGCGTGCGTGCGTCTGTGTGTGTGTTTGCATGTGTGTGTGTACATGCAGGTGTGGATTTGTGTGCTTACATATATGTGAGCTCTGTACCCATGTGCACCCATACATGTACATGCTCACACCCTGGCTCAACCTGCAGGTGGTACTGAAAAATGAGCCTGTGCACCCGTTTGGCCTGGCAGTGTACGGAGACTCCATCTTCTGGACGGACTGGGTGAGGCGGGCTGTCCTCCGGGCCAACAAATATGTGGGCGCAGATATGAAGGTCCTACGTGCTGACATCCCCCAACAGCCAATGGGAATCATCGCTGTGGCCAATGACACCAACAGCTGTGAGTCTGATTGGATAAGGCAGGGAGACTGAGGTGGAGGGGGAGGGAGATGTTGGGTGGCACAGTGTATATCATTTTATCAAAACAAAACGGCAAAAGATTTTGATGGCTGGGGTGGAATTAAGTCACATAGTGGTCGATTTACTAAAGGTTTGCATGTACAAAAACGTGTAAAACTGTTACCACCCGCAAAAAATCATCCAAGGTGATCAACTAACGAGGTGTAAAGAGGATTGCCTGTGCTAAAATAGAAAGATACGTTGATTTATCATTTATTGCGGGTTAGCCTGAATGAATATGCAAAAATGGGTGTCCCTATGTTAATTCGCTAAATAGTGGGAGGAGGTCATGCAAATAGATTACTTTAGCATGTGTAAAGTGATTTACTAAGCCCCAAAGGAAGTTTGGGAAAGGTATTTGTGGGTGCGTTTTAGTACAAATGGAAAGCCGGTATTAAAAGACACGGAATCCATAAGATGAAGCAATGCCCAGTCTTGTAGCAAGACGCGTACGGGTGTATTTGGAATATCCGTAACTGAACGTTCTGAATGATTGCGAAACGATGGGGGTTAATTAACTGGCCCATTCCAGCTAACGCTCAAAATACACAAGAAGAGAATTTGTGGAGAGCCTACATAGGCTACATCATGAACAGTAAGAATATTTTTTTAATCATGAAGCAAATCATGTTACAGAATACAAGAGTATTTGAATCAATCAAGCAATACAACATCTATTATAACAAACAGTGAATAACAAGAAAATCTAAACTTAAAACAAAAAAATAAAACCCATGATCAAATGGAAATGTGATTTTATGTGACACTTACGGCACGAGTAGGCTTTGTGCTAGTAAGCATAGTTATGATAATTTCAGTCCTGACAAACATCTGTAACTCCCAGCAGAAACTACGTCGAGACGTCCAGTGAAACAGTTCGTAATAAACCGCCAGCTCGTTCAGTGTAACCGTAGCCTATACCCTACACTGCTGCTAGTCTTTTCGCCATTTTCTTACAGTAGAACCATTCCAAACACGCAAAATCTCTTATTTAAATATGTCTGTTTGCGGCTGGAGTAATTTACATAATGACTCTTAGTTGATCACCCGCAAAGTATGAAATGATAACGCATGCAAATACTTTGGCTGTGCCCGCAAAATAGCACCCCTTATTTGGGATGTTAGTAAACTGACCCATAAGAGTAGAGGGTGGAAAATAAAAAAAATAAAAACTACTGACACCCAGCCATCTTTAAGGGGTCTTAACAGGAAATCACACCCAAAAATGTACACCCAGCCATCTTTAGGGGTCTTAACAGGAAATCACATTCTGCTTGCGTCATAGAAAGAGATCACCAAATGTAGAATAAGTCATCCAAAACTCAATGTGCATATTGTGGCTCCGATGCATAGTTTAGGTAATAATGTAAATCAGCTTAAACACACACACACACACACACACACACAGGTATTAATGTACATCAGCTTACACACACACACACACACACGCCTCTTGGCCTCTTTCCCAGAGTATAGGAAGTGCACAAAGTGGTTTTGGTGGGGTCTTGTACAGTATGGTATTTTTGGTAGTTTTGATGGGATTGTGTACAGTGTGGTCTTTTTGGTAGTTTTGGTGGGGTCGTGCAGTGTGGGTTTCTTGGTAGTCTGGTTGTGGTACTGACTGTGGAATCCCCCCCCCACCCCACCCGTAGGTGAGTTCTCTCCCTGCAGAGTGAACAACGGAGGCTGCCAGGACCTTTGCCTCCTGACCTTCGAAGGGCGGGTCAACTGCTTTTGCCGTGGCGATCGTAAGCTGCTGGAGGACAACACCTGCACAGGTGAGAGGGACTAGGGGCGATGTCAGAAGGTGGCCCTCTTTGGGGGGGTATAGCCATTGGGGGCTGCACTAATCCAGTGCACGGATGAGTCCCATAGCCTGGTATCAAATCCGGCCCGTACTGGTGCTGACTGTGGCTGGTGGCCCTGCAGGGCAATAAATGACTCGTGTCATCCGGGGATGGGAGGATTTCTTCCAGGATGATGTTGTCTCACTGAGGCCTGCTGTCATTAAGCATCTTCCTCCATCTCCCGAACCCGAATTGGCAGTGATGATAGCATATGCTAGCCTGCGCTCCCCTAGATCGATAGCAGAGCTTGAAGCGATGAGCGCTGATGCACATTCAGTTCAATGCAAAATTATTGATACAGTGACACAATTTTTGTCATTTTGGCTCTGTACTCCAGCACATTAGATTTGAATAGAGGTTAAAGTGCAGACTGTTCGCTTTAATTAGAGGGTATTCACGTCCATATCGGGTGATGCGTGTAGGATGCGTATACATGGTCCTCCATTTTAGGGGGAAGGAGCTCAGTCAGCAGGTTTGTTGGTGTCTCCCTGCACCAGCTCTGTATGAAACACACTCCTGCAGTGTGGCAACTGCACAGCTCAGCCAGTGAGAGCGTAAATTCATGGAGCAAGTTGAGTAACAAGGATCTGTAAATAGAGGCCATTTTTGTAGTTTTCTCGTAAAAAAAAAACTAGTTTCCCCAGGAAAACCAGAAAACCCTAGTTTTTTGTGAAGAACTTAGTCGGTGCAATATAGGTAGGTCATGGTTCATAGCAAGTTGGTGTTAATCAGCTCAGATGTCCTGATATTGCAACCCCCCCCCCCCCCCAGCTCTGAACTCTTCCTGCAGTAGTGTGGAGGATTTTGAGTGTGGGAATGGCGACTGCATCAACTATAGCCTCACCTGTGATGGCATGGCACACTGTAAGGACAAGTCCGACGAGAAGCAGTCCTACTGCGGTGAGTCATCAGGGCCTGTGTGTATGATGTGTGTGATGTGTGTGCGCGTGTGTGTGTGTTTATGTGGAGAGGAGTTATTTATTTATTTATTTTTGTCCATGTAGTGGGAGCCTGTGGGGTCTTGATAGTGTAGGTAAATGCTATTGGCTAACTGTGCTTGGCAAGTAATTGTGACCCCGCCCTCTGCTCCGCCTCCTGCTCTTCTTGCAGCCAATCGCATGTGCAAGAGCGGATTCAGGCGCTGCAACAACGGTCGCTGCATTGGCCACAGCTACTGGTGCAACCGGGTGGATGACTGTGGAGACAACTCAGATGAAGTGCCCTGTAACGGTGAGAGAGAGACCCCATTTTATATAAAACTCTGCCGTAGAGTGTACTGTCTCACATCATGCGCATGTTCTTATTAGTTTGAGTAATGCACTAAACAACCGTGTGTAGTGATTATTCATTGTAGCGTCTGCTCATTGTGACATACACGAGTACACACGAACCCGTGTGTGTGTGTGTGTGTGTGTGTGTGTTTCTATGTTTTTCTTCTCTGTCAAGTTATATCAATGTTTCTGCACACAGTATGGTATTGTGTGTGTTCAGTGGCTGCAGTATCATTTTGATAATGTGTGTGCTCAGTGGCTGCAGTGTAATTATGATAATTATGAGGTCTGTTTTGTAGTAACTCTGTGCAAAGCAGAAGAGTTCCAGTGCAAGGATGGGGATTGCATCACCAACTCCAGCCGCTGCAACCAGGTGGTAGACTGCAGAGACGCATCGGACGAGATGAACTGCAGTAAGTCTTCCTCGCCAGAAAGGGAGCCGTTGTTGTATGCTGCAATTATGTGTGTGCTGTTGATTGGCCTTGCTGATGTGACTTTGCTGTCTGTGCTGCTGGTGTAGCTGCCACCGACTGCTCCAGTTACTTCCGTCTCGGGGTAAAGGGCGTGACCTTCCAGAAATGCGAGATGACCTCACTATGCTATGCCCCTGCCTGGGTTTGTGATGGCTCCAACGATTGTGGGGACTACTCTGATGAGATGAACTGCCCAGGTGACCAATCATCTGTACACGCACATACACTACACACACACTATACAAACGCACTGTACACACTACACACACAATACACACCGCACGCACACACACACATTCTGAACTATTCATTATTATGTATGTGTATCTCCACCTCTTTCTCCAAAAAGAAGAAAAGAAGAAGCCTAAGTGTCCGGTGAACTTCTTCGCCTGTCCCAGTGGCCACTGCATCCCCATGAGCTGGACCTGCGACAAGGAGAACGACTGCGAGGACGGTGCCGACGAGACGCACTGTGGTCAGTGGAGCCCCCTGCTGGACCCTGTCTCTCATAACATGCATCCAGACACTGCTCCCCCAAACACTGCTCCCCATAAAACTGCTCCCTCAAAACCTGTTCCCCCTATTCACTGCTCACCTCAAACACTACTCCCCAAAACACTACTCCCAAAATACTGCTCCCCCAAAACACTTGTCCCCCTAAACAATGGTCTCTGCAAAAACCCTGCCCCCTCAAAATACTGCTTCCTGAAAACACTGCACCCCCTAACCACCCGAACACTAGGTGGGAATTTTGGCTTTCAGAACAGCGTGGATTTCGTCCCATGCATGAGGTTGTGTGGTCAAGGGACCCATCTGAAAGACAAATCTGGCTGTCCCACTGTGTGTTAATCTTACGGGTTTTTCTGAACCTTTCTTTCCAGATAAGTTCTGCAGCTCCACACAGTTTGAGTGTGGGAACCATCGCTGCATCTCGAACCGATGGGTGTGTGACGGAGCTGACGACTGTGGGGATGGCACAGACGAGGACAGCAGATGTAGTGAGTGTGCCACCAGCCCTCACCACTGACACCAGTAACACCACTGATGCCAGTACCTCCATTGACACCAATAACTCCACTGACACCAGTAACACTACTGACACCAGTAACAGCACTGCCACCAGTAACACTACGGACACCAGTAACAGCACTGCCACCAGTAACACTACGGACACCAGTAACAGCACTGATACCAGTAACTCCACTGACACCAGTACCTCCATTGACACCAATAACTCCACTGACACCAGTAACACTACTGCCACCAGTAACACCACTGACAACAGTAACACCACTGACACCAGTAATTCCACTGACACCAATATCACCACTCACCCCAGTAACACTACTGACACCAGTAACACCACTGACACCAATATCACCACTCACCCCAGTAACACTACTGACACCAGTAACACCACTGACACCAATATCACCACTCACCCCAGTAACACTACTGACACCAGTAACAGCACTGACACCAGTAACGTACCAGGCACAACAAGAACTTTACAGAAAGGGGTCAATTAATAATGTTTTAGAAGATTTGTTTGAGTGCTTTCTTTCAGAGTTGGGCATTATTTATTCTACTCTGTCAATGAAAACCATTCAACAAATTTAATTTGAAATGACTGCTTTCAATCCAAGCTTTTCTAGCTACTGACTACATATACTTGCAGAATTCATGAATTAAGTGTCAGGTCATTTTGTGGATAGGCAGTTTCTCCATGTGAATATGGGCGGTTCTGTCCAGTTTATGGCTCATAGCAATGAAGTAGCCTACAAGAGGAGTGTTTGACTCTCTCCGCCTCCCTACAGAGATGAAGACCTGCAGCCCTGAGGCTTTTCACTGTCCTGGGTCTCACGTGTGCATCCCCCAGCGCTGGAAGTGCGACGGCGACAAGGACTGTCCTGATTCGTCGGACGAGAGTGCCACGGCTGGGTGTGGTGAGTGGACACACCCTGTTTTTATACTCATACCACAGAGCGAGAGCCTGCAAGTCTGTACTGTTACACCAGGGGTGGGGAACCTTATCCGAAAAGGGCCGGTGTGAGTGCGGGTTTTTGTTTTAGCCCTAGCTTGATTGAAGACCATGATTAGTTAATTAGTTGAATCAGGTGTCATAGTGCTGGGCTAAATCAAAAACCTGCACCCACCGGTCTGCACCCACCCCTGTGTTAGACCCCGGGGATCCTCAGCATGACGGAAAAGCTGCTCCCCCCAAACACTTCTCCCCCAAATGCTGCCCCGCCAAGCACTGCTCCCCACAAAGCTCCCCACAAAACACTTCTCCCTCCAACACTTCTCCCCCCAACACGTCTCCCCCCCAAACTCTGCGCTCTCTCCAAACACATGCCCTCTGGATTGTTGCCTGTAGTTTGGTATGCCCGAAGGTGCATCCAGTACACTACTAGTTTATTGAGTGGGGTCGTCCCCAGGTAAGAAGGTGATCATTTTAGGGGGTCCTGAAAATGTTTGGTGACCCCCAGTTTACAGCATGGTAGCCTGTCGGTCCTGATGTGTCATCACTAGCATTTAAAACAACAAAAAACTGTGATACTTTCGACAAATGCAGTGACTGGTTGATGTATTTGTCTGTCTGTCTGTCTCTTTCAGTGTTTAACAGCACCTGTGACGAGAATGAGTTTATGTGCCAGAACAGAGTCTGCATACCCAAGAATTTTGTGTGTGACCACGACATCGACTGCTCGGACGGCTCCGATGAATCAGTCGAGTGTGGTGAGTGTTTTTTTTTTTTTTAGGTGTGAGGGCGGCGTTGTTGTTCGCGTATTCGTCGTACCCTTCACTGGATATTTCACTTTCTGGAGTAAAAAAAAAAAATGTGATTTCAGTTTTACTTTGTGTTTTCAATTGGCCCAGACATTTTTGTGTGCAATGAAGGATGTTTTAGATATTTAGTGCTTCTGACAACCAGCTGACTTTACAATCGCAGGTATGGGGGTTTGTGGTCTGGAGAAAGAAAATGTTCTTCGAGTAACTCCGAAGCAGCTTGCGCATGTTTTGCCTCCAGAGGTTGTATGTGTGTATATTATCCAAATATTATTCAAAAGAATTACATTTTATTTTTGTTTGGAACTATTTCCTGTGGTGCATCCAATGTGAGCCCGCTGCGATCTAGCAAAGAAGCACTGGCATGATCTAAAAGCTGATATTTACGGTTACAATTGTGAATAAACCCAATACGATGAATCTGTTCACATGTAATCTGGAAACACAGCGTCCCTGTAAAAGCTGCTTCGGAGTGTATTTTCTTGCTTTAGGCCACAAACTCCCGAATTTCCCAATTCCGTTAAAACCAGGCTGGTCATGACATTCTTTATTCCAGGTAAAAAATGTGTCCGGAAACACACATTAGAACTGAGATAACATTTTTTAAAAACTAAAGTGAACCATCACTGTAAGCATGCTGCACCTTTGAGTCTGGCGCTTGAGGTACTTGACCAGACTGACTTCAGTAGAATACAGCAACGGAAAAAAACAGCATGGTAGAAAAACTAAAAACTGCAGCCGTTTGAGGCTGCATCGACGGGGTAGTAAGTGTGCGCTAAGCTAAAAAGAAATATTCCAATGGGAACTACGAATAAATATATGTGCTTCTTAATGGCTGGTAAGCTGGAGTATGGTAAGTGTAGAGGTGTAATCCTGTGCCCGCCATACCGCCCCTGTGTCCCCTACAGAGTACCCCACCTGCAGCCCTGATGACTTCCGCTGCGCCAACGGCCGCTGTCTCATCCACAAGAACTGGGAGTGTGATGGCGATTTCGACTGTCACGACCACTCCGATGAGGCCCCCAAAAACCCCCGCTGCTCTGAGTCAGGTCGGAGACACGCCCTCTCTTCACACCTCCATTCCTCCACTCATCCCTCTCTCCACACCTCCATTACACCACTCATCCCACCCTGAACTATTTAAAAAATATATATACCACGCGTTAGGATTAGTGTACTACTCAGAAGGTCATGCCGCGCATGTTTGAAGAGGACTCTGGGCTTTAGTGAAGTGGAGGCGGGTGAATAAATGTATTGGCTCACCGTGAAGAAAGTCTGCCGTTAATGCCGAGCTCTGAGCATGCTTCTACATAAAGCACACGCGTTGCAAGTCGGGCTCTGATTGGCGGCGCGTCTTCCCTCTCGAGCAGGAAAGAAATGCAACGACTCTGCGTTCATGTGCAAGAATGGGAAGTGCCTGAACGAGACGCTTCTGTGCGACCGCAGCGACGACTGCGGAGACGGCTCAGACGAGCTCAACTGCTTTGTGAACGAGTGCCTGAACAGCAAGCTGAGCGGCTGCTCTCAGCTCTGTGAGGACCTCAAGATTGGCTACAAGGTACAGCGGTGGGAGGGTGTACCGCAGAGTATGGGTTCAGGGCCATGTGTGTGTGTGTGTGTGTGTGTGTGTCTGTAGGTGAGTATGAGTGTGTGTACATTATGTGACTTTGTCTGCTTGGCCCCTTCAGTGCAGGTGTCAGCCTGGCTTCCACCTGAAGGATGATGGGAAGACGTGTGTGGACATTGACGAGTGCAAGACCACGTACCCCTGCACCCAGCACTGCATCAACAGCTATGGCAGCTTCCACTGCCTTTGTGTGGAGGGCTTTGAACCCCGCCTCAACGACCCCACTGTCTGCAAATCCACCTCCGGTAAGACCCCGCCCCCACGACCCCACTGTAAGCAAATCCACCCCCGGTAAGACCCCGCCCCCACGACCCCACTGTAAGCAAATCCACCCCCGGTAAGACCCCGCCCCCACGACCCCACTGTAAGCAAATCCACCCCCGGTAAGACCCCGCCCCCACAACCCCACTGTAAGCAAATCCACCCCCGGTAAGACCCCGCCCCCACAACCCCACTGTAAGCAAATCCACCCCCGGTAAGACCCCGCCCCCACAACCCCACTGTAAGCAAATCCACCCCCGGTAAGACCCCGCCCCAACGACCCCACTGTCTGCAAAGCCACCCCCGGTAAGACCCCGCCCCAACGACCCCACTGTCTGCAAATCCACCCCCGGTAAGACCCCGCCCCAACGACCCCACTGTGCAAATCCACCCTCGGTAAGACCCCGCCCCAACGACCCCACTGTGCAAATCCACCCTCGGTAAGACCCCGCCCCAACGACCCCACTGTCTGCAAAGCCACCCCCGGTAAGACCCCGCCCCAACGACCCCACTGTCTGCAAATCCACCCTCGGTAAGACCCCGCCCCAACGACCCCACTGTGCAAATCCACCCCCGGTGAGACCCCGCCCCAACGACCCCACTGTCTGCAAATCCACCCCCGGTTAGACCCCGCCCCCAAAACCCCACTGTAAGCAAAGCCTCCACCCCAAGACCCAAGAGCATGATTGTAAGCTGTGGGTAGGGTGGATATAGCCCTTCCTGCACCTTCCCAAGTCTAAATATGTAAATGGGCATGAAAACATTTACACCCGTTTGATTTGCCTTTTAATGCCACCTTCTAATGGTCTCTTCCTATTTTTCTGTGTGTGTCGCTCTCCCTTCCTCCTCTTCTCTCTCTTCTCTCCCTCTCTCTCCCCCTCTTTTCCACCCCATAGAGGAGGAGGCCTTCCTCATATTTGCTAACCGATACTACCTGAGGAAGCTGAACCTGGACGGTACCAACTACACCCTGATCAAACAGGTGAGACACCCACACGTACAGTACAGACCGGGGCAGAATAGAACCAAGCCCGCATACGGCTCAATTATGAATTATATTTCATCATTGAAATTTTTAGAGTGTAATTTTGTGTTATAATTCATCAGGGCGTGACTGTCCGCAAGGGCGTGTCCTTGGACGTGGTTGAGGGCGTGTATGTGGGCATAGTTGAGGGTGTGGGCGTGGTTGAAGGCATGCCAATGGGCGTGGTTCATGGTATGTCTGTAGGTTTGGTTGAGAGCGTGTCTGTGGCTGAGGGTAAGGGTCTGTCCCAGGGCTCGAGACTAACAATGTCCCGACGTCCCAGGGATGAGCAGAAATGACCCCCGGGACGCATTCGGAACAAAATGAGAAAAAGATTTTCTTTAGCCTCATTTGTCACACAAATCAGATTTATCACGTGTTCGAGCCGTGCCAGGACCTAGTTCACTTGCCACTGTGTTACTATTTTGACACTGGTGTTACTTCTCTATAATACACCACACCGTAGATACGGGTATTACCGACATTTGCCGTTTCAGCACATAGTGGACTGCACTCGAAAAGTAAAACTTAAAAACTTAAGCACTTGTTACTACTGTTACAGCTGCGCGTGGTCCCCACTGCTGCGCATGATATATTGTTTTCAGTTCCTGTGATTTTCAACAACATTAGTCCTATTCGAGATGGATCAGTTTAACCGAGGGACGTTGATTTAAGTTATTAACGTCAGGATGCGTGATTTTAATCCAGTACGGATCTGCAGTGTCTGTAGTTCTTACAAGTCGGGAAAGTAAAAACGAAGCGAATGATCGTCCGTGTTTCTCCGAACTCAGAGGTTCTTCGGTAATACTAATCCAGTTTGAATGGGCCCTGCAGTAATGCAATTGCGTATGGGAAGTGTTTGCCTTGCTTATTGGCGACCGGGAATCAGAGTTGAACTAGCCACTTGAATGGCTCGTTTTAAAATTTCTTTATTTATTTATTTATTTTAACCGTCTCAGACATGTATGGTGGAAGCATGCAAATGAGATCCTGCGAACCGCCGCGTTTAACGACGTGTTGGAACAGTGACGCTCACGCCAGTCGGCTGTTTCTAAACCGTCTAAACCAGGGGTCTTCAACCTTTTTCAGCCTAAGGACCCCCTTGGCCGATAGAAACAGAGCGGGGACCCCCAGATATAAAAAAAACAAAAAAACAAGTGGTTGCATCATGGGAATAGCTTATTATTGCCTATTAATGCTTTGAATTTACTCAATATTAGATTTTTTTGTCGAAAATACATTTAAAAATTGTTAGATTAAATTTTTTTTAAATCCCACAAAAATTGGGGGACCCCCTGCAGTACCTCCGCGGACCCCCTGTTGAAGATCCCTGGTCTAAACGGTGAAGATTCTGTTCACTGTGTTTCTCAGGGCCTGAATAACGCGGTGGCTCTGGACTTCCACTACGCTGAACAGATGATCTACTGGACCGACGTCACCACCCAGGGCAGCATGATCCGCCGCATGAACATAAACGGGAGCAATGTGCAGGTCAGCAAGGAGTCGCAACCATGGGGATGACCTTCCACATTCTTCCTCACGACACCAACAGCACACAGCAACACCAGAAGAGCAAAACCATTAATGTGTTGTACCTGCATTCTGGATTCTTTTCATTACCACAGCTTATTTCGATCACAACATCAAACTAGCATGTAGGTAGTGTGTCTGCACCATTTAGGCAGCATTTTAGTGTTTTTCTTGGACCGAAGTGGGCAAAAATTGGACATAAAGGATGTCCTCTGTCAGTCAAGTCATTTTTAGAATGGTGCACGTCGGCTGATTGTGCATTGCTAACGACCTTGTGGTTTAAGGAAGCTAGCCTGTGCCATGATGTTACAATTGGTAGTAGCCTATAGAAATCTCTACTATCTTATACTTCGCCTCATTCTTCTTTATTTAATTATCATTCTTTATTTAAATTTTTTAAAATGCTAACAGAAGAGCTTGTTAATGAGTGCAGGACTAGTTTAGACTAATGTATTTTTTCATGCAGAATATACACTACCGGTCAAAAGTTTTTGTACAATTTAGTTGTTTTTTTCAATCTCTGAATTGCTTGAAAATTATGGATGTACTAACACTTTTGACCGGTAGTGTATTCAGGGACTAACTGACATAATCACTAGGCTGCTAGGCAGGGAATTCCATTTGCCAGCAGTGGTGGCATACTGAGACTTTGTGAACCCCAAAATAGGTGGAGCCATCATGTGCAGCACCTCTGTGATACTGTGATTTCTTATTGGTTGCTGGGCAGGTACTTCACCGCACTTCTCTCAGCAACCCTGACGGATTGGCTGTGGATTGGGTGGGCGGAAACCTGTACTGGTGTGACAAGGGCAGAGACACCATCGAGGTGTCCAAGCTGGACGGGGCCTACAGGACGGTGCTGGTCAATTCGGGACTGAGGGAACCGCGAGCCATCGCCGTGGACGTCCGTAACGGGTACGAACTCCGGCCCCTCTTAGAAATGCATACAAAATCAATGACTATAGGACGGGCCCAGCCCAGCAAACTGCCCTCTGACTATTTTGTCCCTCACAGGTACCTGTACTGGTCGGACTGGGGAGATAACCCTCACATAGGTCGAATTGGCATGGATGGCACCAACCGCAGCGCAATCGTAGAGGACCGCATCACATGGCCCAACGGCCTCACGCTCGACTTCATCAACGACCGCATCTACTGGGCCGACGCTCGCGAGGATTACATCGAATTCGCCAGCCTGGATGGCACCAACCGCCACACTGGTATGATACAGCGCTGTGTGTGTGTGTGTGTGTGCGTGTGTGCGTGTGCGCGTGTGCGCGTGTGCGCGCGTGCGCGCGTGCGTGCGTGCGTGCGTGCGAGCGTGCGTGTGTGCGTGTGTGCGTGTGTGTGTGTGTGCGTGCGTGTGCGTGTGTGCGTGTGCGTGTGTGTGAGAGAGAGAGAGAGAGAGAGAGAGAGAACCTCAATTCCAAAAAAGATGGGACTGTATGTAAAATGCACATAAAAGCAGTGATTTGTAAATTCTTTTACATATATTTTCTTGAAAACAGTACAAAGAAAATATATTTTTTAATTTTTCAAATGAGCCTCAAACCATCCCTCTGCTGCCAGATATGCAGTAGATATGGATGGATCACTTGAAGGGTTATTTCTCCTGATGTATTTTTCCACAATTCAATAGAAAGAATGTGTCAGGAGAAACAACCTTTCAAGTGATCCATCCATATCTACTGTATGTCTGGTAGCAGAGTGATGGTTTGAAGGTCATTTGATGGTTTGAGACCCTTGATGACTTACAGCCATTTAGCCAACCATGGTTTCCATACTATTCCCATGTCATTTACAGATTAATCTAGACCCACCCCCCAATTTCTATAGAGATCCATTCAAATGCAGAGAGGTTATAGTATCGCTTGTAAGAGTACCAGACAATAAGATATCAAGAGTCTTTTGATATCCTTTTATACCCAGTCATGATAGCATCACCTGTTTGCCTGTGGCATGTTCTGAACAGGTGTTATATTTGTTTTTTTTGGCCCCTGTCCCAACGTTTTTTGAATTAGGGTTGTATGTTAAATTTGTTTGCATGGGTGTGTGAGAGTGTTAAATCAGTGTACATCTTGATTTGTGTGAGAGTACCAGTGTTAAACGTGTCTACATCAGGATGTTTGTGTAGATGAAGCTGATTTGTCCTGCTACCTTGTGGTTCTCCCATGGTGAGTGAGGAGGTCAGAGGTCAGCACAGCACCAATCAGAGAGCCCTCAGTCCCTGCTTTCCCGGCTCCGCCACCTCTCTGTTTGAGGACCAGTAATCATCCTGTTTGAGTTCAGATAACAGCAGTTGAAAGGTCGTTCTGTGTAAATCCAGGCTAGTGCAGTTTGCCCTCTCGTTTCAGCTCACAATCCCATTCCCTCCAGTTCATTTAAAAAGTCTTCATTGCCATGACATGCGTGAAGATTTCCAAAGCTTAATCGGAACAAACACTGAACACGTTTAACTGTGGAACAGTAAGTTGTGGTACTGAACACGGCCAAAGTCATTTTTACAGATGCAGTGAGTTTCCAGGGTAACACGCAGGTTTTCTGAAAGTGTGTCACCATGACAGCACGTCCAGCGCGTTGGAAAAAGCCCTGTTTGCAAGCGCTAACGGCCCTTTTGTTTTGTTTCGAGCCTGCCGGTTTGCAACCTCTTCAGCTCTGTCCTTCCTGATAACTTAACAGCCGCTTACATTTACAGAGGCAGTAGGCTTGACTCAGTGTAAATGCTGTTTTGAGTGAAGGAGAGAGGCCTGATTTTTGTGTCGTCTGTGTAATGGGGCGAGTGCTCGGTGCTCTCGGTGAAAAGCTTGTGTGGGTGTGCTTTTGTTTCGGGCAGTGCTGACCCAGGACATCCCGCATATCTTCGCCATGACGCTGTTTGAGGAGTACATCTACTGGACCGACTGGGAGACAAAGTCCATCAACCGTGCCCACAAAACCATGGGAACCAATAAGACCTTGCTAATCAGTACCCTGCACCGGCCAATGGACATCCACATATACCACCCCTACCGCCAGCCCGAGGGTCAGAGCTGCCTCTCTCTCTCTCTCTCTCAAACACACACACTCTAAATACACACACACACACACACACTCATATACACACACAGGCGCGCACACACTCTCATACACACACACAGGCGCGCACACACACTCTCATACACACACATAAGCGCACACACACTCATACACACACACACATATGCACACATCACACTCTCATACACACACACACACACACACACACACACACAGATTCAGTTCCATGTCTCCTCTGGTCTGAAATAACAATGTCAATATTAAGAGTTAATATTGCTGAAGTGTAACATATAAGCAGCAGTGTAGAGAAGCAGGTGTACCTGCTGACCAATGAACACTCATTCACAGTCTCTCCCTCTCATACCTCTCCCTCACTCTCAGATTAGCATCCAAACTCCTCTTTTTTCTCTCCCTCTCGCTGCGTCTTCTCTTTATCCTCTCTTTTTCTCTCCGTCTCTTTTTTTCACCATCTCTCACACAGCCTAAACGAGTAGTAGATCCAAGTGTTCTTGTGGGGGGGAATGTTATGTAACTTCTGCCATTTCACTAGTCACCAGAAGAGGGCAGTGCTGAACTCTGACGTGTAGCAGACGTGCTCTTTTCAGTCTGGGGGTTTTAACCGTGTCCCTTTTCTGTCCCGGTATAGTGCATAACCACCCCTGTCAGACCGACAACGGGGGCTGCAGTAATCTGTGCCTGCTCTCTCCCGGAGGGGGGTACAAGTGCACCTGTCCCACCAACTTCTATCTGGCCAGCGACGGGCGCCGGTGCATGTCTAACTGCACTGCCAGCCAGGTGAGGCATTGTGTGTGTGTGTGTGTGTGTTTGTGTTTGTGTGTGCGTGTGAGACATTAGGCAGGCAGAACAGTAACAGTATCTCTCTTTCTGTCTCACTCTTTCTCTCCTCCAGTTTGTGTGTAAGAATGATAAGTGCATCCCTTTTTGGTGGAAGTGTGACACAGAGGATGACTGTGGTGATCGGTCCGATGAGCCTGCAGACTGCCGTAAGTGTCCAGAGTGAGCGGGCCGGGCAGGGCAGGGTTGGCGGGGCAGAGCTGGGCGGGGCAGGGTGGGCGAGGCTGGGCAGGACAGGGTCGGGTGGTGGATATGAGACCATGTGGATTCATCTCAATATTGTGCAACAGGACTGGGTGCTGTAATGTGTGTGTGTGTGTGTGTGTGTGCAGCTGAGTTTAAGTGCAGGCCAGGTCAGTTCCAGTGCGGGACAGGGATCTGTACAAACCCGGCCTACATCTGCGATGGGGACAATGACTGCCAGGACAACTCCGATGAGGCTAACTGTGGTACGCACTCCTGCCGTTTTTTTCCTCTTTGTTCATCCCTCTCTTTTTTTAAAGGACTGTTAATCACAAACCTCTCTTCCCTCCCTTCCTCTCTGGTAATGTTGATTGTCTTTGTGTGTGTGTATGCATGTTTGTCTGCATTTGTGTGTGTGTTTGTACATGTGTGTGCGCTCTGTTTGTGTGCGTGTGTGTTTGTTTTTGTGTGTGTGCGCTCTTTGTGTGTGTGTGTGTGTGTGCGTGTGCGTGTGTGTGTTGCAGATATCCATGTATGTTTGCCCAGTCAGTTTAAATGCAGCCACCCCAGCCGCTGCATCCCTGGAATATTCCGCTGCAACGGGCAGGACAACTGCGGAGAGGGAGAGGACGAGAAGGACTGCCGTGAGTCACCCTGTCCCCGTGCCACACCCCCACACCAGAGTTGCCAAGTCCGCTTCTAATAAGCGACTTTGGGCTTCTTCTTTTTTCCCCGAAGTCGCTTGAAAAAAAACCGCAAGTTGTGGTTTTTTGGGCTTGTTTTAAAAATCTGATTGTTGGGAACATCTAACAAGCAACTTTGTTTTTTGACATTTATTTATCTATTTTCCACAATGCATTGAATGACACTGTCTGCTCACTAGTCTTGCTCACTGGTTTTAATAATTTTATTATAAATATGTGGCCATAATAGTGTTGGGCTAGTTTTGGGTTTTTGAAGGTGACGTTGCTTATTTGTCTCACGAGAGTTGGCAGCACTGCCCCACGCCCTCTACATCCCTACGTGTGGTCTCCTGTCTCTCTCTGGTAACCGTCCACCTTTTTGCCCCTCCGCCCTACAGCTGAGGTCACCTGTGCTCCAAACCAGTTCCAGTGCGCCATCACCAAGCGCTGCATCCCACGTGTCTGGGTCTGTGACCGTGACAACGACTGCGTGGACGGCTCTGACGAACCCGCCAACTGCAGTAAGCTCCCCTTGCACTTCCCGGTTTTCCTCCCGCATCGGACTCCTACTATCTCTCATATGACACTCTTCTGTGCTCTCCCCTTTGTGTCACCTCCCCCTTTATGCCTCAGATGCCTCCCCGCATTCTCGGTCCCCTCGCCCCACTGTGTCTCTGACCCCCTCCAACCTCTTATGTCACCTCCCCCTTTGTGTCCTGAACCCCTCCCACATCTGTCACCTCCCCAACTGTGTCTCCCTATCACATCTTTTGTCCCCTCCACCTTTCTGTTTGCCCCCCCCCCCCCTTCCTCACGGCGTCCGTAACCACTCCCACTATCTTTTGTCTCTTATGTGTAACCCCTCTCCCTCTCCGTCCCCAGCTCAGATGACCTGTGGGGTGGATGAGTTCCGGTGTAAGGACTCCGGCCGCTGCATCCCTGCCCGCTGGAAGTGTGACGGAGAGGATGACTGCGGAGACGCCTCCGATGAGCCCAAGGAGGAGTGTGGTGAGCGAGGGATGGAGGGAGGGAGGGAATGGGGAGGATGTTGGAGCGGTGGGAAAGGGCTTGAAATATGGGTGTTTGGTCAGACAGGGCCGTGTGTTATAGGAGGGGTGTTTGGTCAGACAGGGCCGTGTGTTATAGGAGGGGTGTTTGGTCAGACAGGGCCGTGTGTTATAGGAGGGGTGTTTGGTCAGACAGGGCCGTGTGTTATAGGAGGGGTGTTTGGTCAGACAGGGCCGTGTGTTATAGGAGGGGTGTTTGGTCAGACAGGGCCGTGTGTTATAGGAGGGGTGTTTGGTCAGACAGGGCCGTGTGTTATAGGAGGGGTGTTTGGTCAGACAGGGCCGTGTGTTATAGGAGGGGTGTTTGGTCAGACAGGGCCGTGTGTTATAGGAGGGGTGTTTGGTCAGACAGGGCCGTGTGTTATAGGAGGGGTGTTTGGTCAGACAGGGCCGTGTGTTATAGGAGGGGTGTTTGGTCAGACAGGACCGTGTGTTATAGGAGGGGTGTTTGGTCAGACAGGGCCGTGTGTTATAGGAGGGGTGTTTGGTCAGACAGGGCCGTGTGTTATAGGAGGGGTGTTTGGTCAGACAGGGCCGTGTGTTATAGGAGGGGTGTTTGGTCAGACAGGGCCGTGTGTTATAGGAGGGGTGTTTGGTCAGACAGGGCCGTGTGTTATAGGAGGGGTGTTTGGTCAGACAGGACCGTGTGTTATAGGAGGGGTGTTTGGTCAGACAGGGCCGTGTGTTATAGGAGGGGTGTTTGGTCAGACAGGGCCGTGTGTTATAGGAGGGGTGTTTGGTCAGACAGGGCCGTGTGTTATAGGAGGGGTGTTTGGTCAGACAGGGCCGTGTGTTATAGGAGGGGTGTTTGGTCAGACAGGGCCGTGTGTTATAGGAGGGGTGTTTGGTCAGACAGGACCGTGTGTTATAGGAGGGGTGTTTGGTCAGACAGGACCGTGTGTTATAGGAGGGGTGTTTGGTCAGACAGGGCCGTGTGTTATAGGAGGGGTGTTTGGTCAGACAGGGCCGTGTGTTATAGGAGGGGTGTTTGGTCAGACAGGACCGTGTGTTATAGGAGGGGTGTTTGGTCAGACAGGGCCGTGTGTTATAGGAGGGGTGTTTGGTCAGACAGGGCCGTGTGTTATAGGAGGGGTGTTTGGTCAGACAGGACCGTGTGTTATAGGAGGGGTGTTTGGTCAGACAGGACCGTGTGTTATAGGAGGGGTGTTTGGTCAGACAGGGCCGTGTGTTATAGGAGGGGTGTTTGGTCAGACAGGGCCGTGTGTTATAGGAGGGGTGTTTGGTCAGACAGGACCGTGTGTTATAGGAGGGGTGTTTGGTCAGACAGGGCCGTGTGTTATAGGAGGGGTGTTTGGTCAGACAGGGCCGTGTGTTATAGGAGGGGTGTTTGGTCAGACAGGGCCGTGTGTTATAGGAGGGGTGTTTGGTCAGACAGGGCCGTGTGTTATAGGAGGGGTGTTTGGTCAGACAGGGCCGTGTGTTATAGGAGGGGTGTTTGGTCAGACAGGGCCGTGTGTTATAGGAGGGGTGTTTGGTCAGACAGGGCCGTGTGTTATAGGAGGGGTGTTTGGTCAGACAGGGCCGTGTGTTATAGGAGGGGTGTTTGGTCAGACAGGGCCGTGTGTTATAGGAGGGGTGTTTGGTCAGACAGGGCCGTGTGTTATAGGAGGGGTGTTTGGTCAGACAGGGCCGTGTGTTATAGGAGGGGTGTTTGGTCAGACAGGGCCGTGTGTTATAGGAGGGGTGTTTGGTCAGACAGGGCCGTGTGTTATAGGAGGGGTGTTTGGTCAGACAGGGCCGTGTGTTATAGGAGGGGTGTTTGGTCAGACAGGACCGTGTGTTATAGGAGGGGTGTTTGGTCAGACAGGGCCGTGTGTTATAGGAGGGGTGTTTGGTCAGACAGGGCCGTGTGTTATAGGAGGGGTGTTTGGTCAGACAGGACCGTGTGTTATAGGAGGGGTGTTTGGTCAGACAGGGCCGTGTGTTATAGGAGGGGTGTTTGGTCAGACAGGGCCGTGTGTTATAGGAGGGGTGTTTGGTCAGACAGGGCCGTGTGTTATAGGAGGGGTGTTTGGTCAGACAGGGCCGTGTGTTATAGGAGGGGTGTTTGGTCAGACAGGGCCGTGTGTTATAGGAGGGGTGTTTGGTCAGACAGGGCCGTGTGTTATAGGAGGGGTGTTTGGTCAGACAGGGCCGTGTGTTATAGGAGGGGTGTTTGGTCAGACAGGGCCGTGTGTTATAGGAGGGGTGTTTGGTCAGACAGGGCCGTGTGTTATAGGAGGGGTGTTTGGTCAGACAGGGCCGTGTGTTATAGGAGGGGTGTTTGGTCAGACAGGGCCGTGTGTTATAGGAGGGGTGTTTGGTCAGACAGGGCCGTGTGTTATAGGAGGGGTGTTTGGTCAGACAGGGCCGTGTGTTATAGGAGGGGTGTTTGGTCAGACAGGGCCGTGTGTTATAGGAGGGGTGTTTGGTCAGACAGGGCCGTGTGTTATAGGAGGGGTGTTTGGTCTTGCACTGTCCTTCGCTCTGTGTGTGTTTTATGTGTGTTCTCCTCTTTCTCTATCTGTTATTCTCTCTCTGTTTTTTTCTTTCTAGCACACTGTGTATTATCCTTCTCTTCCTGCGTTACCCTCACACTGTGTTATCCTCCATTATTCAACTCAAATTTTCCATCTTACATATGATTGTGTAGTACAATTGTCATTGGATGATTTCCTACTGAATTTTAGATCATATGTTCTGTATGGATGTACAACAGTATTATATTTTTTGTTGTCTTTTGTGTCTGTCCATCTTATGTATCGTATTGTTTGTTGTAATACCTTGTGATGAGTTAGTGTCCCCTTTTGGATTAATAAAATATCTGCCCATCATTGTATGTTTCTCTCTCTCTCTCTCTCTCTCCCTCTCTCTCTCTCTCTCTCTCTCTCTCTCCCTCTCTCTCTCTCTCTCTCTCTCTCTCTCTCTCTCTCTCTCTCTCTCCCTCCCTCCCTCCCTCTCTCCCTCCCTCTGTCTCTCTCAGATGAGAGGACCTGCGAGCCCTATCAGTTCCGCTGTAAGAATAACCGCTGCGTTCCTGGCCGCTGGCAATGCGACTACGACAACGACTGTGGAGATAACTCTGATGAGGACAAATGCGGTAGGTTTCTCCTGTGACCACAACCCCCCCCCTTTCTGTCCACTGGACAGGTCAGGACACTAACCTGTCAGGTGCATTCCAGAGGTGTACAGCAATTAATTATTCCCAAAGCATAATGTGAGTGTCCAAAATGCTAATGATGTGCTCTCTCAATTCAATTCAAATTGGATTGGATTGGATTGGATTCAATTTATTGTCATTTAGCAAGTACAGGTACATGTAAACGAAATGAGCTTTATTGGCATGACCACACATCAGCATCGTGTTGCCAAAGCAACTGCTAACATAAACAACAATAGCATCAAAAAGTATGTGAACAATGATAATGTGAACAATAGGGTGCTTTGACCCTCAGTCATGGAGGTGGGGGGCTCTTAAATAAATACTAAATTATGGTAATAAACAGCAATAACAATTTAACAATTAAATGAAATAACAATGTACTCTGTATTCACAATGAAGGGCTATTCTCCCTGTCTAAGGGACAATGTAGTGGTGGAGTGGTGTCTCTCGCTCTCTGTTTTTTCAGCTAGATTTCAGAATAAAAACAAGCAGCGAGCCGAATAATCAGTAGTTAAATCATCGCTAGTAGCCCAAAAAAAAGATTGATTCACAAAGCAGCCTCAGTATGTAGAAAGCGCACCAGGGAAATAGCGAAGCATTGCTCCACCCGAGTCATTAAATTGTGTTATCTTAAGGAATTTCAGCGCCAAAATGACAATTTCCAAAAAAAACATTGGATCCTATTCTAGAACTTTGCGTTTGTCATTCTCCCTGATATTGTGTTCACTCTTCTCCGCGTGTCGACCCTGTGCTTTTGACCCTGTCGCTAACTGCTGGCAGGTCGCTCGGTTCGCGATAGCGCTGTAATGAACGCGGTGCGGATGGCGTTTGCAGCCGTTACGCCATCGGCACCCCTGACTGTGCTCCGTATTCTTTCATCTTTTTTTACGCGCAGCAACATTCCATCACGGACATGCCTCCTTCCATCCACCTCACTCACTCACTCACTCACTCCCTCTCCTGGTCACTTTCGTCGTTCATCTCAAACTGTCACTGGGTGGGTCGGTCCGGCTCATGTTGGCACAGGAGAGTGGAGCAGCAAAAATTGTGCATAGTTGGGTTAACCTGGGAGCTGACTGAGGGCTATAGGAGAGTTCCTAAATACTGTGGTAGCTTGAAGCATGTGTGTGTAAGTGTGTTTGTGAGTGTACATCTGTTGTATGATATTCTCTGATTGGTATATTTTAATTTGGAGTGGCGTGATGTTCTCTGATGGGTACTTTTTAACATGGACTTGTATGATGTTCTCTGTTTGGTGTATTTTAATTTGGAGTGGTGTGATGTTATGTGATTGGTTGATTTTCCTTGTCGGGGGCACATCTCACATCATCTTTATGTTTGTGCTTCATTTCACACTGACCTGTCGGCGTGAATCAGAGGTAGGTCTCTCCACTTTAAAACCCTGCCTTCATGCCTTGCCCCACCCCTCACCCCTTAACCCCTCCTCCTCTAGCCTTCCCGTCCCACTCCCAGACTCTGCCCCTCTCACCAAAACCCCTGCTGTTGCCAAGTAGCCCTATTTTTACTGTGTCTCCATTTATAGAGCTATATACTGAATTTATTGAATAAATTCAGGTTTAGCATATAAAAGATTTAACAGCGAGGACATACCTGGGGCTTTCATCTAAAATCATTAGTACTGGTTGCAAGTTAGCAAAGGGACTATGCTTAAGTTAATTATTGTGTTTTCTGGTTAATGAAATCTATAAACTATTATTGCAAAATTTGCTAGACTGATGTCATTTGCTGTCACATATAGTAAATTGCAGAGTGCTGATATTGCAAACAGACTGGGTCGCTTGCTAGCGTGTATATTAACCCGTTTGCAAGGAGACCACTGGTGATGGAATTTGCAGGAAAGGTACATTTGCGCAAACACTAACGGCCTGATTGACTAAGACCTTTAGCGTGTGCAAAACCTTTTAGCTCACGCAAAACCAATGATTGGTCATGGCATTTATTTTGCACCAATCATTACACTGGTTGTGTTACTAGTTTTGCGTGTGCTAAAAGGTTTTGTCTTCGTAAATCAGGTCCTAAATGTTTTTCCTACAATTCCATAGTCAAACAAAGCCCAGTTTTACTTCGCTTTTGAGGGTAGTGAAAACTGTTTGTATACACCATCATTGGAAAGTTCTAGAAAAGGTGAATATGGTTTGAATGTATTTCTGAGTATTTCCGAGGCCTTTACCTTGACTGTGTGTGCTGCCTGCTCTTTTAGTTCCCCCACACTTTCAACCATGCCCCTCCTCCACCTCTACACTCCACCCCGCCCCACACCACCACAAACTCGCAATTGTCAGTCATGTATTTACTTTTTTGACATTTTTAATTTAACCTCTGGATGGCAGCGTCCTATTTGAGGTACAGTTGGGTTTGCTTTGAGCAGTTTTGAATGAAATTCTCCACAGTTACCGTTGAACCCCCCCAGGCAGCACCTCAGGACTGCATTCATAGGCTAAGAATGGTAGAGGTCTGAGCCAGTACTACTGTAGTAGATCTCTCCTTTCAGATGAGGAATTTTACTGAGGAATCGTTCTGTCAGAGACCCAGCAGCACTGATTAGCTGTGGTTGTGTGTGTGTGTGTGTGTCTGTCTTTTGTTGTCACTCCCAATTTTTATCTCGGGTGTTTATTTTTGGCGTTTATTATTATTTATTTTTATTTAACTAATACCAGTCACAAGTTCCAGATAGTGGCGGGGTCACCCGATATCCTGTGACCATTTGTGCCCCTCTATCACACCCCACACCCCGTGGGCCCGCTGCCACCCCACGTTTTGCATGCAGTGATGTTGCTGGTGTGCAGTGTGAGTCTGTCAGCTGTCCTGTCATCGTGTACTCGCTCTAGTGGTGATTATTGGAGCCGCATAGAGAACAGCCATACTGTGCGTGTTGTCTTATATTTGCGTGCTGTTGAGATTTAATTAAAGCTCCGTACTACCTAACACTCACACTAGATCGCACGTACAGTTTATGGATATCTGCTTGTTTGCTTTTGTAAGTGCTGCATCAGTTATGTGTCACATGACCAGGGAGAGTTTTCTGCACATGTTGGCCTCAGTGGTATCTGCATTTGTGTGTGCATCAATCCTGACCTCTCCATTTCCCTGTCTTGCTCTCTCTCCCCCTCTCCTCCCTCCTTCCCTTTCTCCTCCATCCTTCCCTTTCTCAATCGCTGCCTCTTTCACTCTTCTTTCACCCCCCCCCTCTCTGTCTCTCCCTCCCTTTCTGCAGTTCCGCGGCAGTGCTCAGAGAGTGAATTTGCCTGCACTAATGGCCGCTGCATTGCTGGTAGATGGAAGTGTGACGGAGACCACGACTGTTCCGACGGCTCGGATGAGGTACTGTCAGTCTGTCCATCTGCTCAACTGGACCGACTCACTCCCGGGCCACTTTAGTGGTGGAACTCTGATTTTATGAGAATGTCTTGACTCCTCTGTTCACTTTGCCCCTCCCCCTCTTCCTGGGCCCTTTCCCCCCTCTGTCCTCGCCTCTGCCTCCCTCAGAACGGCTGCGATTTGAAGTGTGACAGTGACCAGTTCCAGTGTAAAAACGGCCACTGCATTCCTATCCGCTGGCGATGTGACGCCGACCCCGATTGCATGGACAGCAGCGATGAGGAGAAGTGCGACAGTGGCGGTAAGAGAGATCGTCTCTTTGTTCTGCCTCACCCTGCCACCTGTTAAGCTGAAAATGTCTGTGCAAGCCTGACTGCGGTGTGAACATGGCAGCAGTTAGCATGGTGATTTCAATGAGCATGCTTGTCTGTGCTTGGGAGGAGAATGCACACTTTGGGCTGTCACTGTTTTGTTCAAGAATCGATGTTGTTTGAATCTCAGGAAAATGTAAAATTTTGGATATGTGATTAAGGGTCTGTGCTCATCTGTGTGGCGCTCGCTCATGGTAACGCTCAACGTCAAAGAAAACAATAAACAACAAGTCATGTTATTGTTTTGTCTGGAGGGGCTTACCATTAGGTAGCATAGATAAAGTTCATGTGTGGGCCATGCCATCTGCGTAGCCTGTAGGGTATACAATCAAAAGGGAGGAGCGAAAAAAATAGAAGAAAAACCAAGTCATTTTATTGCTGTGAACGGCGATTGCGTTGCACAGGGCTTGGGAGGGTTCACTCGGTTAGGGGTCTGTTTTTCATCACTCTAGTGACCCCTGCTGGTAGATCAGTGTACTGCAGGTCAAAGCCGCATATGACAGAGCTTCCTCCGACTCGAATCAGCGCGTGCTTGATTAGCTGTGTTCTATGGTGTGAAAAGTAGTAGTACTGACGCCATGCGTTTTGTAGGAGAGCCGCAGATGTCTATACTATCCCAAGTTGGCTGTGGGGTTTGGGCATGATAATTGGACATTCCACATTAAGGTGGAAACAGGATATATGCAGCCCCGTGTTGGGTGCTAAATTTATTCAAATAAATAAATGTAAAAAAGAAAGACAAGCTATGTATTCAGTGAGTGAAAAGTGTAAAGGTCAGTATAGACTATCTTTGTAGGAGTGCTCAGCACTGGGAATTCTGGGAAGGAATAATCGTGTCTGTGTGTTGTTGATTTAACTGATCGCCGTGCCTTCGTCTCTCCACCCCCCTGTTTCACTCCTGCTCGTGCCACAGTGGGGAGACACTGCCCCTCGGATGAGTTCCAGTGCAACAACACCCTGTGCAAGCCTATGGCCTGGTACTGCGATGGGGAGGACGACTGCGGCGACAACTCTGACGAGGATCCAAAGTATTGCAGTGAGTCTGAGAGAGAGCGGGAGAGAGATGTGCTGAAGGTGGAAAAACGCCCATCGTCCATACCACCTGTGTCCTAATGCCGCCTTCTCTCTTTCTCTCTCTCTCTCTCTCTCTCTCTCTCTCTATCCAGAGACGTTTGTGTGCCCACCCTCCAGGGGGTTCCGTTGCCATAACGATCGTGTGTGCCTGTGGATCGGCAAGCAGTGCGACGGCGTGGACAACTGCGGTGACAACACTGACGAGCTGGACTGCAGTGAGTGTGTGGCTGTCTCAGCACCTCCTGGCGCTCCACCCTGCCTGTAGCATCAGCGCACATCTGGACTGCCTCATTGGCAGCACGCTTAGCGCTTGACAGTTGACATTCGATGTTGGTCCTTTGCAGAGATCGTCCCGGCCACGCCCGTCTGCGAGAAGAACGAGTTCCTGTGCAGCAACGGCAAGTGCATCAGCATCAACCTGCGATGCAACTTCTTCAACGACTGCGAGGACTACGGCTCCGACGAGATCGGCTGCAAGAGCGGTACGGCAAAAACGCTGCTGCGCGTCCAGAACGCGGCGGACCACCTGCACATGCAAACCGCATCTATCCCCCCAAACCTGCCTTCAGCCGGACTCATCCCCTTCAAACCGCATCAGTGCACCCAAACATACCTTCAGCCAGACTCAGTCCCTTCAAACCGCATCACTCCCCCAAACATACCTTCAGCCAGACTCAGTCCCTTCAAACCGCATCACTCCCCCAAACATACTTTCAACCGGACTCATCCCCTTAAAACTGCATCACTCCCCCAAACATACTTTCAACCGGACTCATCCCCTTAAAACTGCATCACTCCCCCAAACATACTTTCAACCGGACTCATCCCCTTAAAACTGCATCAGTCCCCCAAACATACTTTCAACCGGACTCATCCCCTTAAAACTGCATCAGTCCCCCAAACATACTTTCAGCCGTACTCATCCCCTTAAAACTGCATCAATCCCCCAAACATACTTTCAACCGTACTCATCCCCTTAAAACCGCATCAGCGCACCCAAACATACCTTCTGCCGTACTCTTCCCTTTCAAACCGCATCAGTCAACCCAAACATACGCTCAACCGTACTCATCCCCTTCAAACCGCATCAGCCCCCCAAACAAAAAAGTGGAAAGGTTTAATAAATAAAGGGTTAATAATAAAAACATATCTTCAACTGTACTTATCCCCTTCAAACCGTATCAGTGCACCTATGACCAGACCTGTCCCAAGTAGAAAAAGTGGTTGTTTTCTATTGTGTATTGAAGTTTTTTCAAAAGCAGCTCTTATAGGGCATAATTGAATTATAGCACAAAAGAGCCATTCTTATCACATTTTTTCACTATGTGGCTGTTTAAATGCACTTAAATGAACTTTTAACAAAATGTTTTGTTACTAAATTTATAAACCACATCGCAGTTGTTTTGAACGTTGCTGTTGTACATGTGTTTATGCAGAACATCAGAATGTGCTCAGTGAGAAGTTTGATGTGGTTCTCAGAATGGAAATTGAGTCTGACAGCGTTATTGTGTAACAAGGTCCCGTCTGACAGCGTTATTGTGTAACAAGGTCCCGTCTGACAGCGTTATTGTGTAACAAGGTCCCGTCTGACAGCGTTATTGTGTAACAAGGTCCCGTCTGACAGCGTTATTGTGTAACAAGGTCCCGTCTGACAGCGTTATTGTGTAACAAGGTCCCGTCTGACAGCGTTATTGTGTAACAAGGTCCCGTCTGACAGCGTTATTGTGTAACAAGGTCCCGTCTGACACTGTTATTGCGTAACAAGGTCCCGTCTGACACTGTTATTGCGTAACAAGGTCCCGTCTGACAGCGGTATTGTGTAACAAGGTCCCGTCTGACACTGTTATTGCGTAACAAGGTCCCGTCTGACACTGTTATTGCGTAACAAGGTCCCGTCTGACAGCGTTATTGTGTAACAAGGTCCCGTCTGACAGCGTTATTGTGTAACAAGGTCCCGTCTGACACTGTTATTGCGTAACAAGGTCCCGTCTGACACTGTTATTGCGTAACAAGGTCCCGTCTGACAGCGTTATTGTGTAACAAGGTCCCGTCTGACACTGTTATTGCGTAACAAGGTCCCGTCTGACACTGTTATTGCGTAACAAGGTCCCGTCTGACACTGTTATTGCGTAACAAGGTCCCGTCTGACAGCGTTATTGTGTAACAAGGTCCCGTCTGACACTGTTATTGCGTAACAAGGTCCCGTCTGACACTGTTATTGCGTAACAAGGTCCCGTCTGACACTTACTGTGTAACAAGGTCCCGTCTGACACTGTTATTGCGTAACAAGGTCCCGTCTGACAGCGTTATTGTGTAACAAGCTCCCGTCTGACACTGTTATTGTGTAACAAGGTCCCGTCTGACACTTACTGTGTAACAAGGTCCCGTCTGACAGCGTTATTGTGTAACAAGCTCCCGTCTGACAGCGTTATTGTGTAACAAGCTCCCGTCTGACACTGTTATTGTGTAACAAGGTCCCGTCTGACACTTACTGTGTAACAAGGTCCCGTCTGACAGCGTTATTGTGTAACAAGCTCCCGTCTGACACTGTTATTGTGTAACAAGGTCCCGTCTGACACTTACTGTGTAACAAGGTCCCGTCTGACACTGTTATTGCGTAACAAGGTCCCGTCTGACACTGTTATTGCGTAACAAGGTCCCGTCTGACACTGTTATTGTGTAACAAGGTATTGTCTGATGGTATTTTTGTGACGCAGACACTGGGCTGAAGAACTGCCATAGCAACGGCACTCTGTGTGGCGATGGAGACGAGGCTCACTGTGTCACCAACGGCACCGACTCGTTCTGCTCCTGCAAACCGGGCTTCGAGAAGACAGTCCACAACAGCTGCGAAGGTGAGGCTATTACCATGTCACAATGGTTTTCCCACTTTAGAGCTGGAACCGGGCTCCCTCATTATATCCCTTTCCCGCTGTAGAGCTGAACCAGGCTGTTGCTACAGCAGCTCTATAAGCTATGATTCTGCTTCTCTCCATTGTCTCCAGATAAGAACGAGTGCCAGCGTTTTGGCTTGTGCTCCCACATCTGCAACAACACCAAGGGCTCCTACAAGTGCAGCTGCCACAAGTACTTCACTAAGAACAACAACACCTGCAAGGCTGACAGTGAGTGTAGGGGATACCCCCCTGGCCCATCACCCTTACCTCCGCCTCCTCCACTACCACTCCATCCCAGGAACAAAAGCTATTGTATACCCCTTTTACGCTGTAGAGCTGAACTAGGCTGGCTCATTATACCCCTTTCCCAATGTATAGCTCAACCAGACTGGCTCATTATACCCCTTTCCAGTGTAGAGCTGAACCAGGCTGGCTCATTATACCCCTTTCCCAATGTAGAGCTCAACCAGGCTGGCTCATTATACCCCTTTCCCAATGTAGAGCTCAACCAGGCTGGCTCATTATACCCCTTTCCCAATGTAGAGCTCAACCAGACTGGTGCATTATACCCCTTTCCCAATGTAGAGCTCAACCAGGCTGGCTCATTATACCCCTTTCCCAATGTAGAGCTCAACCAGGCTGGCTCATTATACCCCTTTTACACTGTAGAGCTGAACTTGGCTGGCTCATTATACCCCTTTCCCAATGTATAACTCAACCAGACTGGCTCATTATACCCCTTTTACACTGTAGAGCTGAACTTGGCTGGCTCATTATACCCCTTTCCCAATGTATAGCTCAACCAGACTGGCGCATTATACCCCTTTCCAGTGTAGAGCTGAACCAGGCTGGCTCATTATACCCCTTTCCAGTGTAGAGCTGAACCAGGCTGGCTCATTATACCCCTTTCCCAATGTTGAGCTGAACCAGGCTGGCTCATTATACCCCTTTCCCTCTGTAGAGCTGGAACCAGGCTGGCTCATTATACCCCTTTCCCAATGTAGAGCTGAACCAGGCTGGCTCATTATACCCCTTTCCCAATGTAGAGCTGAACCAGGCTGGCTCATTATACCCCTTTCCCAATGTAGAGCTGAACCAGGCTGGCTCATTATACCCCTTTCCCAATGTAGAGCTGAACCAGGCTGGCTCATTATACCCCTTTCCCAATGTAGAGCTCAACCAGGCTGGCTCATTTTATAATCTTAGCCCTTTTCCCCTGGCTCCTCCCCTAGGTCTGAATAGTAACAGGCAAGTGCTCTACATCGCTGATGACAACGAGATCCGCAGCCTGGATCCCAGCGTGCCCAACTGGGTGTACGGCCAGACCGTCCAGGGAGACACCAACGTGCGCATTGACGCCATGGACGTGCACGTGAAGTCCAACAAGCTCTTCTGGACCAACTGGCACACAGGCCGCATCTCCGTCTACGAGCTGCCCGCCTCCTCCCCAAACTCCAACCGCAACCGCCGGCAGACTGAGAGCCGCGTCACAAACCTGGAGGTGGGGCTTGGCTGTCAATCACTGTCTAACTGCATGCCCCTCCCCCACTTTATGCAATTTGTTTAATTTTTAGAGGCCCAGGTCACTGACGGTGAAGTTAACCATTGTTATTTTATCATGTATAATTATGTTGTAATAAGCTGGAGTAGGCCACTATCAGGGAACGGTCATGCTTAGTCGTTAGCAATCATAGAAAGAACTGTTGTGCGGGGAAATCCAGTACCATACACTGTGTTTATGCCCTCAAATTATTCATTCTAAAACCAGCGATTCGGCCCAAATTCTTGTTTTCAAAACAAAGTAGCTCAGGACAGGAACCAATCAAAGAGATAGGCCGGTTCACATCGTGAACCAGTCAACAATGAGATTGACCCTGCGTGTTACAGTACAGCTAGATGCAAAAGAACGTTGAGAGAGTTTCACCCACTCCTGCATCGCTGAAAGGGACTAGAGCCTGGCATAAGTTTATATATTTTTATAAAATTGGCTAGCTATATAATTCAGCTAGCCATCACTGTCAATTGTATCATTTGAGAAAAAATATTTTCTCCTTTATTTATCAGTAATGAAAACCAGAAAAAAGGTACTATTGTAAAACATCCAGCAGATGCAGCTAGGTGCAGAGGTGGAACCTCTGTTTTGTTACATAATACTCCGTTACTGTACTTAAGTACGTTTTTCACGTATCTGTACCATGCACGTGCGCATAGATAGACCTCAAAGGGGGCTTGAGAACCTGCCGTTTGGCCTTCTATAGAGAAGTGCCCTTTTTCAGTTTTTTTATTTAATTAATACATTTTTTAAAATAAATATATTCCTGTTTGCGCACAGCCTGCCCTGCCGAACAGATATATTGATTAAGTTTGCAGGCACGCAAACTTGCATGCATAGGCACTCGACAGTCGTGAGTCAGTCAGTGTGATGAGTTACTTTGAGGCAGACATCAGGTATGTGGCCAAACAAAATATAAATATACTGTTCATTTTCATTTTATATTGATATTGGTGCGCTTTAGGAATTGCTTGACACTATTTGGCAAGTAGGGTCTATCTATGCTTGAACTATTTAGCAGCTCAAAATGTGCCAACTAGCTATCGTTAGCGTTGATACCTTTTGCTAGTAATGTGGGAATCAGTGGAATATGGTTGAGTTATTGTGTTCCATCCACTGAACTTAAAAGAACGGTCCCATCACACCACAGCAGTTTTAATGTTGTCTTATTGTCTCAATAGCTAGTTAGCTAATGTAATACGTAACATGTGAGGCGAATCTACTGAAGTACACTTCATTTCTTTGCATGTATCATTGTCATGTAGCTGTGATTGAACCAACCTCAGTCATAGGTTTGTTTTAAATACCAGGGTTTTTCCTACGTAGTAAATAATTTGGCGGCTGCCAAAATGATTCCACGGACCGCCAAAGGGAAATCACGACCGCCAAAATGACAATAATTGAGAAAACGGCAATTTAATTAAATTAATTATTTTGGGTGCAATATGGTCTTTCAGCCAGTGGATGGCAATATATATTGTAGCCAACTAGTTGCCTTCAAGATGTCGGTACTAGGAGACGAGTAGAAGAAGCATAGAACCATATAGACTGTATAGAAATGCGGCTCAGCTATTCTGTGGCAGAGTGCAACCTCGGTAGAAAGACATAGCATTGTTGATCGTCTCTCGCCAGCCATCCTCCTCCAAAATACGCTACCGGTGGGTTATCTTCCAAGAAAAATAAAACACTTGATGTGAGTGCTGAACCCCCAAGCGAAATCATGCTGCTTTGTTTGGAGTTGTAGCTGGCTGGATAGACACAGGTGCCTCTGACTTTGCAAGTGGGCCCTGGCATTACTAGCTGTTATGTCATATCTGAGCTCCATTTTGCAAATATTGTGTCCTTCTGTTGAATATTCTCTTGAACCCCAGAGAATCCAAACACTCTCCATACGTTTCTCCTCAGATGTTGACAAGATATAATCTCCTCATTGGCAGTTGCTTCAGAGTTTTTATTTATTTATTTACTTATTTATTCATAATAAATTTGGCACCTAACATGGCCGAAGACATTTATTGCAGTAATGATATTATGCCAGAAGGGCAAGAAGAAAAAGTTTCAAAACAATCAAATGACATTATGCTGCCGTTTATTTACACTTTTGATGGTTAATTCAAATGAAACTTTTTTATTTAAATTTTTTTTACATTGAATTATGTTTTTGAATGTAAAATTTATTCTCGCAATCATAGTATGTATTTACCCTGGCTAATGCTCGAGTCTGGACCATACTCCAGACTCTGGAAAGGCGCGTATTCCACGAACACTGACAGCCTTTCCAGAGGTAGTGGGTCAGCTTGGTGCTGCCTGACCAAGTCACTGCCTTAGCCAAGTTAAGTATGTATTGTGATGAAAGTTGAGTTTGACCTTTCCGGCCTTCCATGGTCAGGCTGAATCCAGTCCCGGAAGCCCAGGGTGTCTCATCACGGTCCCCTCCCTAATTTCCCACCCGCATGCTGACTCTGATACGTACAGATCCCGGGCCTGAAGATGCCCCGCGGGATCGCGGTGGACTGGGTTGCCGGAAACATCTACTGGACCGACTCTGGACGAGACGTGATCGAGGTGGCACAGATGAATGGCCAGAACCGCAAGACCCTGATCTCAGGCATGATCGACGAGCCGTACGGCATTGTGGTGGACCCGCAGAGAGGGTGAGGCTGTCGGGGGGAGGGAACAGGGGGATTTGGGGTCAGAGCATGGGGATGTAGGTATAGGAGGAGGGGGGGGGGGGGGGGGGGAGGGAGGGGGAGGAGGCAGGTGGTGGGTGGTGTGAGTGCAGAGAGAGAGAGAGTCCCCAAGTCCCCCCCCCAGCCCCACTCTAAATGTCAAACCGCTTACACTTAATGATATAAAAAAAAAAAAAAAAAAATTTTCTTTTTTCCAATTTCAAAAACTGAAGCGTACATAACCCACAATAGACTACCAGGAGTAATGTACTAATATTTTCATTTTAGACACGCAATGGACAAGGATAGATGTTTAAAAACAATATTTGACCCGCTCTGCAATCATGATTACACGTACAGGGCGATTGAATGTTGTGGGGTGATTTTTTTTATTAGTTTGTTTTGCTTCTTTTATATTTATATTCTCAGATAAAACCAAAAGAAGAATGTTGATTTTGATTCCTAAAGTTGTTTTATTAAAGGATTTTGTTGACTCTTTTGTTTCAAGTAAATTTTTTTGTTCGCTGTGATGTGTAAAATTTGCGCGTTTTCGCCCCTCTTGCGATCGTTTTTATATTCAACCCCGTTACATTTTTGGTAGCATCCGAAAGCTGCTACCTTCCTGTGTCCAAATATGGGTCCAATATTGTGGTTTAAAAAGCTTGTTTTTTCTTTATGTGCTTTTTTGACATTTGCAAAAAATATATTTTTTTTCATAATAATAAAAAAAAATATGCAGCGCTCCAACCAAACACCAATTTGTTTTTATTTTTTTTTTTTTTTTTCCATAAGCGAATAAAACTCTTTTTTTTGCACATCAGACTCATTTTTGTGGAGCGGGTCACATATAACTGGACCTCTAACACTGAACGAACGTGGTTGCCAAATGGCTAAATCATTCTGGGTAGTGTAGTTTCTCAGAAGCTAGATTCAGACAGAATCTGTTATAGACCTCCCATTCTCACCCTCTGTGTCTGTCCCACCATCTCCTCCCCCCGTAGAACCATGTACTGGGCAGATTGGGGTAACCACCCAAAGATTGAGACTGCAGCCATGGACGGCACCATGAGGGAGACGCTTGTCCAGGAGACCATCCAGTGGCCCACAGGTGAGACTGATCCACAGAACCCTCTGTGCATCTTTGAATATATCTCTCTATTCAATTCAAAATGCTTTATTATTATTATTGGCATAATGTATCAAAACAATATTGCCAATGCAAATAACATTGTAGCCAGCATCAACAATAAAGAACAAAAAATAAATAACGTTACATTCACAAATGAAGCACGGGTAGATAATCTATCTCTCCCTCTCTGCTCTCTCTCTACTTTCTCTCTCTCCCTACACTCTCCATTATGTCTCTCTGTCTCCCTCTCTGTACTCTCTCCCTCTGTTCTCTCTCCCTCTACTCTTTCCTCTCTCTCATAAGTTTACATACAGTGCAGTCCGTAAGTATTTGGACAGTGACATAAGTTTTGTTGTTTTGGCTATGTACTCCGGCACATTGGATTTGAAATGGAACAGTGACTAAGAGGCCAAAGTGCAGACATTCAGCATTAACTTGAGGGTTTTTACATCCATATCGGGTGAACTGTGTAGCAATTGTAGCCATTTTTATATATAGCCCCCCCCCCCCCAAATTTAGGGGACCAAAAGTAACTGGACAAATTAACATTTTTCACGACGGTGAAAAGGTACGTGTTTGTTTTGATATTTAAAATATTTTCAACGTTTTATTACTTTTTAAAAGAAAAAGAAGATCCGGCAAAAACCTTTGCTATTTTAGCTCAGTGATGAATCCTTGCGTACAATAAAGTTGACGTAAATTCACCAACTGTAGTAGGCAACCATTAGTTGTAGGTTTACGTTATAATAAAACTAAAAATCTAACTACGGCTTGTATTTCTACGCAGTAGCATATCAGAAAATAGTTCCACTATTACAGCTAATTTAAATGTGACAACATCTTATAAACTCAAAACAAACACGTACCTTTTCACCGTCGTGTTCTTTTATCAATGTATTATCTGCCGTAGTTAGTTTGTGCTTAAAACTATTCATTTTGGTGAGGTACCGAAAATGAATGGGAGTGAATGGGGATACCGGGAATGCCGTTAACGGTCAGCAGGGACAGCTGACGTTGCTAGTATTCACGCGATTCAAATATAATGAGATAGGCTCCACAAAATTACTTCTGTCACACGAAGGTGAAATATCCCTTTAAAGTGATCCATCCATATCCACGCCATATCTGGCAGCCGAGTGATGGTTTGAGGCTTGTTTGATACCTCAGACTCTTGATGACTTACAGCCATTTAGCTAACTATGTATTCCTGTGTATTTTACAATATATAATGTACATTCATGCCCAGAGAGTACGCAAGCTAATATCTGCAGTGTTGGCAGTGTAGCATAAGGGTTTGATTCCCAGCTGGGCTGCTGCTGTTGTACCCTTGAGCAAGGTCCTTAATCTGAATTGCTTCAGTAACAATATCCAGCTGTATAAATGGATTGTATGTAAAAATGTAATCTGTCTAAGTCACACTGGATAAGATCATCTGCTAAAATACCAAAATTGTAATGTCATGTAAATATTGTAGCTATAATAACGATGATTGTAATTGAGTGTTGATATATGGAGTTGTTGACGAAAGTATAATTGCTTGACGTGATTGTGTGATTGCCACATTTGCCTGTTCAGTGAGTGTGCGCAGGGTGTGCTGTAGGTGACAGGCCCCTCTCTCCTCTGCAGGCCTTGCTGTGGACTACTTTAATGAGCGGCTGTACTGGGCGGATGCTAAGCTCTCTGTGATTGGCAGCGTGCGACTGAACGGCATGGACCCAGTGGTGGCTGTCAGCGGCATCAAGAACCGTTGAGTGAACCTCCTTCCTTTCCACAAGGCCTCACTGTTAATGAACACGATATGAAAATAACTGCAAGAGGGAGAATATTGAAGTTAAAAAAAAAAAAAAAAAAGATTGCTCTCTCTCAAATTCAAATAAGCTTTATTGGTATGGCAAGGGTACACTTACATTGCCAAAGCATATACTGACATAACTAACAGATAAGCAACAGCAAATTGAACAACATTAAACACTCACACTAAAGAAAGAAATAAAATGTTTCTCTCTCACGCTCTATCTCTCTTCCTCTCCTTCGCTCTCATTCCCTCTGTCTTGCTCTTACTTTCTCTTGCTTTTTCTCTCTCCCTCTCTCTCAGAGCTCTACCACCCTTTCAGCATCGACATCTTTGAGGACTACATCTACGGCGTCACCTACATCAACAACATTGTCTTCAGGGTAAACAAGTTTGGCAAGGGTCCTATGGAGAACCTGACCACTGGCATAAACCATCCCTCGGACATTGTCCTTTACCACCGCTACAAGCAGCCTGAGAGTGAGTTTCACTGCCCTCCTTATTAAATTACTTATTATTTTTATTGTTTTATTTTTTTTTGGCAGGAGATCCATGTATTTCAGTGAAAGGAAGTAATCCGTATTTGAGTAACAAACCCACATGATTATAAGTTCTCTGTGTATTTCAGTGACAAACCCATGTGACAGGAAAAAGTGTGAGTGGCTGTGTCTCCTGAGCCCCAGTGGGCCGGTCTGTACCTGCCCCAATGGCCGCACACTGGACAATGGAACCTGTGTGGAGCTCCCCCCTTCTACAGTGTCCCCTCTCTGTGAGTATCACCAATACTGCCAGTACCTCTCTGTGAGTGTATATGTGCAGTACTGTCGGTCTCGGTGAGTGAGAGTATTGTCGGTCTCTGTGAGTGTATATGTGCAGTACTGTCGGTCTCGGTGAGTGAGAGTACTGTCGGTCTCTGTGAGTGTATATGTGCAGTACTGTCGGTCTCGGTGAGTGTATATGTGCAGTACTGTCGGTCTCTGATTGTATATGTGCAGTACTGTCGGTCTCTGTGAGTGTACTGTACTGTCGGTCTCTGTGAGTGTATATGTGCTGTACTGTCGGTCTCTGTGAGTGTATATGTGCAGTACTGTCGGTCTCGGTGAGTGAGAGTACTGTCGGTCTCTGTGAGTGTATATGTGCTGTACTGTCGGTCTCTGTGAGTGTATATGTGCTGTACTGTCGGTCTCTGTGAGTGTATATGTGCAGTACTGTCGGTCTCTGTGAGTATATGTGCTGTACTGTCGGTCTCTGTGAGTGTATATGTGCAGTACTGTCGGTCTCTGTGAGTGTATATGTGCAGTACTGTCGGTCTCTGTGAGTGTATATGTGCAGTACTGTCGGTCTCTGTGAGTGTATATGTGCAGTACTGTCGGTCTCTGTGAGTGTATATGTGCAGTACTGTCGGTCTCTGTGAGTGTATATGTGCAGTACTGTCGGTCTCTGTGAGTGTATATGTGCAGTACTGTCGGTCTCTGTGAGTGTATATGTGCAGTACTGTCGGTCTCTGTGAGTGTATATGTGCTGTACTGTCGGTCTCTGTGAGTGTATATGTGCTGTACTGTCGGTCTCTGTGAGTGTATATGTGCTGTACTGTCGGTCTCTGTGAGTGTATATGTGCAGTACTGTCGGTCTCTGATTGTATATGTGCAGTACTGTGAGTGTATATGTGCAGTACTGTCGGTCTCGGTGAGTGAGAGTATTGTCGGTCTCTGTGAGTGTATATGTGCAGTACTGTCGGTCTCTGTGAGTGTATATGTGCAGTACTGTCGGTCTCTGTGAGTGTATATGTGCAGTATTGTCGGTCTCTGTGAGTGTATATGTGCAGTGTTGCCTTTCCTCTAAACAGGGGGGTGATTCTTGACCTTTTTGCCCCCCAGCACCACCCAGCCGGACCTGCAGCATGCTGTGCCTGAATGGGGGCAGTTGCTTCCTGAACGCCCGCAAGCAGCCCAAGTGCCGTTGCCAGCCCAACTACAGCGGGGACCGGTGCGAGATCGACCAATGCCGGAGCTATTGCCTGAACGGGGGCACCTGCACCGCCTCCACCACAGGTAACCCCCCCCCCCGGCCTAAAGACACCAAGCTGGTAGGGCAGACTGGTACTGTATCTGTGCCTTTGTGCCTTATTCCTTCACCAGACACTATATTAGATGTAGACAAGGCCAGTCCTGCAGGGCTGGTGTGTATGCAGGTTTTTGTTTCTACCAGTTACCCTGGCTAAATGAGCTATTTGGCTATATACAGCTGAAATGAGGACACAGCCATGTTTGTTCCCACCGGACAAGCAGCGTTGTCTCCAAACGTCATATAACGTTAGCCAGCAGTAGCACACAGCTCCGTTTTTAAACACTTTTTTTCTAGCTAGCTAGCTTGAAGGACTAAAAGCTACAATTGCTTTATGTGGTTAACCCTAGCGTAGTTTCTGACCTTCTCGGGCAGGCTTCTCAACTTAGCAAGCTAACGTTAGCTCGATTTCAAGAAATAGTCGATAGTCTCCGAAGCACGTTCTATCTGTCATCGGGAATTTACTTCCGAAACCAGACTCCGCCCACGTCTGACATACTCACTTGAGTACTCAATTTAGTTGTTCCGGTAAAGGTCAAGGGTCATGCATAAGGTGAATCAGTGCCAGCTGTGTCCTGTAGCATAATGGACAATTAATGTAATGCATTGAGAGCTTGTGTATTTTCTCTCTCCTGTTCCTTCTTTCTCTTACTCTCGCACTCTTTTGCTCTCTTCCTCTTTCCCTCTCCAATTCCATCCCTGTATCCCTCTCTCAGGTACACCCACCTGTCGCTGTCTGACTGGATTCACTGGCCCCAAGTGCAACCTGTTCACCTGCAGGGACTACTGTCAGAACGGCGGTAACTGCACCGTGAGCCGGGGCAACCAGCCTATCTGTGCATGCCCTGCGGATTACATGGGAGACAAGTGCCAGTACAGTGAGTGTCGCATTATACCCCTTCTATACCCCTGAACCAGGCTAGTCCATTTATACCTCTATACCCCTGAACCAGGCTGGCTCATTATACCCCTTCTATATCCCTAAACCATGCTAGTCCATTTATACCTCTATACCCCTGAACCAGGCTGGCTCATTATACCCCTTCTATATCCCTAAACCATGCTAGTCCATTTATACCTCTATACCCCTGAACCAGGCTGGCTCATTATACCCCTTCTATATCCCTAAACCATGCTAGTCCATTTATACCTCTATACCCCTGAACCAGGCTGGCTCATTATACCCCTTCTATATCCCTAAACCATGCTAGTCCATTTATACCTCTATACCCCTGAACCAGGCTGGCTCATTATACCCCTTCTATATCCCTAAACCATGCTAGTCCATTTATACCTCTATACCCCTGAACCAGGCTGGCTCATTATACCCCTTCTATATCCCTAAACCATGCTAGTCCATTTATACCTCTATACCCCTGAACCAGGCTGGCTCATTATACCCCTTCTATATCCCTAAACCATGCTCGTCCATTTATACCTCTATACCCCTGAACCAGGCTGGCTCATTATACCCCTTTCACAATGTAGTGCTGGAACCAGGCTGGCTCATTTATACCCCTTCTATATCCCTAAACCATGCTCGTCCATTTATACCTCTATACCCCTGAACCAGGCTGGCTCATTATACCCCTTCTATATCCCTAAACCATGCTAGTCCATTTATACCTCTATACCCCTGAACCAGGCTGGCTCATTATACCCCTTTCACAATGTAGTGCTGGAACCAGGCTGGCTCATTTATACCCCTTCTATATCCCTAAACCATGCTAGTCCATTTATACCTCTATACCCCTGAACCAGGCTGGCTCATTATACCCCTTCTATATCCCTAAACCATGCTAGTCCATTTATACCTCTATACCCCTGAACCAGGCTGGCTCATTATACCCCTTCTATATCCCTAAACCATGCTAGTCCATTTATACCTCTATACCCCTGAACCAGGCTGGCTCATTATACCCCTTCTATATCCCTAAACCATGCTAGTCCATTTATACCTCTATACCCTGAACCAGGCTGGCTCATTATACCCCTTCTATATCCCTAAACCATGCTAGTCCATTTATACCTCTATACCCCTGAACCAGGCTGGCTCATTATACCCCTTCTATATCCCTAAACCATGCTCGTCCATTTATACCTCTATACCCCTGAACCAGGCTGGCTCATTATACCCCTTCTATATCCCTAAACCATGCTAGTCCATTTATACCTCTATACCCCTGAACCAGGCTGGCTCATTATACCCCTTCTATATCCCTAAACCATGCTAGTCCATTTATACCTCTATACCCCTGAACCAGGCTGGCTCATTATACCCCTTCTATATCCCTAAACCATGCTAGTCCATTTATACCTCTATACCCCTGAACCAGGCTGGCTCATTATACCCCTTCTATATCCCTAAACCATGCTCGTCCATTTATACCTCTATACCCCTGAACCAGGCTGGCTCATTATACCCCTTCTACATCCCTAAACCATGCTCGTCCATTTATACCTCTATACCCCTGAACCAGGCTGGCTCATTATACCCCTTCTATATCCCTAAACCATGCTCGTCCATTTATACCTCTATACCCCTGAACCAGGCTGGCTCATTATACCCCTTCTACATCCCTAAACCATGCTCGTCCATTTATACCTCTATACCCCTGAACCAGGCTGGCTCATTATACCCCTTCTACATCCCTAAACCATGCTCGTCCATTTATACCTCTATACCCCTGAACCAGGCTGGCTCATTATACCCCTTCTATATCCCTAAACCATGCTAGTCCATTTATACCTCTATACCCCTGAACCAGGCTGGCTCATTATACCCCTTCTATATCCCTAAACCATGCTAGTCCATTTATACCTCTATACCCCTGAACCAGGCTGGCTCATTATACCCCTTCTATATCCCTAAACCATGCTAGTCCATTTATACCTCTATACCCCTGAACCAGGCTGGCTCATTATACCCCTTCTATATCCCTAAACCATGCTAGTCCATTTATACCTCTATACCCCTGAACCAGGCTGGCTCATTATACCCCTTCTACATCCCTAAACCATGCTCGTCCATTTATACCTCTATACCCCTGAACCAGGCTGGCTCATTATACCCCTTCTATATCCCTAAACCATGCTAGTCCATTTATACCTCTATACCCCTGAACCAGGCTGGCTCATTATACCCCTTCTATATCCCTAAACCATGCTAGTCCATTTATACCTCTATACCCCTGAACCAGGCTGGCTCATTATACCCCTTCTATATCCCTAAACCATGCTAGTCCATTTATACCTCTATACCCCTGAACCAGGCTGGCTCATTATACCCCTTCTATATCCCTAAACCATGCTCGTCCATTTATACCTCTATACCCCTGAACCAGGCTGGCTCATTATACCCCTTCTATATCCCTAAACCATGCTAGTCCATTTATACCTCTATACCCCTGAACCAGGCTGGCTCATTATACCCCTTCTATATCCCTAAACCATGCTCGTCCATTTATACCTCTATACCCCTGAACCAGGCTGGCTCATTATACCCCTTCTATATCCCTAAACCATGCTAGTCCATTTATACCTCTATACCCCTGAACCAGGCTGGCTCATTATACCCCTTCTATATCCCTAAACCATGCTCGTCCATTTATACCTCTATACCCCTGAACCAGGCTGGCTCATTATACCCCTTCTATATCCCTAAACCATGCTCGTCCATTTATACCTCTATACCCCTGAACCAGGCTGGCTCATTATACCCCTTCTATATCCCTAAACCATGCTCGTCCATTTATACCTCTATACCCCTGAACCAGGCTGGCTCATTATACCCCTTCTATATCCCTAAACCATGCTAGTCCATTTATACCTCTATACCCCTGAACCAGGCTGGCTCATTATACCCCTTCTATATCCCTAAACCATGCTCGTCCATTTATACCTCTATACCCCTGAACCAGGCTGGCTCATTATACCCCTTCTATATCCCTAAACCATGCTAGTCCATTTATACCTCTATACCCCTGAACCAGGCTGGCTCATTATACCCCTTTCACAATGTAGTGCTGGAACCAGGCTGGCTCATTTATACCCCTTTCACAGTGTAGCGCTGGAACCAGGCTGGCTCATTTATACCCCTTTCCCACTGCAGAGCTGGAACCAGGCTGGCTCATAATACCCCTTTTCTGCAGATCATTAAATGAACCATACGTGTATAACTGCTGTTTTATATGTATTGTTTCCAATTGTGTGCTGCCTTCTTGAGCTGGTCTCTTTTTTTTTTTGTTTAAAAATGTCTCAGTGAGTACTTATAAGGAAAGAAATACAGCGTAGCCGAGCTGTAAGACCAGCCTGCCCTTCAGTCCTCTATCTGTTTGGCAGGTAAATGTGAGGGCCACTGCGAGAACGGCGGTACGTGTCTGCAGGCGTCCGATGGAACGAAGCACTGTCGCTGCCCCCTGCAGTTCCAGGGCAGCACCTGCGAGGTGGACAAGTGCCACTACTGCAAGGACGGAACGTGTATCCACGGCAACAGCCTCACGAAAGAGGTCACCTGCAAGTATGTCACTCCCCCACCCCCGTCATCCCCAGGTCTCACCTGTTACCTGTGACAATGCTGCCCAGCCCTTGACCACCCCATTCGCCCTCACAGGTCATCTCTGTACAGAGAGAATATATGATATTGCTGCCTCAGAAGTGTGTTAGATGAGCCGTACCATTCCCCCACACAAAGGAATATGAGTTGCATAAAGACTTCATAAGCATGGTGCATTTGTTTTGAACAAATTTATATAATGTAAATTACTCTCACATTATATAAATTGTAGACAATTAACATATGAGCAGTAGGGGTGGGACAATGCACCGATGCATCGATCCAAATGTGTAAATACAACTGCATCGATCTGTAAGATTCGAATCGATAAGCATCGATTAATATCGCATTTTAAATTAATGTGCACATGTATTAATTTATTCAAAAATTATTTAAAATATATATTTCTGAGACACGACTACCGTACTTTTAAAACTGTTTTGACCAGCTTCAATCCATGTTTCTGCTCCAACCCCCACGTAAGCGTGAGTTGAAAGTAGGGACAGGCGGGAATCAAGCGACAATGAAACGGACAGATCTGAGCGAAATGGCTCGCTGAATGCGACAAAAGAGACAGAAAATTTGCGATGTTCCGAACAGAAAATCAGTGGTATGGAAGCATTTCGGGTTTAGAAAGAAGGAGGGTGTACTTGACAAAACCGCTGCAATATGCAAGATCTGCCAAGTAGAAATCAGATACACAGGCAACACCACAAACATGATAAACCATTTGAGCCGACGATACACAATTGACGCGAAGGACAGCAAGCGCGTTAGCAAGCTGGTTAGCAAGCTAAACTCGGGAGTCATTGACACTTCCCCTGAGTTTCCTGGAGAAATGGCCAAACAGTTCTATTTTTTTGTATAATTGTTTTTATTAGTTTTTATACACATACCGTGTCCAGACAGTTAATTGTAAGGTGCTTTCTGATATTTAAATTTAAACCATTTTCTATTAAAAATCAAGTAGACGTTAGAGACAAAAATAGTAAGACTATTTCCAATGTCTTACGTTTAATTAATTATTACTACGTTAACTGTCCGATTCACAAAATGATGTCGTGGAACCTAGATACACCATACCATGCAGAAAATATTTAAGTGAAAAATGTATACCTGCTCTGTATGAAGAGGTGAAGAAAACTGTTCGACTGTCCTTGCAAAACGCTACGAGAGTAGCTTTAACTACGGATGGATGGACATCTTGCTCCACCGAAGTTCTAGATCGTACTAAGATTTAGGAAAGTACTATGCATGACACTAACCTATAGGCTATTTCATTTTTCTTGGCCCAGTTTAGTAATTGTTATACATTTTGCCATTTTCATTTTGTAAATAAAGGAAATATATTAGGGTACCATGTCTGACACTGTTTGAAAAACAATAACCTAAATAGGGCAACTTTAGAAAATACACTGTTAGTCATGTTTATTGCTGCATTATTTGCTGCAGACAGCTGCAAAATGTATGGCATGCCTTAACAATAAACATAATGCTGTGAACTTGGTGTAAGGTTCTAATTGAATATTTAATTACTGCTGAATGTATTGGTATCAAATGACATTAGCATACCTATTACATTTTTTTTAAGTATCTAAATTAATCGAACCGAATCTTATCGAATCGAATCGTGGTCAAACGTAAGATATTATGATGCATCGAACCTTTGCCTAAAGAATCGGAATCTAATCATTATGGGGTTGAATCGTCCCACCCCTAATGAGCAGTGTTGAGTAGTACTGTGTGAGATGGGCAGTGTTGAGGTGCACTCACTGTATTGCCGATGAGTTACACTGGAGCATATCGCAGCTGTCAGGGGTGATTGGTTGGCATAACATTGCAGCGGCGTGATTGGTTGTTCTAACGTTGCAGTTAGGGGTAGATTGATTGGTGCAACATTGTTTTTTTCTGTCTTGTCTGTCTGTCTGTATGTGTGTCCAGCTGCACTCATGGCAGTATCCAGCCCAGCTGCTTCACCTGTAAGGATTACTGCATACATGGATACTGCTCTTTCAACACACGCACTAGGCTGCAGGAGTGCAGGTAAGAGAGAGCACACACAGGTACATATACATACTCATGCATATATAACTACATATATGCACGGACATCATGATTTAACACTTCAGAAGTCATGAACACGCTGTCCCTCTGAATACCTCTCTAGGAATTACCTCTTAATTATTCTTAATTTTGTTTATGTCCGTGTGTGCATGTGCGTGCGCATGCTTGTGTGTGTGTGTGTGTGTGTGTGTGTGTACGTGTGCATGTGTGCGCGTGTGTTTGTGTGCATGTGTATAGTTGCCCCACGGGATGGAGTGGGAATCGCTGTCACCTCGTTGCTGCTCCAGTGGACTCCTCAGTCTCTAATGACAGTAAGTAACCCTGTTTTCTTTCTGTTGTGGTTCCTCTCGGCACAGTGCTTGGACCGCCAAGCACAATACGAATCAAAGTTCTTCCAGTGAACAAGTCATACCATCACATCTGTTCTGCACATGATTTGCACTGAGAACATTTCAATCTAATAAGTTCCACACACAGGTGTCAATGCCAGGTCATGTAGAAGAGGCAGAGACCTTAGGGGTATTCAGGTCGGGCTTGATGTTGTGTGTGTGAATGCCCTGTTTCCATCATATGTTATGTATTCATACGTTCTTATTTCTTTGGGTGAAGTCCATTTTTCTATTTGTTTTCTCTTAACATTTAAGATATATTGGGCCTCATGCAAGAAATAGCCTGTTATTTGCCAAAGCAAATAGGCCTAAATTATATTCCCAGCAACTGGGTTGTTTTAATATATATTATTTAAAAGAAAATACAAGAAAAACATGTATAAATTGCTCACCATAATCACATTACCATGTTTAAATTATCCTGTTATTTTGTGTTTTATTGCTAAAATTACATGATATTAAATATTTATTGTAGCCTACACATAAATGTATAGCAAGCACCCTGAATTTACCTTACTCAATCGAAAAAACAATAGCTTACAACTCCATCAATATCCAAGATAATAGCCTAGATGTAAAATACAACTCGTCCTCGCTCGCTGCCTGGTCGAGAAGAGCGCACGACTTGCCTGATATTATCAACCTGAAATGCATCTCGTTTCACTCCAGCCCGCAAATGACTAATTAGCCTATTACATATTTTTTCTTTTTCTTTCCCCCCCATGCGGTTCACTGGCTGAGGAACACACACATGTAAAATGGGCTGTGGAACATTTATCAGCATGTATCAATAATTGTAGACCTCAAAAGAGTATTTTGTGTCCAGATTCACACAGGATTGTTAATAATTTTTCATTTGTAAAAACAAATTCAGTTTAAAAGTGCTGGTTTTAAATGTTTTGCCAAAGAGGAATGACAGAAATGTAAGCGATTACAGGAATAATTAGAATAATAAACAGCTCGGGTTCCATGTAGCCACCACGCATTGAGAATTTTCGGCTTGATCCTTGGTGTACATAATATTGATCTCTGTATCATTGTTACCATTGTAAAATACACTTATTGCTTACACTTGAATGCTGTTTTTGAATTTTTATATTTGAAGGCTTTAAGAAACTGAAGTCTGACTTAAGTTGATTAAGTGTTTTTCTCTTTCTGTGCAGAAACTGCTTCCATTGTCATTCCGTTAATACTGCTGCTATTACTTGTGCTGTTGGTGGGTGGCGCCGTCTTCTGGTACAAGAGGAGAATGCGTGGGTGAGTGGCCACTGCCAGGGAATAGCCTATCAGTGACAATAAGGAGTTCTCTGGGAATTTTCTATCAAAATTTGTCTCTCTTGGCTTCCTTCAATCTCTGGGCCTCTCTTCTCCCTCTCTCCATCCTTCTCTGCTCCCTCTCTCCATCCTTCTCTCTCTGCTCCGAGTAACTACGTCTCTCCTGTCCCCCAGGTCTGTATGGCTGGGCAAATCCTGTTCCAGACGCTCGCGGTAACAATCGCCAGGGTCACAATCTGCATCACCCCCTCCCCTACCCCAGCCCCCCGCCCCCGCCAGAGCCATGCTGTCCATCTCATTCTCCTGAGTCTATCCTGTGCACCATCTCATGTTCCTCTCAATGTTTTTATCAATCTGGGTTTTGCCTGCTGTCGTTGTCCTCCTTCTCTTCCTCTTCTGCCACAAACTCCACCCACCCTCCAGGAAAACGGGGGGAAAAAATGCTGAGGATTGTCCTGTTTTTTCGGCCCCACCCCCTCATCCTTATGTGTCCGTGATTACAGTAGTCGGAGTGATGTCTTCGTGCTGTTCCTGCATTGTTCCAATCAGGCTATCGGAAAAATGCAAAGTTGAGATAAATAAATAGGCAAATAAAATCCAGCACTTGCCAACACCAACATTCCGAAAGAGGTTGCAGAATTCTAGAATCTTCCGCCATTGTCTGTAAAGCATCTTCTTGGCGGTTCTGTCGCTCCATGTGGATCATATCTAAATATATATTTGATATCGGCATGTGATGCCTGTGTGTTCAGAACCTGTGCTTTTGTGTACACAATCATTTTGAGCTCCAAAGCAGTCCTTGCTACAGTCTCCATTGGCAACATGCTTTACGTACTGCTGTCGTTCTGTGTGTTCATCATGTCCTTATCTGGAGTCATTGATATATCCAGTGTTCATCATGTCCTTATCTGGAGTCATTGATATATCCAGTGTTCATCATGTCCTTATCTGGAGTCATTGATATATCCCCAGTGCACGTCATGTCCTTTTCTGGAGTCATTGATATATCCAGTGTTCATCATGTCCTTATCTGGAGTCATTGATATATCCACAGTGCACATCATGTCCTTATCTGGAGTCATTGATATATCCACAGTGCACATCATGTCCTTATCGCGATGTCATTGATATATCCACAGTGCACGTCATGTCCTTATCTGGTGTCATTGATATATCCACAGTGCACGTCATGTCCTTATCTGGAGTCATTGATATATCCCCAGTGCACATCATGTCCTTATCTGGAGTCATTGATATATCCCCAGTGCACGTCATGTCCTTATCTGGAGTCATTGATATATCCCCAGTGCACGTCATGTCCTTATCTGGAGTCATTGATATATCCACAGTGCACGTCATGTCCTTATCTGGAGTCATTGATATATCCAGTGTTCATCATGTCCTTATCTGGAGTCATTGATATATCCACAGTGCACATCATGTCCTTATCTGGAGTCATTGATATATCCACAGTGCACGTCATGTCCTTATCTGGAGTCATTGATATATCCACAGTGCACGTCATGTCCTTATCTGGAGTCATTGATATATCCACAGTGCACGTCATGTCCTTATCTGGAGTCATTGATATATCCACAGTGCACATCATGTCCTTATCTGGAGTCATTGATATATCCCCAGTGCACGGCATGTCCTTTTCTGGAGTCATTGATATATCCCCAGTGCACGTCATGTCCTTTTCTGGAGTCATTGATATATCCACAGTGCACGTCATGTCCTTATCTGGAGTCATTGATATATCCACAGTGCACATCATGTCCTTATCTGGAGTCATTGATATATCCCCAGTGCACGTCATGTCCTTATCTGGTGTCATTGATATATCTACAGTGCACATCATGTCCTTATCTGGAGTCATTGATATATCCACAGTGCACGTCATATCCTTATCTGGAGTCATTGATATATCCACAGTGCGCGTCATGTCCTTATCTGGAGTCATTGATATATCCACAGTGCACGTCATGTCCTTATCTGGAGTCATTGATATATCCACCGTGCACGTCATGTCCTTATCTGGTGTCATTGATATATCCCCAGTGCACGTCATGTCCTTTTCTGGAGTCATTGATATATCCCCAGTGCACGTCATGTCCTTTTCTGGTGTCATTGATATATCCACCGTGCACGTCATGTCCTTTTCTGGAGTCATTGATATATCCCCAGTGCACGTCATGTCCTTTTCTGGTGTCATTGATATATCCCCAGTGCACGTCATGTCCTTATCTGGTGTCATTGATATATCTACAGTGCACATCATGTCCTTATCTGGTGTCATTGATATATCCACCGTGCACGTCATGTCCTTTTCTGGAGTCATTGATATATCCCCAGTGCACGTCATGTCCTTTTCTGGAGTCATTGATATATCCCCAGTGCACGTCATGTCCTTATCTGGTGTCATTGATATATCCACCGTGCACGTCATGTCCTTTTCTGGAGTCATTGATATATCCCCAGTGCACGTCATGTCCTTTTCTGGTGTCATTGATATATCCCCAGTGCACGTCATGTCCTTATCTGGTGTCATTGATATATCTACAGTGCACATCATGTCCTTATCTGGAGTCATTGATATATCCACAGTGCACGTCATATCCTTATCTGGAGTCATTGATATATCCACAGTGCGCGTCATGTCCTTATCTGGAGTCATTGATATATCCACAGTGCACGTCATGTCCTTATCTGGAGTCATTGATATATCCACCGTGCACGTCATGTCCTTATCTGGAGTCATTGATATATCCCCAGTGCACGTCATGTCCTTATCTGGAGTCCTTGATATATCCACAGTGCACATATTACACAGCTGCTTATTTACTGAGGAGATTCAGGTAGAGGATTTTGTACATGATATGACAGTCCCCCTACCTGAGACTTGAACCTTCTGGTTTCAAGTCCAATTCCCAAACAACTAGACCCTGGGTTTTCAACAGGGGTCCTTATATATATATATATGACTTTTTTATATATATATACAGTCAAGCCGGAAAGTCTGCCCTCCCCTTTCACCTTCTCCACGTTTTATTACATTACAGACATATTCTACAATAGATTGAGTTCATTTTTTGTCGCAAAATTCTACACAAAATAGCCCATAATGACAAAGTGAAAACATGTTTTTAGAAATTTTTGCAAATGTATTAAAAATGAAAAAAAAACTGAAATCTCATTTATATAAGTATTCATACCCTTTGCTTTAACATATTTTTAAAGTATCATATTTAATATTTGGTCGAATATTCTTTGCATGCTGTTACTTCCTGAAGTCTGTGACCAATCAACATCAAAAGACTCTCGATATCTTATTTTCAGGTACTGTTACAAGCAATACTATAACCTCTCTGCATTTGAACTGATCTCTATGAGAATTGGGGGGTGAGACTAGATTCAGCTGAAAATTACGCTGGTACAGTATGGAACACATGACTAGCGAAATGGCTGTACCTCATCATGGGTCTAAGGTATCAAAAGAGTGATGGTTTGGGGCTCGTTCGATAGCTCAGACCCTTGATGACTTACAGCCATTTAGCCAGCCATGTGTTCCATACTGTACCAGTGTAATTTACAGCTGAATCTAGTCTCACCACCCAATTCCCATAGAGATCCATTCAAATGCAGAGAGCTTATAGTATCGCTTGTAACAGTACCTGGAAATAAGATATCGAGAGTCTTTTGATGTTGATGGGTCACAGACTTCAGGAAGTAACAGCATGCAAAGGATGTGCGACCAAATATTAAATATGATACTTTAAAAATATGTCAAAGCAAAAGGTATGAATACTTATGTAAATGAGAGATTTCAGTTTTCGATTTTTAATACATTTGCAAAAATTTCTAAAAACATGTTTTCACTTTGTCATTATGGGCTATTTTGTGCTTTTTAAAAATATATATATATATATGACCCTTTTTAACTTATGGTCCACTGGATGCCTTGGAGCCTGGGTGGGGGTCCCTGGATCAGAGAAGGTTGAAAACCCCTGCACTAGACTAGACCATGAGGCTGCCTGTGATATGGCTCAGTAAATATACTGCATGTGTAAGGATGTAAGATGTAGAAGTGAACGGATAAGGACGTGCGCCACGTGAATGAGTTCAGGTTTCACGCAGTACTTTGTGTGCCAAGCAGCAAAGTAGCAAAGTGTGTGTGTTGGTATGTGCTGGGTTTGACTCTGTACCTTTGTGTGGCGTGCCGTAATGGCAATGGCCAGGAGGCGCTCAGTGTCCTCAGTGTGTGTGTGTGTGTGTGTGTGTGTGTGTGTGTGAGAGAGAGACATGGGGTCTTACTCACGTGTGTGTGTGTGTGTGTGTGTGTTTCAGGGCGAAGGGCTTCCAGCACCAGAGGATGACTAATGGGGCCATGAATGTGGAGATCGGGAACCCAGCGTACAAGGGCGAGCCTGACGACGATGTGGGAGAGCTCCTGGATTCCGACTTCACACTGGACCCAGACAAGGTAACGAACATGGACACACACACACACACACACTCACTAACAGACGACACTACTTGCACAAATGAGTGTCATCCTCCAGCTCTAATGGGCACAGGATACCTATTGTGACGCTGTCTCTCTTTTCCGGCAGCCGACCAACTTCACCAACCCAGTGTACGCCACCTTGTACATGGGCGCCCAAAACAGCCGCAACTCCCTGGCCAGTACGGATGAGAAGAGAGAGCTGCTCTCTAGGGGAGAGGAGGACGTGGGGGACCCGCTGGCATAGGGTGGGACCCCCTACAGTCTGCTAAGCATCGCTACACACACCCCCCCCCCCCCCCCCCTCCCAGTTTGCCTTTTAAAGAAGAAAAAAAGCAAGAACACTGTATAAAATGTACAAAATGAAGGACTACTTTTGTATGTGATTGCAGTATTATATTTTGTTTTTTTGAAGATTCCTCTGGTCAAATGACAAACCATTTTTCTATATAATTTTTTTTAACTCGGTTCCACCCACACACACCCTCCTTTACCCAAGTAGTCACTACCTCTGTGCAGAATCAAATGAAAAATGAGATACAACGTTGGAACAATTTTAATTTTTTTATTTTTGTATGAATTGTATAGAAAAAATTTGTTCCATTTCAGAAATGCCAAGCGTCAGTAGTTTTCCATGAAAATTAGGGGAGGGTGAGATCAAATTTCAGTCAAAAGTGGTACAGATGTTGGCTAGATTGCGTGTAAGTGTGCATGTGAGTGAATGTGTGGGTGTGGACAGCAGATAACATGTAGATTCATGGTGGAATTAATTGAAAGAATTTGTGTAGCGACACAAAATAATGACTGCATCTTCTGTATTTCAATATTATCTCAGAGAAATGTGTTTGTGTGATTGTGTTTTCTTCCTTGCACAGACTAAATTTATATATATATATTTACATATATATAAGCCTATTAATAAAGTGTCTTGAAAATATCCACTGAGATATGAACGTAAACAGTTTTAAAAAGCATATATTTGTTTTATCGTGTTAAGAAGAAAATGTTTTTTGGGCTCCAGAGATACACAAATAGCATAGCAATGCCAGCAATTAATTGAATGAACAAATGAATGAATGTGGAGGTTGAATGTGAGATCGTGAAACATTCCAAGATTTTCAAGCTTCCAAGGCGCGTGTCTGGGAGAGAAGAGCTACTTGCGCCCAAGCTATCCGAATTCAAGGGCCTATTGGATTTGAACGAGTTTAGTCCACGTGAAGGAGAAACAACCCTTGAAGATAAGTAATGGCAAGGGCGAAATAGACGATGGAATTTTATTTCTTTTTTTTTTTTTTTGCGCATTGACTCATGGTTTTTTCCAAGTAAAGGCTGGATCGCGTAAATCGATGTTAATTTTAATGTTTTTAAACGATGTCTCCACGTATTTTTGGAACGCTCATTTTAAGTGCATTCCTGGGGGTTTTACATGTGCCCATTAATTCACGGCTCATTGTTTCCCTGGTTTATTTTTACCCTTTAGCCTCGCTGCTAACGCTAATGTCTGTCTGCCTGATACGTTCTCGAGCTTAGCTGCTCTCACGGGCAGCTGACATGCTGCTTCTAACGGAGTTGATCAGCCATAATTTAATGCACGTAAGACTAAAAATCTAGAAAAATAAATCTGCTTATTCAATACATAAAACATAACAGTATTCATGCAGTGTGGTTCACTTTGTTTCAGCTCTGTTCATTTTTTTAAAATTTGTTTTTATAAAAAAAATAGTACAATCATGTTACTTTTGAAATACACTTTTGCAAAAATCCTACATGCATTTTTATTAGAATTATTTTGATTTTTTAAATACAATTTTACAGAATAGCTTTTTATAGTAGAAGTGCATGTTGGCTCAAACATTTTGGAAATATGTTTTAATTTTTTGTTTTTTTGCTGGAGTACTTTACAAAGTAAGTAACAAATATTGTTATAAATAAAAAAAACTTAAAACAGTACGGGAAAAGTATTTCCAGTTTGTTTCTGTGTGTGTTTTACAGACTTTGGCTTCTGTGTTTCCCTATAAAATGATGCCCATGTTCTAGTTCTGTATGCAGGCTTGTGAGTTGGTTTTTTGTTCATCTGAGTTGATTAAATTAGGCTTTAGTTCTAATCCACTGCTAAGTCATTTTTGAAAGAAATTAAGAACTGTGTTGTGCTTGGGGGGGTAAAAAGATTTTAGGTGTCCATCCAAAATGTTTTTTTCTTTTTGATATCCGCTTTAAACAGATTTGTCTGTCTGATTGTTCATTTTTTTCTATACGGCCGCAAAGCTGTTATTTCAACAACTAATATTGAATTGAATTGGAATCCACATTAATCGTTCACAGATCATTAAGCTAGACGTGTGGCTTTCTGCACAAATCATCCAACCCTTCTTCAATACAAAACCCAACATCGTTATGTGTAGAAATACTATTTACCATGTCCCAGGCTCATCAATTCTGGGTAATTTTCTACAAAATACATTGTGTTTTCTTCTCTTGATGAACCACTTTTCATATTGTTGAGTAAAACCACTATATAGTCACATTGTAGGTATAGGAATATTTTGCACTTCACTGGAGTGATACGAATGCATCAATATATTTGCATATAATATGTATTCAAAGTAATTGTAAATTTTTATATTTATCAATTTATATAATCAAAATGAGAAAACATTTAGTAAAAGTGTATTTTGTCTGTTTGAGAAAACACAATATTATTGTTTTGTGTATTTTGTGGCTTTTCCAGTTTTCAACATGGCTATTTTTATATTGCTATCATGGGCTCCAAAAAAAGATAAAACCTTTAGGGGAGAACTTTTACAATTGTAACAATTTTCACTTCTTACTCAATTACTCAAAGGTAATGTGATAAAAGGCTACGAAATTCCACTACAAAGAGCGTACTCTTGTCTGCTTCAATAAGTCACATTCAATTTGAGATTATCACACAGTTCCATGCACAATTTAAACAAACGTAAACAGTCCGATGTTACAATTGTTAAGTATGTACTTAACAATTGTAATATGGGTAGCTACAATTGTAACAATGAAAAACAACAGCATAAATCATTAATATCTGCAGTATTTTCCAGGACAAAACACTGTTGGTTCAAAAGTGTATATCCTACATTGATGTTTAAACCAGCAACCAGTTATTATTTTTTTAGTTTATTTTGAAAAACGATTGGCATGCAATTGGATGAGTGGTTTCGTCATATTTTAAATAGTTATTTTGTCTGAGTAAATAAACCTTTTTCAGCCAATTATGATTTTTGTAGGCTTTACATCATTTGTTGGTAGCTACTAATCATTTGTGAGGTTGAAACCACATAGACTGTATAAAAATATGGACAAAGTCACTGTGACGTCACCCATCGCCTTTCCACGGCCTCGTAAAAAACCAAATTAAGTCTCCGGAAGACTTTTTCACCACCCGGTTGTACAAACTGCGTCTGCTCCGTGGAGCCGAAGTGACGTTGTCGGGAGCAGGGTCAACCGAATATGCTCTTCAGGGTCCAGGCACAGTATGATTGACAGTTCGGGGTGGAGAAGCCACAGAACTATAACGCCCATGACCTGACCAAACCCACCATTTTGCAAAACAAACTTGCGGTAAAATTCCTTAAGTTGCCAATGTTTTATAATATAACATTTAATGTTCATTCTCGATTTTACTGTGTCATTTATTCGCATTGAATGTGTGGTATTCGTCACATAATTAACGTCCATTCAGTTATCTTCAATTTATTTTCAGCTAACGTCAGCTAATTTGATTAGCTAGATAGCATAGCAGCTGAGCTCGGTAGCCAAGCTTGACGCACTAGTCGTCACCACACGGACGAACATAGGGTAACGCTATTGCCATGAACTATATTGACGGTCAATCAATCACATGTTATTTTGACAAAACTACTTTTATTATAAATGTCCCTAGCGCCGCTAGAAAGGTAGCAAGCGGTCCCCATAGTCTTAAATGAGCAAACCACCACCGTCTTTATGGCTAACCGCTAATTAACTCGACTGTGACAGAGCAATCTGTCACGGTTTTCAGCAGCATGAAACCCCGTTCTGTAAACTGTTCTAGATAGTCGGCATTGTAGGTTAGTGGGTTCACACGCTAGCTAAAGCATAGTATTTCTTTCACAAAGTGAAGAGACGGGGCACATAGTGACAGGGGTCTGAGTGGACGGGACAGCTGGATAGGGAATGGGTCGTATTCAGTCACGGCCCAAGTGTTCACATGATCATCAATTTTAGGGCAGCAACATCTTCACGGAAATTAATTGTCGGCTCCATTCGCGACAATTGTAAAACGTGTTACAAACTTGGCACCAGGGGGTATACTTGCGGTTTCGTTGCTTAGCCTATAATAGGCTATCTGTGAGTAATCAATACAAGTTAGAACCAGGAGATGAATGAGTGAAAGGGTATGTATTTTGGTTTAATGAGCACAACCATCAAAGAGCAAACAAAAAAACACTACCGATTCATGAATTTACTTACGTGGGTGAAAAACCTTTTTTAATAAATTTATTTTTTATAAAGGTGCTCAGAGTTGATGGAACAGAGCTTGTATTTTGAGGTCAGTTAGTGGACACAAGGCACAAGGCATACAGTCAAGCCGGAAAGTCTGCCCACCCTTTTCACCTTCTCCACGTTTTATTACATTACAGACATATTCTACAATAGATAGTTAATTTTTTTTGTCTCAAAATTCTACACAAAATAGCCCATAATGACAAAGTGAAAACATGTTTTTAGAAATTTTTGCAAATGTATTAAAAATTGAAAACTTTAATTTTTAATTTACATAAGTATTCATACCCTTTGCTTTAACATATTTTTAAAGTATCATATTTAATATTTGGTTTCATATATTTTGCATGCTGTTACTTCCTGAAGTCTGTGACCCATGAACATCAAAAGACTCTCGATCTTATTTCCAGGTACTGTTACAAGCGATACTATAAGCTCTCTGCATTTGAATGGATCTCTATGGGAACTGGGGGGTGAGACTAGATTCAGCTGTAAATTACACTGGTACAGTATGGAACACATGGCTGGCGAAATGGCTGTAAGTCATCAAGGGTCTGAGCTATCGAACAAGCCCCAAACCATCACTCTGTTGCCAGATATGGAGTAGATGTGGATAGATCACTGCAAGGGTTATTTCTCCTGACTCATTTTCCTATAGAACTCTATGGGGAAAAAAGTCAGGAGAAACAACCCTTAAAGGGATCCATCCACATCTACTCCATATCTGGCCGCAGAGTGATGGATTTGGTCAAGATAGGCAGATCCACTAATGTGGATGTCCACTGGACGTTAACAGGAGAGCCAAAAATGACGAACCCATTTTGTTTTATTTAATTTGCTCGTCCGTGCAACATCGTGTCGTGTCACCTTGCTCAGTAGGCTTTTATGAATGAGTCTTAACCACCGAACTAGCTAGAAAACTCAACACTTCATTATTGAACTTCAGCTGAACAGATCAGATCGGTAAACTCCTCTTTTTACCTAAGATCTGCAGGCCTAACCTACTTCTGTCGAGCTGAAGTTCCATATATGGCATGTTGAGATTAAAATAAATAAAACAAACACTGGAGGACATTTTCTTTTGTAACGTTATAACCAGTAGTTAAATTGAGCCGGGGCTCAGTTCCGGCACATAGGTTCTCATACGTCATCAGCCGGAGCTCAGCCCCGGTACATCTGTTTTAATCACTTAAAGGTATACTATGTAGTTTCATTGTAAACAACTTGTTCTTTGTTTACATTCAACTGTTCTCCCCAAAAAACATTGTACGTGTCCTTGTGGTCTAATAAACATGTTGAATGTATTTCCTACCTCGTCATTTGCAAAGTGTTTTTTTGTTAATGTTTTGAATGCTACACTGTTGACATCCCACCGCCATTTTTAAAGCCAGAGACAGCTAAAATTGTTTAAGCGTCATGAATGGGCGGTTCCTGCTCATTTGATTGACATGGCCAGGCCATGTGGGCAGGCTTCTAGGTAAACTTTTATTTTTGCAAATGGCGAACGTGGACACCGAGTTACGCAAAGTTTTTCTTTTGCCATGACATTTGTGAAAGACAAGCCATAGCGTTGCACCGAGGGATGCTATAGCAGCAACAACAGTAGCCTAAATAACTTTCTTGTTCCATCTGTGGTTTCCTCCGGTTTGCTTTTCACAAATGTCATGGCAAAAGAAAAAGTTTGCATAGCTCGAAGTGTCCACGTTCGCGTATTTGCGTGAGGTATGTTTCGGCCCTTACTCATTAGCAACATGTTTTCAGCCGAGAAGGTAACACTATCATTATAAAAAATAGCGACCATACACCTAGCTAAGGCTAGTCGTGATGTTTGTTTATTGTTGACAATAGTCGATCATGTTGTTTGACCAAACCTTGATTATGTAAATGGTGACTAGGCTGTTACTCAAAGCATATAAATTGGTAATCTTAGCTATTGCTCTATAAATTTTACCACTGTTCATTTTCATGAAATAATTCTAAATCATCATTTTGTAATTATGCTCGGTTCATTCTGTAGCCATCAACATCCAGTGGTCGCAGCCCCAGAGTAAGGGTGAGGGGCAGTCATGTTCGTGGTGGGCAAGGCAGGGCCAGGGGAAGAGGACAGCTTGATCAGAGTGATCGTGATAGAATCGACAGACTCTGGAAGAACATTGCCATCTCAACTTGGAGCTGCACTTTATCACAAAATGCGAAAAATACAATCAAATCAGAAATAAATATTTTCCCAAAATAAATCAGAGATACCCACAATTTAAAAAATTTGCAGACATCCAAAAACTCCCCCTCTTCTTCGGAGAGAAGAGGATGTGCTGTGACCTGGCAGCACAATATATAGCTGCCTGCCATCAGTGAGTGACAGAGATCATTATAAACCAATTTAAATGTTTTATATTTATTATATTCACTTTATAAGATCATATGTGTCGTTCTCATCATCATTACTATCACTTCTATAATTATTATTATTTTTAATTGTACTTTATTATTTTACATTATTGTTATTTCTAAATCCGTAATAAAAGAAAAGTTGTTGTTTTCATGTATGGTTACTGTTCATTCGTTTCTAGTCTTTGCTGTTTTGTATTGTTCAGTGTTAGATTCAATGCCGTTTTAATGCAGTATGCTTTGGCAATACAGATGCAATGTCTTGTCATGTCAGTAAAGCGAATTGAATTGAGTCCATGGTCAGAGAAAATGTGTGAAACGTCACAATGCTCGTGCGTCGTCGTGCGTGTCTGAGAGGATCACGTGATGAGCAATTTTCGGGGGGCCTTTTTCCTCTTACGTGCTCTATATCGCCATCTAGTGTTCTGAAACTACATAGTATACCTTTAATCTATTTTTCTCGGCTTGTATTGTTAAAATAATTCATCCATTTCACGTTCACAATTGAAATAAATCACAATTCATTTTAGCTGCTGTTTTTCCAATCTTATGATGCTTTAAATGTGCACCATCACTTTTTTCTTCTTTTCTTCCCCGTGCGGTGCGCCATCACTTTGACAGAGTTCTGTAAACGTGCTCATCAGTTCAGTCAGTTGTCACTTGGTCTAACGTTAACGCGCTCATGGCATGGGATAGGGAACCTTCAGATTGTTTTAGTGAGTATACCTTGGAGTTCGTCGGATATTCTGATTACACAATGTTTTCTCTAACAACACTGAGATTTTAGGTACTTCATTTACTAAATCAGTGAACAGATATCATGAGGTAATGTTAGGTAGTTAGCTAATGTTAGTTGCGTTCGCTAGCTTGCTTTGCTATCGTTAGCTAGCTACCTAGACAATTTCCTAACCTGTGATTAATGTAACGTACTTTGTAGTAGTAATGTTAGTGTTGGCCATTTAATTTAATTTTAGTTTAATAAGGTAGCTATCGTTAGCTACCTAGCTAATGTGTCTATAAACTACAAAAGGCTAACCTTATTGAAACGTCGTCACTGACCGGCAAGGTATCATGACAGGCAAGGTATCCAGCTAACCGCCTAACAAACATGTGGCCGAACAATGTGGCATTGTTTTGATTCCACGTCAGACACTAATATAGAACTTAATTTTTCCTTTCATTTTTAAGTTACAGAATTGTAAAGGCTAAAGCAAAGAGGGCTAAGGAGCAGCTTTGGCTAAAATGGAAGTGAGACAGGGTGGTGTTGTGTAGAAAAAGTGGGTAACCTACTTACCAGAAGATGTCCTGTGGCTGTTACTGTGTACCATTTATTGAAACTTAAATTGACGGTCAAGGAAAATTTGTAATATGCTTATAACCACGTTATTTATGGCTATTAATCTATGTATTGAGCACCAATAAAGCGCAAGGAATAAATTCCATCGCAATCTCATTAAATTTCAGTCTATCTATATATGTATTCCTATATGCTGAAAAAAGGGTGGAGTCGAAATTGGTTCATGGTGACGTAGAAACCTCAACCAATACATATTTTGATCTCATTACATAACTATTTACTTTTACTACATACTACATATTTTGAGGCGAATAAAAGAGTCCTGTCCCATTAAGAAATCCTGTCTGAACATCTCAACCAAACGGTCGTTTTGTTTACCCTTAAGAACAGTTATCCGCGTTATCAGCATTTGGATTTGGAAGAGTTAGTTAGCGAAAGTGTTTATTTTTTCCCGCTCTCCTTATTCCTATACCAATTGTATCCCTCTCCCTATCAATCTTTCACCTTTTTATCCATCTCTCCGTGGTGCTAACTAGTGACATTAGCTTGCTCCTTGCACAGCTCAGCATAGATACAAACTAATCACTCACTTGGTGCACTGCTCATTCGTCAGACAATAATCGAAAATAATAGATAGTTACGATTTTGCCAAATAAACCATGTCTTGGAAATGTTTTTGTCATATTGTTCAGTGGCTGGTTACAGTAACGCAGTGGCGGGCCGTGCATTTCACACCTAGGCCTTCAGTGATGTCCAACACAGTCCTACCTGAATTATTCCACCTCTTAATACCATCATTATGACGCCATGGCTCTAGAAACTATACATTTAGACAGAAACGCAGTATAACCGGGCGTTGCATCACCTTAACATAGTCAAGTATAACAGAGTTATATTAATATTTCCGAAGCATTTATAATCAATAAATCCGCATTTACAATTAAGAGTGTTAAACTACCAGCTTTAAGATCGCTTGGATACTGTCAAAACTTTAAAATAAAAGGCGCTTTTAAGGGATTAGTCTACAAAGTTTTATTAAGTCCACCAAAAGTATGTTAGCTTTAACAAGTTTGTTCGCTAAACAGCGCATTGTCGCACCCAAAGCAGTTTCATTTAAGAAACATGACGATAAAGACACATAAACTATTCACTGAAAATAAAAGAAAACAAACAAATAATTTGCATTTGTTCAAGAGGATATATTTGCGACAGTGGTGAAAGTGTATTCCTAGCCTTGAATGTCCACTTTGACTCGCTAGCGTCGGAGTTGGCCGTTCTCTTCTGACGATGTCTAGCTTTTCTTGAAAATGGCGTTGTAATTATATCTGCGACCAAATCGATCTCTTCTCCTCCTTCAGCCATTGCGGGTTGAAAAAAAACAGCTTTTAGAAATCTCGTTCAAGTTCAGTTTGCTATCTCTGCGATAGCTCTGCCTCGCAATAGTGCGTATCCAATCAAAAGACGTGCACGTGCTGACGTTATCGTACGCCTGCTAGCTGGCCCCGGTCTCGCCAACTCGAAATCTGATTGGTTAACACCACAGGGTTGTTTCGGTTCACTTTAAGCTACAGGCGCCCGCACTGTCGATTCTGAAGGCCTAAGGGCAGATTTCTTGGACCCTGGCAACACATTATGGCTGAAATATGATTGGATAAAAGCTCTAACATAAAGGCCAGCCCTCCAAATCTCGATCTGAGGCTGGAAGCAGCGCAACCAAGAGGAAAGCTATGAAATGAAGAGAATAGACTGGGGAATAATTTAATACATATTTGTGGAAAAAATATATCAAAATTAAATTTATATTCTGATGATGTTTAGGCCAGCAGAGAAGGCCTTGCTGGCCCTGACGGCCCGCCACTGCAGTAACGTAACAAAAATAGACGAGAACCATTATCCACCGAAGTACTTAGTTGCCATGCACGTAATTTTTGTTCGGTTAGCAACCGAAATTAATGAATGGGCCTTTAAATACATTTTTTAAAAACTCGATAAAAACCTACCATTATTTAATGATTTGTGTAGAACATGCATTTGGTGAAACGTTGCCTTTAGCTTGCTTTAAATAGACTAACGTTAGATCAAACGGCTTAGCGTTTAAGTTAACTTAACTTTAATTGCGAGCTTGCGTGTGATATTTATCTCTTGATAGCAGCCGCACTGTATTTTATTTTGAATTGATTGCATTGATTCCTCGGCAGGTTCAAACCACTGAACTGTATTAAGAACAGTTCTGTAGTTCAAAGGTTCAAACTGGACACAACTGCGCATGTGAGATGAGCGCAAAATTATAACTCCCTGATTCGGATGTGCCCCCCATTGGTTTCTATTGGCATCGTTGTCTCTACATTACTCTAAGGTTCAAACATGTAGGGCTGGATGCAAGTGCGTAACCACGCATTCTTTGGGGGGGTCGTGTCCCCCCCAATACTGAGAAAACACCAATCTGTCCCCCCCAATATTCAGTAGAAAATATATGTTAAATATGTCCTCCTTTTATGAACCCTGTCGACGGATCTGTCTCTTGTTATTTCCTATTTATTTTCATTTGTATTTACGTTTGTTGAGGAAAACATAAGTGGGTGATCCTCCCCCCCTCCCGATTGTACACTTGGTTGCGTCCATGTTTACGACGTACACTTGCTTCAACGCAGATGAAACCCTAACTGGTGCCTGCGACCCGTTGATTGTTCAGCTGGAGCAGAACGCCGAGGTTACTGCATGCCTGTCTGATGACGTCACATCGGAGTGAAGCGTGCATCTCGCATCCCAACAGCGCGGAGAGTGTATCTTTTGCAGTACATTTAATTGATTTGTTTTTGGACTATTTCATACGAAATATTTTAAGCCTTTGAATCATTCCTGAAGTAAATACATACATTTTCAGATGCACATAATGTTTTGAGTGTTTTTATTGTAGATATTGCAAAGTGTGAAAAATGCAAGTGTAGTTCAGAGTGAAACACAGAACTAGAACTCATCATAGATTAACATGAACTAGAACTAGATCATTCATAACTGTCATGGATCGCGCCTTCCTTCCCTTATCTCCGCGTTTAGTATTCCTTTTTTCCATTTACCTGTAATCTATCAGATTTTTCTGTGTTCCGCTACAGGTTTTGCTTTCGCCTCGGTGATTAGTGAGTTCACCTGTCCTGCATTTCCGCTCAGTATTTATACCCCGCTTCCTCCTTTTCTCGTCGCTTCCATGTTATTTCATGTAACATTCTAGCCGGTAAAGGTATAGGAGTTGTGCATACTATGTTAGCAGTACAATTTGGAAAAAGTAAAATGCGCTCTCTTATTTCAGAGCAGTTTTTGGTTTCTTTGTTTCCCACTCTAACCTACGAGTGCTCTCGCCCTAAGGTTTAGGGTCTTTTTTTTTTTTTCTCCTTCCTTTCTTTTGTTCACTCCACTACAGAAGTTAGATAAGTGTACCTGCTTATTTCTTTTGTTTGCTGGGATATCGAGTTCCTCGCTTATTATCGCAAGGTTATTTGTGTTCTTCTTATTTTCCCTGTCCACTACGGATTATTGTCCGTCTTAGTGGTGTTCATTTAGAACACTTTTAGATTCCTTATCTGTTGCACCTGGACCTCCAATATTTCCTCTCTGTCTCTGGGCATAGAGATCCCCTACAACAACTGTGTTGGTGAAGTGTTTTACAGTTTATATTTTCAAACGTTTTATATTATTACTGTGTACAATTATAATTTTATTTTTCTGAATAATCATGGAGCCAAGTCACATGGGCATATTTATGGGGAGGGGAAGAGGTATTTTGAGATTTGATTCTCCATGCATTCCTGGTGTTAGGTTTTCTACCCCATACACACACGACATGCCACCACTTGAGTTTGATTTAGCTGACCCTCCTGTAGCATTAACCAGAGATCAGATCAAGCAAATTAGTGCTGACATTAGTGATTCTATCAGAGAAAACTTATGGCGTGATGCTATTCCTGTAAAGGAATGTGTTGGTTCGGAGGACCGAACGCGACTGAAGGGGATTCAGACAAGTGACTCCGGAGAGACACCAATAGAACGGAGCGGACTCCATAGGATGGAGATGGAAAAAAGGAAAACAGAAAAGCTCCAGCTCCCAATACGAGGGAGTGAGAAAGGAGACTTAAAATGGGAGAAAAGGAAAATGACCCGACGACTGGTGAACTGACAAGAAGTCAGCAAGAGAAATGACAAGGAAGGGAAACCTCTGCTCTCAAGATAAGAGAGGAATCTAAAGAGGTAACAGAAACAAACGGTAAGGAGAACAACCCGGAAGTATCGAGCAAAATGCTCGTATAGGCTTGAGCGAGAAACGAACAAAATAAACAAACTCTATGCTCTCGATAAAAGAGAGAATCTGTAACCAATTCTCAAGTGCAGCTATTAAGTCCCGCGTTGTTTTAAGCACAAAGCGGTCGATAGAAAGCACTAGTCCTGTATCTTACCGGCTTGAATGTTAACGTGAAATAACGTGGAAGCGCCGATAGCGGAAGACGCAAAGACTAAATAGCTGGCAGAAGCAACGAAGTGACGGAGTGAAACGAAAACCCGGTGTGGCACACGGAAAATCTGATAGAGTGCCTTATACAGGTAAAAGAGAATGAACGCCCACAGAGATAAGGAAAGACAGGTACAACCATGATAGGACCCCCCCTCTAAGAGACAGCCCCAGACGATTCCTCAGCTTTATCTCTGCGAAATTCTCTGATAAGTTGAGGATCCAAAATATTTCTGGACGGCACCCAGCAGCGCTCCTCAGGGCCATTGCCCTACCAATCCACTAAAAACCGATACCCACGCATCTCTCGGCCAAAATGTGCGCACTGTATAAACCGGACCTCCCTCCAAGAACCGGGGAGGGGCAGCGGCTTGTCTGCCGGGGCGAGGGCGCTAATAAGCACAGGCTTTATCCGTGAGATGTGAAATGTGGGGTGGATGCGCATAGCAGTGGCGGCTGGTGATCTAAATATAGGTTGGGGCGCTAGCATTTCTAAAAAAAAACAAATACATCTGACTTTGACTTTAAACAGAAAAAACAAGCCACCTTGTGTCTCAGTTGCATAAGACAGTTTAATTGGCAACAGTGGAGGACAGTTTTTCAAGTAAGACATCACTGAACAGTGGAGGAGCCTCTGTTCATTCAAGTTAGGCAGGACTCATACATTCAGATTTAGACTTCAAACAGATCACACAGACCTCCTGGCAGCACCGGGTCCAAATCAAACACAACAGCACTGTCATGTTGCCTAGAGAGGTGCTAATTGCTGCCCCCCACACACAACTCCTTGCTGCACAATTCCTTTGTATTGCTAAACCGCTAAAAACCTCAGACTGAGAAGAGCCTACTTGACTGGTCATTCAAATGAGTCATCATACATTTTGAGACAAAGACATACAACACTAAAGGTGAATTGGCCCATTACAACACAACAACACACTAATGTTGCCTAAAACCACTACTTGAACATACATTTTTTGTCATCTCTTCGTTATGCTTTCTAATGCCAATTCTGTAGCCTTCATCGAGTTGTTCAGCAATGCTAAGCCTGCCAAAAAAGTTTAGCTTCATACTGTTGTCAAGATGGCTGCGGCTACTCATGCCGTTTGCACTTTTCAGCAAGATGTTTTAGGTCTCGTACCCCCGTCGTTGTCCACAATGGTTCGGTGCCAGCACTTTGAAATAGCAAACGGAAAGCAATATAACGCATTACTCACAGCACATCCAGCTAGCCAACTCCGTTTGTCATAACACGAGCGAGAGAAGCCCCGGCCCGACCGCGATCACTTGTTTGCTGTTGAATGTACAAATCTGGTCGCTCTGGTCCAAGTTCCTTTACTCTTTTCTTTTCTTCCAATGAACGCCTTGAGAAAGGTTCTTTTTGCAAAGAAATAACCGAATTTTCTTTGCTTTCTGTTCCACTTGAAGAAGCCATTTCGAATTATCTCTCTCGCTTGGTCTAGATCTACTTGAATGAATGCGTAGCAGCCGACTGAACCTAGCCGTAGTACTTAGTGCGTAGTGATATCCTGCTAGATGCCGGCTGGGCGTGATAAACATGCCTTAAATCCAATCCAATAATATCATAAACCATGAGGACTAATCAGAAAAGGGTAGGATAGTCCGGGGCGCACAGGCCTGCGCCCCGGGGGCTACTTTTTTGGCCGCGAATCAGGCAGCAGAATCAGGAGGCTCGCCTGAAAATGAATGAGTGCTCTGATTCACCATAACGTTACCGGCGCCCCGCAGTCCGCTGAACATGCATATGTAATGTATTAAACTTTAGACAACGCAAGGCCAACATATAACATGTTTAAGCTACTAAAAAATTAAATAATAATAAAAAATAATAATAAAAAATAATAATTTTTTAAAAACTTTTTAAAAAATTTGTATGTGGGGGAGGGGGGGCGGCGCCCCAGCGCCCTCTATAGGCCGGCCGCCACTGGCGCATAGAGCGCGGGAGCTGTAACTTAACAGTGACCGGGTTTATCTTCTGAAAAATCTTGAAGGGTCTCACAAAACGAGGTGCGAGTTTGCGCGACTCTACTTGCAAGGGAAGATCCCACGTAGCGAGCAAAACCTGCTGCCCCACCCGATAGGGAGCTGGACGACGACGCCTATCTGCCGCAATCTTTTGCTTGGCCGTGGCACGCAGAAGGGATGCGCGCACACGCCTCCACACCGCTCTACACTTTCGAACAAAGGACACTGCGGAGGGTACCTCCACATCTCTCTCCAGTTCAGGGAATAAAGAAGGTTGATACCCCATTTGAGCCTCAAATGAAGAGAGACCCGTTGAGGCGTTGCACAAAGTATTACCTCCACCACAAAGGGGAGGGGTTGGGAGTGATGAGGATGGGCTCAGAGTAGAATTTTAAAAATTTTCCAAAGACACTGCCTCTGCTTTAGGATTCTATTGGAAACTTGAGGAGAGCGTCTTCTTTGTGAGTGCAGTAATAGGAGCCGCTACCGCGCTGAAATTGCGGATGAACCACCAATAAAAATTTGCAAACCCCAGAAAGCGTTGTACTTGTTTCAGTGAAGATGGGGTGGGCCAGTTCTTTACCGCCAAAACTCTCGGGATCCATCAGGACCCTGCCGTCTGCCACAATAAACCCGAGAAACATAACTGAACTGGTGTGAAACAGACATTTCTCTGCATTCACGAATAATTGAGCTGAGCTTTAAGTGCAGCGAGCACCTGTCTGACATGAACGATGTGTGTGGGACGATCGGCCGAAAAAATGTGAAATGCTCGTAGGCTTGAGCGAGAAACAAACAAAAGAAACAAACTCTAAGCTCTCGAATCTGTAACCAATTCTAAAGTGCAGCTATCAAGTCCCGCGTTGTTTTAAGCATGAAGTAGAAACAAAGTGGTCGATAGAAAGCACTAGTCCTGCACCTTACCGGCTTGAATGTTAAGTGAAATAACATGGAAGCGCCAATACTGGAAGACGCAAAGACTAAATAGCCGGCGGAAACAACGAACAGGTGAAATCACTAAGTGGCGGAGTGAAACTAAAACCTGGCGTGGAACACGGAAAATCCTGTGCCTTATACAGGTAAAAGAGAACGAACACCCGCAGAGATAAGGAAAGACAGGCACAACCATGACAATTCCAGGTCTTTCTGTACTGTCTCCTGACCACCAGCAGTGCTCCCATTCTACTCGGTGTGGTGTCACTACCATTGATGCATCCAAGTTAAACCTTGTGGTAAAATCTCATGTAAAAGATCCGGCATTCTTTCATGGTGATAAAACAGACAAATGTTCCATCTTTGAGTGGAGGAGTTCATGTGGTTGTATGTTAACAAGAGAGAATTTGAAAGCCATGAGCTTGTTGGGGAGGTGGTTAATAAACTTATGGGCCATGCCAGGGACATAACTAAGGTCTGGTTACGCAATAACTCTACAGTCTCTGAGCGTGGGGATGTGGATGCCGTCTTCCGCATCTTAAAACAACACTTTGGTGATGCTGTCTGCTCTGCAATTCCTTTGGCAGACTTTTACGCCACAAAGTCGCGTGCAAATGAGAGTCCCCTAGATTACTGGGCACGGCTAAACAAAGCCGCTGAGGTGGCTGAGCAATTCACAAAAGTGAAGGCAGAGTGATGACTAATCAGAGCATGGAGCTGGCTGTCATGATTATCCGGAACTGCCCCAATAAAGACCTCTCCCTAGTGTTCATGAGTAAACCCCAGTGTGAATGGACTGCCAGCAAGGTGCAGGAGCACCTGGATGAATTCTTGAGGGAACACAGAGTGAGTGGAGGTCAGTTTTCACAGCAGACGGCTGCTACTGTCGACTCTAGTGCGGAGAGTACTGCTCCTAGTGGCTATTCTGCTGTCTTCTGTGGAGGGGTGTGAACCAGAACACATAGTGTCTGAGGGGAACACATTAGACAAGATACTGGACATGCTAAAGAAATCACTGGTCTGCAATACTCTGACCATGGCACTATCACTCACTGCAAGCTACACAAACTGTGTTTTCAATGCTATGCTCCTGGCCACACACGCACGCAATACCAAGCAGACACACAACCACAATCCTCTATGGCAGGGCTGACTTCTCAGGCTCAGCCTCAGTGAAACTAGAGAGCCTCCATTTGAAAGAGGGCAATGTGAGGCATCTCGGTTCTTTCTCCGGTGAAAGTGATGACATTGAATCGGTTTATTCTTATTTATGCGAAACTCTGCCCAAGTACAGCAAAGTCATTATTCAGAACACAATGAGAACAACACAAAGCGACAGTCTGTTTTATTCTACTGCACGAGTGCAGGACAAAGTTGAGTTGAGGGGGATGTTGGATACTGGATCTATGGCTACCACCCTGAGCGTAGACCGTTTCTTGTCTGAGAGAAGCAGGTGTGGTGGCGGGTGAGTTCCTGTCTTCTGCTGACGTTGTCCTTGTGGGGTGTGGAGGTAGACAGACAAGTCCTCTGGGTCAATGTGATCTGAAGCTAGAAGTTTGTGGGATGCAGTTTGAGGTTCCTGTGTTGATCGTGGAAGGGCATATTGATCAGCTAATTATAGGCACGAATGTACTGAAACCTCTCATCAATCGTTTCAAGTCCAACAACGGCTATTAGCGTGTGGTGGGTGAACCTGATGTGGAATGCCAGGAAGACAGTAGCCAATTAATTTGTCTCTTGTCCAACCTTGTTCAGTACCATTGACCTGACTTCTGGGTATTACAACGTTTCGTTGCATGAAGAGGACAGGAAGTACACTACGTAAAGTACACTGCCTCCAGCCACATTTATGAGAATGATGCTTACCATCTTTGGCAATCAGAATTTTCTCAGCCTTCTTCGCTATTTGGACAATGTCCTAGTCATTGGTAAGACTGAAGAGGAGAGTCTGCGCCGGCTTGAAATGGTGTTCCAGCGTCTGAAGGTGCACAACTTAAAGCTGTTTTCTGCTAAGTGTCGATTCCTAAGGAAGTTTGTGAAATTCCTAGGCTACATAATTTCTCAAGATGGCATCGCAAGTGATCCAGATAATGATTTGACGGTGTTAGTCCATCCGCTAGAAAGGTCCGTTCTTTCCTTGGCATGGTGGTATACTACCAGCACTCTATCAAGAACTGTTCTGTGCTAAACCAGTTTGCACTCACCACTGGATGGAAAAAGCTCCATAACTCCAAAGGCAGGATGATTTAAGCTCCCATTCACAAGCTTAGTCGGAAGACTGGTCTCCAGAATGCAAACTAGCATTTGAGAGCCTGAAAGCTGCTCTTGTAGACAAAGTGCTGCTGGTCCATCTTGATTTTAGCAAGCCGTTTCTCCTCTCTGTCGATGCATCCACTAATGGGCCTGGTGCCATTTTGTCTGAAGTACAGCCAAGTGGCGACAAGGCGAGACCCATTGCATTCGCCAGTAAATCCCTTAACCATGCAGTCAAAATACCTTGCTCACCGGCTGAAATGAGCCATTTGCGACAAATTCAGCAGCTGGCTACGGTACCACAGGTTCACGGTGTGGACAGATAATAACCCATTGAAATATATTTTGACTAAGCCAAAATTAGATGCATGTGAGCAGAAGTGGGTGGCGCCTTTTGATTTTGCCATTCAGTATATCCCTGGGCCTAAGAATGTGGTGGCTGCTCTCAGCAGGGAATCCTGCACCAACTGACGAGGACCTCCTATGCTGCCCTGTTGGAGGAGGCTGAAGGTCTTCGTGTGGATGCCATACAAGACATGTTTCACATGTCCACCGAGCTGTCTGAGATGAGGGAGAAGAGAGCAGCCCCAATGCTTGGTGAGCCTGTGGTGTCTTCTTGCCTGAAGGAGGATGGTGAGAAAGGGAAGATCTCCTGTGACGAGGTGTCTGCAGTACTATGCTCACATCGCCGCTGGGATGAGGGTGCAACCGTGAGAGCCATCTCACATCTGCAACAGCTGAAGTGTCTGACGTCAATGGGACAGAGCCCACTACCAGTCCTCTCCCGTGAAGAGTGGCATGAAAAGCAATGCCAAGATCCCTTTGACAGCAGAGTGAAATCTTTGTGGACAGGGGCCGCCATCCATCCAGGCGTGAAAGAGTTCACGAGTCACGCGAGACATTACACACTAAGGCAGTTGGGAAAACTCAGTACACGGTTAGGGGTACTGTATCGTGTGTCTAAAAATCCCACAACAAAAAGACAAACATTCCAATGTGTGGTCCCTGAAGCTCCGAGGAGCACAGTTTTGAGGGGGGTGCATGATGAAGGCTGGACGCCAGGGGCAACTGTGTGGCTAGCCAGGCAACGGTTCTATTGAGACACTCTTGAGAAAGATGTCAAGCAATATGTTCAGCACTGCAAGAGGGGTGTTTTGAGCAAAGCACCTGAGCCCGAAGCCAGGGCTCCTCTTGTCTCCCATCATTGCCACTGCTCTTTTAGAACTTGTGTGTATCGACTTCTGGTCTGCAGAAGATGCAACCAACAAATCCGTTGATGTGCTAGTGGTAACGGATCATTTTACTAAGCTTGCGTATGCATACCTGTGTCCTAACCAGACTGCAAAAACAGTGGCCCGTGTTCTGTGGAACCATTTCTTTTGCATTTATGGTTTTCCTGGGTGCATTCACTCTCAAATTTTGAGAGCTTGTTGATTGCAGAGCTACTCCAGTTAGCAGGGGTTGACAAAATGCACACCACTCCCTACCACCCTATGAGCAACGGTCAAGCAGAGCGTTTCAATCTTTCTTTTGGTAGTATGATCTGTGCTCTGCCTGCCAGGTCAAAGGTCAAATGGCCTCAAATGCTTAACACACTAACATTCACTTTCAATTGCACTGCACACGAAACTACTGGTTTTCCACTAGGGGTGGGGGAAAAAAATCGATTCTGAGATGCATTGCGATTCTCTCTTGAAAGTTTATGGCTCGATGCCGAAAACTCAATAATCAATTATTTAAAACTCAATTGACCTGTCGCTAGGCTCCCCAAACCAGAAATTGTCCAATCATACTTTAGCAACCATTACTATGCGTTCTGACCTCGGTCAAGCGGTTCGGTCAAGGTGCACTGAAACCAATAAAAAGATTGCAGTAGCTCACTGAAAATCATTAAAAAAATGTAAATTGAGTCAGACAGGATGGTGAAAAGATTGGGGAACCTGACCTGTAATACCTATACCGGGTACTCTGAAAGGTTGGAGGGAGGAGAAATATTTGTCCCTTTTCCGAAACCCAAAACCAGCGACAAATGCATTTGTGCTAACTTAACGCTAACTTAAGTAAATGTCCCAGTGCTGCTCACAAAGTAACATTAACATTAACATCAGTTATTGAGATTGCACTGCTGTAACATTAATGCAGGTCTTGGAGCTAGTAAAGCCAGCTATCATTAGCACCATATCTGATGTGATCTGAACAGCAGCCAACTTGAGGTAACATTAAGTTATTTAATGTTATATAGCCAGTGTTGGGGAGTAGTGAACTACATGTAATTAAACTAGTAGTTTAACTACATTTTGCAGTAGCTTGCTGGTAGTTCAACTACATTCATATTTGCCTAGTGATTCAAGTAGTTAAATAACTTTTTTGCCATTTTTTGTATAGTTAACTACTGAAACTACAGAAAGCTATTCTTTCAAAGTAGCTTTCCCAACACTGTATATAGCTGCCGTTAACGTGAGCTACGTCGGCTGACCAGACGTCCTCTTTTTCCTAGACAGTTATTCTTTTGGGACTGAAAATATCCGTCCAGACGGGATTTCTAAATTCCTAAAAATGTCTTTCTGTACTGTCTCCCGCAGGCAAGACCATCTGCACAAAAGGGTTAAACTGATCATTTATCCTTTCTTTTCAATCATTTTCCGGTGTCTTATTTTCTTTGTCTGATATTTTTAAGCACTCGTATTGATGAAGCCAAATGACATTTATAATGCCATTTCAATTTACTACAGAATGATACAATTCTGACTGTTGTATGGATGCTCTGCCACTTGTGCAGGCAGTGAAGAGAGGCAGGGCAGAAAGGTGTTTTATTGAGGTGCCTAGTCAGTATAGCCTACTGTAGAGGTTGTTTGTGTCAGTGCTGGCAAAATCCAACTGGATTGCAGCAGCACACCCCCCACCCTCGGCGCACGAAAAAGCCTACTCTTTTCATTATTAAAAACTATTCAACTTTCAAATTTTGATTCTGAGCAAAGTAGGCTATGTTCATTTTATTTTGCATAATACAATATTTTTGTTACAATGCAATGCGTTTGTATTTTTTGCACAAGCACGTGTAGCCTATTATAGCCGTTAAATTTTACATTTGGCCGGTAAATTTAAATCTTTCGCTTTGAAAGCTCACTTCCTGGTTGGGCTAGGAGCGGCCATAGTGCCGTTGCTCACTAGCACCGCTGCAATTGGCTCTAGGATAGAGCTTTCACCATGTAAGTCAATGGCAGCAACGTTGTCAAAATACTAAGTCAATAAAATTTTCCCACAAGAAAATGTAGTCGCAGTAGGTGCTTTTCCTTCGTCTAATGCCTCTCCATGTGCCGATTTCTTTAATTATTGTGTCGTTTGGACAGGGTATTAACATTTGTTCAGGACCAATCAGGGACAGGTTGTATCACTGGGGTCACTGGTTCTATATACTGGTTATATCTATGGTCACTGCCCTCACTTGGAGGGGCGGGACCAGAAGAGGTAGACAACAATCATTGGTCTTGTCATGGTTTTGTTAGTTGCCGTCCCTTCTCTGCGGAGGTTTCCCTCGCAGTCTCTAGACGGCATCCTTGCCGTGTTTTTCCGCCGCCCGGCGCTTATCTATCTCACCTGGTTCAGGTGTTTCGCTGGCTACTTAAGCGCTGTGCTTTCAGTTTCAGGCGCTTCTGTGTCAATTTTGCCACACTAAGCCGGGTAACGCAGGTATAGGATCTCAGGCGACCACTTGTCCTTTCAGCTATTTTACTAAATTGACTCGTGGGACTTGCCTGTAGTGTGTTTTAAGAGTTTCTTTATTAGGAGTTATTTTCTTGTTCACACTTAGTTCTTTCCTTGGTTTTCCGTTTCCTGTCTCTCTATTTGTCAGTAACCTCGGTTTGCCTCGTTTCCATTTGCCTCTTTATTTAAGCTCTTTTGTAGCCTTTGAGCTAGAGGTTTTTTTTTTCCTTCTCTATTTACTGCTCGAGTCTGCGAGCCCTTTCGCCAACTTTTCTGGGTCGCTATTCTTTGGCTCTACGCCGGGAGTTTTTTCCCGTTGATTTTATTTCTCTGCTCTGTTTGCGGACTTTCCTTCCCCTAAGCCATGAAGTTAACCTGTTTCCGCCAGGGTAGCGATACAGTAGCAGCGTTCCAAGCACTGGCAGGAGAGACTGGGTGGTCTGAGGGTCCACTTATTTCGCTGTTCATTTACGCGCTGTCGGACCCCATCAAAGACGCCCTGGCAGTGCTCGAACCGCCTGCTACGTTCGATGCCCTGGTGACCACAGTTATCTGTATCGATAACCGTATTGATAACAGTGTCATTAATATGCGTGCCTTTCACAAGGGTCCTTCGGAGAGTATCCAGTTCATTCTGGTCGACTCCAGCTTATCCCCTCGTCTTAGGGCATTCTTAACGAGACCGGCACAGTCCGCATATTAATTTGGGTGGAGACAAGGGTACTATCCTCCAATGGGGTCCCCAATGCAGGCCTCACTGCCAGCGGACGGCATCCTTCGCTCCTGGTGGGCGTGGTTACCACTCTGAGCTTAGTTCTGTCAGTGACTTAGAGGAGGTTGATTCCCCGTCTGATCAGAGTAACCCTGCCCCTCTCTCTGAGGATGGAGAGTAGAGTTTGGTCTGGGACTCGCTGGCTGATGGGAACTCCATTTGGGACAATTGCTCCCTGGACAAGCTTTCTGATTCCGAGAACCCAGGTCTAATTCGCCCTCTAGTTTGGAGAGCACAAGGGTGATGGGGGCGCTCGAGTTTCCCTAACCAGCCAATATAGTATACTGATATAGTCTACTGATTTAGCTGAGGTATTCAGTAAACAACGAGATGTACCCCCAGAGGGTCCTAGCTAACAACTGTATTTGTAGAAATTTGTGTAATTTCTTGTATATTGTTTGTCTGAAAACTTTTTTGTAATCATCTGTGCTGCTGCTTGTCTTGACCAGGTCTCTCTTTAAAAAAGATTTTTAATCTTAAATGAGACTTTTCCTGGTTAACTAAAAAATCTATCTAATAGTCTACTCATTACTGTAATCATCTAGTATAATTATATACAGTACATATTAGTGTAACCAGCTGTTGCAAACCGCCCCTGGCGAGTCGCAACATAAAAACCGTAAAAGTGGGGTCAAAAATAATTTATTTAGCAAATGTATGAGTCAAACAAAAAGGTCAACAAATGTTCCGGTGGCAGCAGCAGACATGTTGGGGAGAGTGATCCTCTTTTGCAAAGCCAAACCGGACTCCCTTTACAGCCCGTCCACACGTGCTCCCAATTAGGGCAGTGCCTGTAATTAGAATAGAAACAAAAAAGAAAACGGCACGACAGCACAAAGTTTTTAGAATGTAGTAGAGAAATGGTCTGTCGCCCTCATATAAGAGATATAACATGGATGGAAAAAAGAAAAATAAATTAAAAGATTTATCAATTCTACATGTCTGACAAAAAACTTGCAGTACTACCAACAGCTATTCAACTTAAGTGGGAAGAACTGTTGGATATACCATCCCTTGGGAAAAGGCCTTCACATGCTCATATATGACAACTTCTGACATGTCCATTAAGGAAATTCAGCTAAATTTAATATATAATTATCTTCCAACAAATAAAATGCTTAAAAAATGGGGTATTACACAATCTGGTTGATGTAGATATTGTGAGGAATCATCAATACATCTCTTTAGGTACTGTAAAGAAGTAGCTCAGTTCAGTAAGTAAGTTGAATAATATTTTGAAAAATTTATAAAACTATAAAATAAATCAGTTACTCTGTTTTAGTGCAATTCCTTGTCCTACTATATCATAACAATACAACTAAACATAATTAGTGAGAGTGGAAAGGTAAAGGGTAAATGACGGGGAAATATGTAAATATCTCAAATCCAATAAGGCTGACAAACGACCAAAGATTGTAAAAAAAAACAATGTATAACTAAGGTTTTCATATGTTATACTTTGTGTGATTAACTTTTGTATGTAATTGTAAATGTATAATAAAGTGTAAACAAAATAAAATTAAAAAATAACATCATCAGAGGTGAATCCAAAGGATTATATTGCTCTCAATTCAGAATTGTTGACAAAAATATGCAAAAGTATTTTGCTTGCCAATACCACACATTAATGCTCATTAAAAAAAGTTCAGTTGAATTATTATTACCAAAATATATCTTGTTTCTCTTTTGAAGCATGAAAAAAAACTTCAAGCCACCTTTGATCTCTTATTTGATTATGGGGATGTGTTCTATATGCTGCACCCTCTGTACTGTACTGCTCAAACTTGACTCAGCATACCAGCTACATTAAGATTCACTACAAAGGCATCACTGCATCTAATACCAACTGCTAGGATGCAACTCGGTAGGTTAGAAATACCATTGCTTAAAATTCATTAGAAGGTAGGCTTACCAACATGGATGTTTTCTCCAGCTTTGGCTTGCTGGTCTCCATCTCTCACTGTTTGTTTGCATTTGGCACACACGCACATTTATTTGACAACGTATTACTTCCTTCTTCAAGCCACAGGCTTCGTTCACGCAACAGGCTTCGCTCTCGCATGACCTCCAGGATTTGGCTACATTCGCACGCGTGCGCACGTTTCCTTGCTCACGCGTGAGGCTTCTCTAACCCTGCAGCTGGGTCTTATAGATTTTACTGCCCATTTACGCCACTTCTCGCGCGACTTTCACCAAGGTAGACATCAGTCAGTTGGCTACTTTCGCTCTTCTAGGACGGCCTGGCGTCCGCCAAAAACCAAATGTATCAGTTCTCATCTAAAATACTTGTAAGTGGTTTTAGTTCTTTGTTACCCTTTAAAGGGACTGAAAAGTAATTTGATTGGCTATGGTTGAATACAGCTGAAACACACTCACTGATAAATATTCAGCCTAAGCCAACCCATTTTTTTGTGCGCTCCACACCTCTGGTCATGAAAATAATGAAATTCAGTAGCCATGCCCAGTGCACCGTGCGCTGCACAATTGAATGCGCCTATTCGCCGTGTACCGGAAAATAGAGCCCCAAAGAGGCAAGAGAGACAACAGCACTAGTTCCTTTTATATTCCTGTCTTTTATTTGGGGGTTCATATTTCTGACAACTTCTTAGGCAGTATTTTTTTATGTCACCAAAAATGCCTTAAGCAACTCGTTGTGTTGATTTCCAGGAGATATAAATGTAACATCTATAGGAGTAGTGTCTAATAGTCCCACTCAGCTTTAAGGCAATGGAAGTAGTGTAAAACAGCACAAGCTGTCGCTGTGCACACTACTGAATCACACAGCTGATTCCTCACAGTCAAAGGAAACACAATCTTCATGCTTACTCGATGGCTATTTTTTAAGGGAATTTTTTTTTTTAACTGAGTCAAAATTGTAGAAAACATTCAAAATATTTCTTTACCTGAACAGTAAATGTGAGCTTGTGCAGCACGTCAGCCCAAGTGGGTAGCGTCTCACTGTCTTCTAATGACATTCCCATTTCAACCCAAAACCATTCCACTCCATTCCTATTGGTTCACAGCACATCACCCCAAAATGATTCCACTCATTTCAATTAGAAAGAAATGGAATTCAGTGAGAAACTGTCGGTCATTAAATCTCAGCCACTCTAAAAGGCCTTTTTTTCTGGAAAAATAAACACTGCAAATACAGAACCTTGGAGGATGCCAGTACATTACGATAACAAAATCAACAGTGAAAACATTTTGTAAGCTACTCTGTCCAATTTAAGAGGATTTGGGAGTGATGGAGGTGAATGTGTTCTTGTTGGAATGACTCATTTCCAAATACTTGATTATATGCAGCGCAGAGAGGTTTTTTTCTGTAAAAGGCCACAATTTCAATTAAAATAAAAAAGTTTGCATATTTTTTTTACAATATTTAACATTTTAGAAAGTTACTAAACAATGCAACAAAAAACATACAAAAGATATTTTGACAAAAGCGTAAAAAAGATACAATGATGTTTTAAAAAGTAATACTGTCACAACAAAAAGGCACTTCAAAACAGAATAAAACCAGACAATTATTTTTTTTTTTAAACAAATGTTTGGTTTGCCTAGCCTGTCTGTAAAAAAAATAATAATAAAAAAAATAAAAACTGCTGTAGTCGACCGCAATCTGACCACATTTGACCACCTTTCTGAACCGAGTCCTCCACAGCAGAGATGGTCCCTGTCATTAGCCCAGAGCTCAGAGGCCTGCCTGGGGTGTGCCCATAGGACACCTCAGCCTGCATGGCAGGTCTCAGTCTGTAGAGTGTGTCCATCAGGAAACCCCACTCTGCAGTGCGTGCCTATAAAGAGATCTCAGTCTGTAGAGCGTGTCCATCAGGAGATCTCAGTCTGTAGAGCGTGTCCATCAGGAGATCTCAGTCTGTAGAGCGTGTCCATCAGGAGATCTCAGTCTGTAGAGCGTGTCCATAAGGAGATCTCACTCTGTAGAGCGTGTCCATAAGGAGACCCCACTCTGCAGGGCGTGCCTATAAGGAGATCTCAGTCTATAGAGCGTGTCCGTAAGGAGATGTCAGTCTGTAGAGCATGTCCATAAGGAGACCTCAGTTTGCAGAACATCTCTTTAAGGACTTAGCAGGCAGGCACTTTTTGGAATGCAAAAATCTGTAATTCTTTTGAGGTTCAGTCTTCAGATATCCTGGATCTCAGAGGCCCCTCCCACAAAGGCCCCTCTCCTCTGAACTAGCGCTTCAAAACAGCATTGTATCCTTCCACCTGGAGCCTGTCTGCATGAGTGTGTACTCATATAAGTGTGTGTGCTTATATGAGTGTGTGTGTGTGCTTGTATGAGAGGGAGAGAGTGTGTGTGTGTGCTTGTATGAGAGTGTGTGTGAGTAAAATGATGTCAGTAATCTCAGGTGTTCTTCCCACCTCTTGTCTGTCGTGTACAGATCTACGACTCTACCAGATCAGTCGGGGAGACGCTCCTTCCAAAGTCCAACAACCTCCAGAAATAAATACTAACATTAAAAAGGCAACAAATTTTACAGTTCCAATGTGCTGTCTGTTTAGTCATTGTGATCTGAGGGGGTTTGGGGGGGGGGGCAGGGGGAATGATGGCAGGGGGTGGGTTTTGGGAAGAGGTCATGGTGGGTGGGGGGTGGAGTGAGTGTGTTAGGGGTGCCGGTATTAGAGTCGTTTCCACCCGTTCCGGATCAGTGCGTCAGCTCGCAGGAAGGGCTGGTTTCGGAGATCTGTCAGTCGGGAGAGGAGAAATTAGGTGAGCATTCAGGTTAGGGGGGAGGGGCAAATCCACACCTGTTGGCTCTATCTCTGATCTAGAACTATGTTCTGTGGGTAATATAATTTTTTTTACATCTTTATATAATCAGTGTGCTCAACTGAGAGAAGGCATTGCGAACTACCCTCAGTGAGACTAATGCAATAATATAATCTTAAGACATCTTACACTGAGTCCAGTCCACAAGTACTGGAGCATGATATAGCTCTCTTATTAAACATTCATAAAAAAATATTTTACCAATAAGGAACACTGAAGAACAAAAAATAAACAGTTATAACATTCAACAAGCTGTAGAGAAGTGCTTCAGTTTGACTCCAGCAACACAGCTGCAGTGTGATGAAACAACCAGAAGATGGCAGCACAGCTGATGGCCATAATTCATTACTTTTTTATGGACTGTTTTACATCCCAGGAAAGAGTTTGATTGGATGTAGCAAACAGGCTTGGTACACCCAACCAAATGCTCTCCATGCTGTTCAGTTTAACAGCAGTGTAAATTCCCCCCCGCCGGCAGGCAGGCACATTAGACGCTGCGAGGTAAACTATGAAACACTTAGGCTGTCCTTAAATGTTTCACAGCTTCTCTTGCACCGACGGGGAGGAAAAGTCCAAAATGTTTATGATATATTTTCCTGATATCAGGTCTGTTCTGAGGCACCGATGGGACCTCTACAGTGTGTTCGAGTGCAGCGCTGCACTGTGACGTTGCATGTTATGTGTGGCGTGTTACGTGGCGCATGTTAAGGTTTGCTGGGTAGCAACAGGGCAGGAGAGGTTAGTGAAGTAACAGGAGCACAGGAAGAGACAGACGGTCCTGCACTGCACAGAGAAAGCGCTAGGCGGAGGAAGAGAGCACACTTCCACTTATTCTTTCATTTAAATTCTTCCTTCTTACCTTTTCAATAAATCTATTTTTTTATGTTTAAACATATTTACAGTTTCTTGTGCAATGCTTCACAAAGGACCTTCCCCAAAGAGAATCCAAAAACCGAGTTTGGCAAAAACTGGAAAATGACTCCATTACGGCCCCTAAGGGCTGAACTACTGGGACATTGTGGCTTTATTAGTTATGATTTCTGCTGCTCTGTGTTTAATACATACTGACTGATGGGCTCTGAGTAACCATGAGGAGGAGGGCTCGCACCCAATAGTCCCTGAGCCAGATCCTCAAATTTTGGCCATCATGCCCAATTGCCCACTTGGAGGGACGATGTCTCATAGTGATTTTTTGGAAGGTCTAAGTCCCTAGTATTAGAAAATGTACGATAGCATTGCGGCAATGGAAGCTTTCGATGTGCCATCGCTCGTTTTTACATCCCTCCATTGTTATTTATTTTTCATGTTTTTCTATCAAAACTCGTATAAAAACAGTTAAACAATGCAGAATAGGATAAAGTCATATACGTGCGGAAAGCTTACAAGCTATCACTATGAGACATCGTCCCTCCGATTGGGCATTTGCCACCCCCCTGGCTCATTGACTACAAAGGAACTACCTCAACTAATGAACCTGCAGTAGCTGCATCTCTTAAGCTGGAGCATTCAAAACACTTCCCTTTAACAAAATGCTCAAGGATGCTAACAGGTAAGAGCACAACCACCAATGGCTATGAGAGATTGATATATATATATATTGTATTAAGTGTCTGATTGCTTCTATCTGGACTATCTGATAAATAAGGAGCCCTGCATTTTGAGGATGAGCTTAGAGCTGGGGGAGGTGCTTAGCTTCACGGGGGCATGGCTGGCAGAAAAGCGGGCGGAGCTACAGGCCGCCACCCTTACCCGCTGTTTAGAAGGGGAAAATTTACCCAGATCGATCTTCAACTCAGCTGGATGGAGTAAAATATAAATAAAAAAAATAACAGCAACAGTGAGGAGGGAAAGAAGGGATACAATCAGAGCATTAGTCCAGTGCAGGGGTGTCAAACCAATGGATCATTCTGGAGCCCTTTCTGCGTTTCAAATATGGTTTAATTCCGTCAATTACATTTACACCTGCACTCTAAAAAAACACATTTCTCAAATGTTCATATCCTCAAGTAAGAATATATATACGTACATATGTTTCAGTAAGAACACAATTGTGTGATTTAGGGATGGCTGATATGACTTTTTGGAATTGTAACTCATTTTTGTGACAGAATGATACCCATCCTGAAAAATATCACAGAAACCATGTATGTACCCTCACCTTTGAAATGATGTTCCCCAATGTTCAAGAAATACATGAATGTTAGTTATCCAAGCAAAGGAAATCTTAAACACCGTGATATGCTTCTTTTTTTTACCATATCGCCCACCACTAATGTGTCACTTACAAGAAATGTGTATGTATATTACTGGGATAATTATTCTATAGATGTAGTTAATTATGCATGTTCTTAAGTCATTAAAAGTGGAGATTAGAATGAAACCCCAGAAACAGATGATCCTCCATGGAAAGACTGACACACCTGCTGTAAAGGACAACGGTTCTGTTAAAAGGACTGACTTGCGACAGTCAGAATGCTTTCACTGATGAATAAATACGAGGTTAAGAAACTTGTGTTATGTCTCCATTCACATGCACACATTCTCTTCAAAAGGAATCATTTCAGCTACATCAGAGATGGAAACAGTGCTCCAAATCTGTAGTGATTTGATCCAGTCCAGGTCTTACCATAAGCAAGTTAGCGCCTCACACACAGGCAGCTTCTTCTCAAGACACAAACCTGTTTCTAGTAAAACCTGGACTGGCTGAAACTGTTCCATTTCTGTTACATAACAACTGGAAGGGTTCTTGAGTCATCAAAATAACAAAAAACTGAATCGTTTCTCGTTTTCAAAAAAGGTTTCGGATAATTGACCTCATCAGGTCAATGGGCCCTCAGTATACCTGATCGTGTGTAAAGGGTTATAAGGTCAAAGGTCAGAGAGAAAATGCCTTTGGTTGTCCAGGTTAGTCGGAAGGGGGCGGGGAAATGCAGGCGACGGCGGGCATGCAGGTTTATACAGGCATGCACGGGGGCGGAACGGAGTGGACGTCCGGACAACCTTGGGGGGGCCGGGAGAAGGGACAGGGGGGGGCGGAGCTAGCAGTTGGACTCGTCGCAGAGGTTGGTCTCACAAAAGAAACGGGAGCCTCGCTTGGCAGTGCGGGCCGTGAAGGGTACGCTCTTCAGAACTGCGGAAGAAAACACGTCACGTCTGAGCGGGGGGGTGTAGAGGGGTGGGGGCGTCTGCATCGACGTTCCCCTGCGTGACGGTCACGCACTTCAACTCAGTCACCAAGTCTCATTACATTATTTTACTATTGAATCACTTTTGTCCGTTTATTCTTAGTAAACCCCCCCCCTTGTGACACTGTATCCACAGTGACTTATCTAGCTTACATTTTACATACACTCTTTATACCAGGGGTGCCCATTCTTATCCGAAATGGGCTGGTGAGGGTGCAGGTTTTAGTTTGAGCCCAGCATTAAGACACCTGATTCTACTTATCCAGGTCTTAATTGAAGACCGTGATTAGTTAATTAGTTGAATCAGGTGGTCATAGTCCTGGGCAAAAACAAAAACCGCCCATTTTCAGATAAGATTGGGCACCCCTGCTTTATACTGTTAGATATATACTGAAGAAATTTGGGTTTATTACTTTGGCCAAGCTGTGATTCACACGTGCAACGTCTGAGCTATAGCTCTAGTTGAGCGCTAAAAGGGGCAGGGGGAGCTCTGGACCACTTTATGAATGTACTGCACATTTTGTGCTCTAGTGCAATCTCTGTGTATTTTAAACTGCCTACAGGGTTCATTTAGTCTCATTTTACTGTAAGTGGCTTTATTGATAACAATGTATTGACAGGCTAAAGCTGTAGTCATGTTTTTGTTTGTACTCTGTCCTATGGTCATTGTTATAGGCTGTCGATCCTTGCGGGTATGCACCGATCAACTGAGGGAACCTAGGCCATGAGGGAATTGTGCATCCTCGTCCTAATCTTATTGGTCCCCGGTCCTGACGATGCACTGCCAACCCCACCTGGACAGCCCAGGTGTGTGTTCCACATGGGAAAGCTGTTAGAGCAGGTTTACTGGGGACCTTGGAGGACAGGGACTTGGGTCAGCTGCTCAGGTAAGAGACTGTCAAGGTAAGCAGGGAGGTGGTAGTGTGGGTGGGGTTTAGGAGCATTAAAGTTATATTTAAAAAGAGGATTACTAAAAACCACCCAGGAATCGCCACAACGTTTATCCTGGTGTGGGATCCTGCACCTCCCAGTGAGTACACCTTTGACAACAGAGATTTTACAAAAGTGCCTGGACACTACAGATATCATGACAGATGTGAAAGCTACAGTACCTGGACTGTACAGATGTCATTACAGTTTTTTCAGACAATTGCAAATGTACAGATATCATGAGAGATGCATCAGACAGCTTTGGCTGTCCAAACAGAACAGTTTATCGTAGGGTTTCCATAATGCATGTATCATAACAAACTTATCAAACACTGTGCTCTGATTGTATACACTGTATGTCATGACACACTCAATTCACAGTGGCAGGCCTGGATACATTTGTCATGATATTTATCCACTGTGGATTATGCATGACAGATTTATCAGTGAATATATGTCAGAGTAATAACAGTGCCTGTAATATTCAGATTTTATGACAGATTTATCAGTCAGTGCATATATCATGACAGATTTATCAGTCAGTGCATATATCATGACAGACTCATCAGACATTGGGCCCTAACTGTGGAGAGACTCTGACCTGAAAGACAATGTTTCCTGTGCGCAGTGGGGTCCTGACTACATAAAACACTGTGCACTGCTGCAGGGTGGATACTTCTATAACTAAAGTGACCTTTGACCCTAGACAACCTGTCCCAGCATTCCCCTGCGCCCCGACCACCCCACCTGTGATGATGTCCTCAATGGTGCCATCCTTGCCCTCATACACGGGCCGGTGGTCCTTGGCCTGCCGTCTGCGCAGCTCTGCGATCAGTTCATGCTGCTGCTGCCTCTTCTTCTGTGCCTGCACCTGAGGGAAGGGGAGGGGCTCAGTTATGTACCAGGGATACACTCAAACCAATAGGGCAGGGCAGGAGGGCAGGGTGAGACAGGGTGCAGCAGGAAAGGGCAGGTTAGAGTGGGGCAGAGCGGGTTAGGGTGGGGCAGGGCAGGGTGGGGCAGTGTGGGGCACCATGGGGCAGGACATGGTGTTCACCTTGGGGTCCTGCTGCTTGGCCTCCTGGGCGAGGAGTTTCTCCCTCATGGCCTGCTCCTGTTTCTTCTTCTGTTCATTATCCTCCACCGCGTCCTGAGGAGAGCAAATGTGTCACAGTCACAGGACTGTGTGAGTCAGTCACAAAGTCACAGCACTGTGTGAGTCAGCCACAGAATCACAGCACTGTGTGAGTCAGCCAGAGTCGCGGCACTGTGTGAGTCAGCCACAGTCACGGCACTGTGTGAGTCAGTCACAGAGTCACGGCACTGTGTGAGTCAGTCACATAGTCATGGCACTATGTGAGTCAGTCACAGTCACAGCACTGTGTGAGTCAGGCACAGAGTCAAGGCACTGTGTGAGTCAGTCACAGCACTGTGTGAGTCAGTCACAGAGTCATGGCACTGTGTGAGTCAGTCACAAAGTTATGGCAATGTGTGAGTCAGTCACAAAGTCATGGCACTGTGTGAGTCAGTCACTGAGTAGCAAAGCATGACCGGAGTCATACAGGTGTATATGAGTCAGAGAAAAGAGTTAGTGTCATCACGTGTGAGAGTGACCCCCCCCCCCCCTGTACATTAACCACAGAAGGAAATGAGACACACGACCATAGCTGCAGGCCTCCCAGAGCAGACCCGCAGAACAATCTCAGGAAGAGAGTGGCAGGAAGAGGCAGGGCTTAAAATGCAGGCCCAGCTGTGCTTTCCTGTTATTGGGCTGTCCCGGATCCACAGCATGTCCACTCGGCAAAACTGGGAGCCATGCGCCTCTGAGTGGCTACACAACAGCTGTGGCACAGCGCAGAGAGCCAGGGGCGGGGCCTGACAGGACACTGAGGGGCCAGGAGATGGCAGCCATTCACCTTGTAAGCCTTGAGGAAGCGCACAAACACTGGGAAGAACACAGAGGGAGGCGTGGTCTTGGCACTCTCGCCGAAGTAGTGAACCACGTTGTTGAAGGCCTCCTGCAAGTGTGAGGGGACAAGGGAAATTCTTTATTTAGCGTGGGTGGCAAGTGTGCTGTGATTGCCTGGACTGTGTCGGAGAATGTGCTGCGATTGGCATGTCTGATGAGTGCTCTGTGTGACTGTGTTATATATGGTCCTATGATTGGACAGCGTTGGCAGCAGAGGCCTTAGCTTTGCTTAGCTGCGGTATGAGAGACTTATGTGTTGTGATTGGCTATGGCTGGTAGAGAGTGTGCAGTGATTAGCCAGTCCTGGTAGAAACATGTGCTGTGATTGGCCAGGCCTGATGGAGCATGTTTTGTGATTGGCCAGGCCTGGTGGAGCGTGTGCTGTGATAGGCCAGGCCTGGTGGAGCGTGTGCTGTGATAGGCCAGGCCTGGTGGAGCGTGTGCTGTGATTGGCTGGGTCAGCACCTCAGCAGTCTTAGCATCCTTCTGCAGTTTGTCCAGCTGGGTGTCGCTGGAGTGCAGGAAGCCTTTGAGCACTGGGTGGTCATGCTGGCTACACTCCCTCCGGATCAGATCCATCCCTTTCCCCAGCTCCCGAACATCCAACAGCACATTCTCCAGGGACACTGAATGCAGTTTAAGAAAAATAACAGAATTTTTAAAAAAGATTTTCCGAATTTTGGAATGCCCAGTTGCATTTATCAGCGCCCATTGCCTCATCTCTCAAGCTCCTCACAGACATGAGCTGGAGGAAGACACATCATGTGCAGCTCAGTAGAGAGGCATGTGGGTGCCCGACTGACCAGCAGGGGACACTGGTGACCCTTCCCTGTGGACCTGCCTGCCAGCAGTTGGCACTGGCACGGTCTGATCCAGGTTGACTTTTTAAACACCCCTATCCAGCTACCCAACAGCGGCTTTGAGTTCCTGTAAGGTGGAGAAGCGGTAGTGGCGATGCTCTGGGTGACAACGCACCCCCACTCCGCCCCTCCGGCCTCTGGCCCCTCCCCAACCTTCAGCAGCCTTCTCTGGCCCCTCCCTCACCTGCAGCAGCCTTGTCCACAAAGTGCAGCTCGTTGTAGAAGTTGGCCAGATCGGAGTACTTCTCCTTGACGATGAGGGCGATGTAGTGCAACAGTGTCATCTTCCTGTCTGTCGACTTGGTGTCCAGTAGCTGCAGACAGATGGTTCGAGGCACTTTGTTAAACAGTGAAAAGACTGTTTTGCAGTCTTTGAGCCCTTGTAAGTACAGATCACACCTCATTAAACATGTTTAATTTTTCATTTTTAAACAGGCCTGTGCTATGTTGCCTCAGAATGTTGACCAGGGTAGGAAAACGTTTCTCTAAGAAAGCCCAAAGAAGCTTTGATGCAACACAACATTTTCAGTTGATAGGAGACAGAAATGAAGCCAAAATGTTGAAAAAGGTTAAGTGTCTAAAAGTATGTGAAGCAGCACTCACTTTGATGTACTGCCCAATGTATAGGACCAAACCTGACACAATACTAGTTAGCCTAGCCTATGGTTGGCTAGCGTGAAAGATAAAGTGAAATCAAACGTGAACCTGTTCACACGGCTTCTGTGAATCAGTACTGACCTGCTAATAATAATTATGCTTAGCAGGAACGCTGCAGACTGCCACAGTTCTCTTGATGGTTTAGGTGTTCAAGTGAAAGTTTTTGGCCATTATTGAAATAAAGCTCCTTCCCGTTAGTTGGGACTTACCAGATCCAGGCTCTGTAGTTTAAATCCATAAACTGACCCTCTTCTGCTGCTGTTCATGTAATTCCCGAGCGCTAAAATAATCTATACAGGAGGGGGAAAACACAATTTAACTAATTCCAATTCAAATAAACAACACAATACATTTGATGACTTACAGTATAAACACAAGTGTTGAACATTTTTGGGGGGATCTTGACTGGGGGGAGGGGGAGTAAACAGGGGGAACTCACCTCCAGCATTCTCTTCAGTTTGGGGGAGGATTTGACCGAGGCAGAGGCGGCGATAATGGCATTCAGTTGCTGGGGGAGGGGGCAGAATTGAGGATTGAGTGTAAATATCACCTGTTTCTCTAAGTATCGAGAATGTAAGCACATTACTGATGGATGTGTGACACAAACAGAGAGAGATATTGATCAAGTCCTGGAGCTAAAGGCTTTTCAACAGCGAGAGAGAGTGAATGAAAAAGAGAGAGAAAGAGCGAGAGAGAGACATAAAGTGTGAGAGAGAGGGAGGCAAAGGCCCAGGTGACTCACGGGTGTGAGCATGTTGACGTTGTCGGAGAAGTTGCCCACGAAGGTGATGATGCTCATGCGTTGCGTGAGGCGCTCGATCTTGCTGAAGAGCAGCATGAAGCGGTCCTCCTCTGCCAGCTGGTCGAGCGGCCGCCTTTCCCGCTCGTACTGGCGCATCGTCTTGCTCTCTGCCTCCGTGGGCAGGAACCGTGTCAGGCACTCCACAAAGTCCACCGGCAACGCCTTCAGGTCAAACCTGCAGGGGGAGGAGCCAAGCACAGGAAGGAATACACAAAGAATATATATAAAATATATATCGCCGAGATTTATTACAAGATTAGCAAGATACAGACGGGTGAGTTGTTCGTTAAGCAGTAATTGAACATTTAGCGCCTCTAACGGAAATGCGTGGAATTGCACCACACGTTTGCGTCGCATTACAAAATTTGGACTGCACATTTTGCTTCACAAGAACGCGAGAAACACAATACATTTGCCCTTTGCGTCGTTGCACGCGTTCCTTGCGTAGTGTATGTACCAGCCCTAAGGGGACAAGGGGACCAAAACCATGCCAGGAAAATTTCCCCCCTCACTGTACGGTTTTTTCCTTTCATTTGTCACCCGTCTGTACATAACCAATATATTAGCAATTACAGCACTCACAATATGTAGTCCAATATACAAACTTTTGCCACTTTCAGATATTTCAATATTAATAAAAAAATATACTGCTGTAAATATATATCCATTATATTTTCAAAAAGATCCACATATTTACAATATATTACAATATATTCCATGTCTATAAGGGAGAAGAGGCTAAGAGGAACCGGGGATTTGGTACGTACGTCTGGATGGCTTTGCAGATCTCCTCACTGCTCTTGTTGGCCTTGCGGAGCGTGATGGCCAGGTTCTTAGAGCGGTTGGCATCCAGCAGGGTCACCTTGTTTGCTGCTTTTTGGGATACTTTGTTCTTGGGGCAGGAGAGGTCTATCATGGGCCCCTGAGCTCGAGTCTTAAACATCTCCTCAAACTTATCCATATCCAGCTCCTGGGAGGAGCACATACACACACGCACACCATACTTTTAAGAATTCCAAAGAAGAGGGCTGCAGCATGACTGTGAAACAGAAAACAGGAGTAGAGGGAGAATGGGGGAGGTGCCCTCTCACCTCCAGCACACGCTCGTCGTCGATCTCGTTGAAAACGGTGCCGTTGATCTGGTTGGGTTTGAGTGCTGTCCAGTTTAACACCGGCAGGCGGAATTTGGTTTTGATAGGCCTCTTTATCCTGATGGCTGCAGACCGACCCAACGAGTCACAGACGAGTCACAGCATTGAAAAGATTAGGTGAAATTAGGGCTTTTACTTTGAATCTCTAAAAGGTTTTGGGATATCTAGCTAAGTCTATACAGCAATCTGCATGGTATTCTCTCACATATATAAAGATCAAGCGCATAGCAAGCTCTCACCTGATAGGCCGAGGCTGAGGATGACGGACGGCGACGCCCCTGGTAAAGGCGGGGCCAGAGGAGGAGGGGGTGGAATTGGTATGAACTCTCCTGTGTCAATCAAAACATCCATCAAATTTGCTCAAAATCATTCCACATGAAATTCCACATTATGTATGGTAAATTGTACATGAATGCCTGTCACACAGTAAGATGTTACTGGAAAGTTTGCTTTAGAAAGTTTGCTTTTGAGTTACACACGGATATTTCAAGAGGGTGAACCCGTCTGCAATAGCAGCTTCCTACAATGAACGCTGCATTATTTTACAAAATCTGGTTCCAGCTGTTTCCTGGAGCGAGTCTGTACAGTGGAACACACAGAGGAAAGTCAGTTCTCTTCTCTTGCTGACCGCGCTAACACAGCTATCCCTGTGCATCTGGCTCCATACTAAAGCACTCTTAACAGCCATACACACAACCCAGATTATGCCACACGCTGGGGTGGGGAGGGTAAACAACAGCGATGACTCATTCACTGACTCATTTAACCCTTTGAAGAGTAGGTGTTTTTTGGAATGTTTTTTCAAAATTCTAGATCAATGTTGTAGATCTCCATTGTTTTCAAGTACAAGCAGTGATTGTTACATCAGCATTAGAATGTTCAGTTAATGGGGAATTCCACCGAAAAATTATGTATTATTTGTAGGAAAGTAGCTCCCCTCCTGATTAAAATGAGCTTTCAGCCAACTCTCCACCTGTAGTGAAAGCACAGATATAGCCACAAACTACTGTGCATGTACCAGGTACCTGTTTTACTGTGAACTACAATGGCAGAGCGCTTACAGTTTATGGGCGGTGTCAGACAACGCCAGCATGGCCGGGTCTACAGGGGTGCATAAGGGTGCATTGCACTCTTAAATGAACGTTGTGCATCCTCATTCCCTGCCAGACAGTAACACTAACATTACTGTGCATTAAATGAACGTTGTGCATCCTCATTCCCTGCCAGACAGTAACACTAACATTACTGTGCATTAAATGAACGTTGTGTATCCTCATTTCCTGCCAGACAGTAACACTAACATTTCTGTGCATTAAATTAACGTCGTGTATCCTCATTTCCTGCCAGACAGTAACACTAACATTTCTGTGCATTAAATGAACGTTGTGCATCCTCATTCCCTGCCAGACAGTAACACAAACATTTCTGTGCATTAAATGAACGTCGTGCATCCTCATTTCCTGCCAGACAGTAACGCTAACATTTCTGTGCATTAAATGAATGTCGTGCATCCTCATTCCCTGCCAGACGGTAACACTAACATTTCTGTGCATTAAATGAACATTGTGCATCCTCATTTCCTGCCAGACAGTAACACGACCATTTCTGTGCATTAAATGAACGTCGTGTATCCTCATTTCCTGCCAGACAGTAACACAAACATTTCTGTGCATTAAATGAACGTCGTGTATCCTCATTTCCTGCCAGACAGTAACACTAACATTTCTGTGCATTAAATGAATGTCGTGCATCCTCATTTCCTGCCAGACAGTAACACTAACATTTGTGTGCATTAAATGAATGTTGTGCAACCTCATTTCCTGCCAGACAGTAACACTAACATTTCTGTGCATTAAATTAACGTTGTGCATCCTCATTTCCTGCCACAGTAACACAAACATTTCTGTGCATTAAATGAACGTTGTGCATCCTCATTTCCTGCCACAGTAACACAAACATTTCTGTGCATTAAATGAATGTTGTGTATCCTCATTTCCTGCCAGACAGTAACACGACCATTTATGTGCATTAAATGAACGTCGTATATCCTCATTTCCTGCCAGACGCTGCTGCACAGCATTCATTTCCTGCACGCTGCTGCACGGCATTCTTTGATCGTGCCTCACACGCTTGTCAAGTGCCATTTGATTGGTGTGTGAGTATTACAGAAAGAGAGCATGACCTTTACGTTGATTTGAGTATGCTGCTAATTAGCAATAGTGCTGCTGTACACATAACCACCTTGCGAAAATGGATATTCGGAAATGGGTTCAGAACAAAAACCCGGCCAGGACTACTGTATCGTCCTGCTCTTACCTCGGTATGAAGATTAAAAGAAAGAAGATCCAATAAAGTACACTATTTCTACTGAACAAGGTGATCCCAATTTTTGGTTAGCATAACATTCTTTTAGAAAATTAGCTAGTTTTAAATGTAAGATTGCTGGTTCCCAAAAGCTAGTATACTGTTAAGTTAACGAGCAAGCTAGCTAATACTTAACCCTCTGTCATATCGAAACTGTTTACTGTGCTTTGATATTCTTTCATTGTTGCTTATTTTGTATCCAAGGAATTAATACAGGGCCATGACTGAATACGATCCCTGTTCATTGGCCCCTTTCCACTCAGACCCCTGTCTACTATGGGCCCTGTCCCCTCACTTTGCAAGCAGTGTGGGAAAGAAATCCTGCAAAACTCTTTCCAAACTAGTGAGGAATTTTTTTATTTATTATTGAGAATATCAGTTTACATATAACGATGGTTATAAAGTGTAGATTATGAATGAAGATAGAATTAACGAAAATAAAAAGAGAGTATTTTGTAATATGTTCCGCTCTTGTACTACAAGTTTGAGTTTTTACTTCCGGTTCACTTCCCGAAATTGTCGGATGAGTGCAGTTCTGTGGATGAGTGTGCTCCTGAATCCCCTCAACAAAACCCCGGAAATAAGGGTTTCATCCTGGGATTTTAAGTGCCCCCATTTGTGAGAAAAAGCCGCCCACTCAAAAGCTTTTTGACAAAGTGGTTAAGGGATCATATTCAGTCACGGCCCAGGAGTCCACACTACACAAATTTCCAAAATCACTTCTGCAGCTACATAAACCTCCAGATTTTAGGCTACAAACAGAAGCTTTAGGCTATGTTGAAACCCATAACGCATCCTGTAATCTTTCTCCCATAGTAGACCAACATTTTGAACCGTTTCGAATTGATACGAAAGAGGTGAGATCAGTTGGCGATTGTTGTTTTTAAAAAAGTATATTCAACTGCCATACTCAATATTAGGCAAGTGCGCTCATTCGGACCATAGAAAAATATTCGGACACGGCCTGCAAGTTTGGTCAATGCATCTTTCGGATAGCATTATGATGTATACCTCTACTAAAATTTTAATTATATGCGGATATCTCAGTTCAGAAATTAGTTTAGCCTTGATCTGTTAAATAAGGTTAATGTTGTTTTTCGGTGGAATTACCCTTTAAGAACATTATAATCACGTATTTGTGATCTTAAACCAATCAGAACATTCTAATCTCAATGTAACCCAAAGAACAGAAATAATACAAAAGCCAAACCTGGCCAAAGCCCGTACCTGATGCTGTGGGTAGGGGTGGAGGAGGAGGTGGTGGTGGTGGAGGCGGGGGTGGTGGCGGGGGTTCGGGGGCCGCAACTGGGAGGTCGCCAATGCATCTGGATGCCAAAGCCGGCTGGCCCATGCCGCCTAGGGAGTACCCGGCGGTGCCCATGCCTCCGCCCAGGCCTCCACTCGCTCCGCCCCCACCACCAGCTCCGCCCCCACGGCCCAGGGCCTCTATGGCGATGTCCCCGTCTGGCTTCTTGCTCAGGCGGATGGTGCCCTGCTGTTCCAGCTCATGCAGCCGCCGCTCGATGTTGTGCTGTCGCTGGAAGGCGGCGTCCTTCTCCTTGATCATCCGCCGCAGGGTCTGCACCTGCGTGCTGGTTGACTCGTACGTCTCCTGAGCCGCCACCAGAGGGAGACAAAGAGCGCCCGTGAAACCCCGGTGCCATGCGAGAGAGACGCAATGTTTTTTTTCATTCCGAAAAATATAAAAATTTTACATTTTGACATTACTTTCACAGCAAGGCGACGCCTCAAATGGCGGGTGGATGCTCACGGTTTTAAAAATACATCATAATGGAAAGGATGATGTCATGTTTGTATTTGGCCTTCCAACAATAAGAATAAAGAAAGCAAATGGATTAAAAAAATTGAAATAGCAGTAAAAGAAATGCTGTTTTTAGTAATGTGAGCAAAAGGGTTCTCAGGATTGTAACTAGCACTGATGCTGTACATAGTGTGTTATGTAATCCATATTGAGGGTATTTTCCTTTACAGTCGGACCTGCTAATGGTTCTGCACGCACCTTTATAGCGATCAGTTCCTTGTCCTTATGGAGGAGCTGCTTTTCCAGGTCGGCCACCTTCATGACCGTGTCATTCTCCAAATCCAGCAACTTCTCAGTTACCTGTCAGAGGATGGAGGGAGAGGAGGAGGAGGAAAAAAGATGAGGAGGGAAGAAGGCATTCACGTAGAAGGGAAGAGAGTTGAGAGGCAAGAGGAGATGGAAGGAGGGCGAAGAAAGGGAGGAGGCAAATTTAAAAAAAATGGATGCAGGGCCAGCGCTCTAATGCCAGCTTCCACTCTCTTCTCTCACTCCCTCTCTCTCTCTCTCTCTCTCTCTCTCTCTGCTGCATCAATAAGAAATTAGATATGCCCAGCAGAATGACACAGCAAACACAGGAGAAGTGAAAGCCTGCCTTCAGCCCCGGAAATGGAAAGCAAACTGTCTGGAATTTACCCCCCCCGGTTATCCACCGGTTATTCCTGTACCCTGAGAGAGACGGGATGGGGGGGCAAAAATTGTCTGCTGACCTTTGACCTTTCAATTTACAGGGACACAGGACAGAGATGGGGAGAGAGAGAAAGACAGAGAGGGAGAGAGAGATAGTGAGAGAGTCTGCAGACAGAGAATCCATCTGATTGTGGGGTCGCGTTAGGCCGGCAATTGCCGGTTTTGACCAATTTTTTTATGACAAAGGCCAGAAAATGTAATTCCCTCCAGACATGCAGGCCGATAAAAAAACAAAAACTTTTTAAAATTTTGCAATATAGGCCTATTTCTCCCAATTTAGTAGCCAATTGAACCCCTATTCTAATTCAATTCCCCCCATGTAGCAACCGCTTGAGAACCACCGCTATACAACCCTGTCAGCCGGTAGTAGGAAGGAGGGCGCCACGTCCTCTACAGGGCGCGACTCCTCGAGCTCCTGACCGTGATTCCAACTCACCCAGGGCCATTTTGTGCGCAGCGATTCTCTCCGAGCCCCTCCCCCCACCCGGAAGCAGCCGCCAATTGGCGCTTCCACAGGGCACCGGCCACGCTCGGATATGGCAGGACCGGGGCGCGAACCCCGATCCTCGGAGTACAACTGCGCTGACTGAAAGTCAGCGCTCTTACCGTTGTACCACCGCGGTCCCCGCAATATAGCAATTTAACATATTTATTCTCAAAACCACAGCAATTTATCATTAGGCCTATTATCACCGCAAATCAGACAATGCTACTCTCTGTCCCTCGGCCCTCTGCGGAGCTTGCAGTGACATAAGACGTAACGTCTAGACTAGCAAGCGTGGTGTAGCTGCTTGCGAGCTAGCATTCAATAATGGCTAAACAATCTTCTCTTAGTGCATATTTCGGACTAACACGAATAGAAATAATGAAATGCAGGCTAGATTAGCTGACCCAGAGCCAGAAGTGGAAGTTCCCCCTGCACTGCCTGCAGGTAACAAAACGAGAGGTTTCAGGACTGAATGGAAAGAGAAATACACGTGGTTAAGATGCGAAAATCTGGTCTGACTTTCCCGAAAGCGTTGTTCGTTAAGGTTAGGTCGGATCCCAATTGTCACGTGTCGTTGCTGGCTCTTATTTTATACCATCTTCCGCAACCCTGTAATTTGCCTTGGAGTAAAGAAATGTTAAAATCGTTATTCAAACTGATGTTATTGCTCGTTATTCTGTGTTCTAATAAACTAATGATGCAAAATCAAGACAGCTTCTTTTGTTGAGAAAACATTACGCACGCAGTCACGCACACCAAATGCGCAATTTTAATGGAATTCATCTGCTTGTGCAAGGCGAAGCTGTTATATAAAATTTTTATATTATTCCTTTATTTTCAAATAGTTTTCAGTCTAAAATATAATACTATGCTGTAACATATGTTGTTAGGCTACATCATTAAATGCACCTGTCTGTCATTCATGCATTGAAAATAGATACGGCCGTTTTTTTACCATATGTCCGACAAACTAATCATTCCGGACATTCTGGCCGGCAGTTTAAAATCCTAGCGCGACCTCTGTTGTGTGCCCCATCCACCGCAACAGTGTCATTTTGTGTGGCCTTGCGACAGGCAAACACGCCTGTGTGACACTGTGCCCAAACTCTGGGATGCGATCCTTACTGTTCAGGCCTTCTCTCTGAGTCTGGATACAGCAGGCCAGCCCTTTAAAACACCTGAGGTGATGTATAGCCCGAATCCACCAGGGTGGAATGGCTGCGCAGAACCACAATATGATTAATTCTGATATGTGACCCGCTCTGCAATAATGAGTCGGATGTCGCATAATGTTTACACGTACAGGGCGATTGAACGTTGTGGGGTGATTTTTATTCAGAAAAATAAAATGTGTTTTATTTGTTTGTTTTGATTCTTTTATATCCATATTCTCAGATAAAACCGAAAGAGGTATTTTGATTTAGATTCCTAAAGTTGTTTTATTAAAAGATTTTGTTTCAAGTTAATTCTTTTGTTTGCTGTGATGTGTAAAATTTGTGCGTTTTTGCCCCTCTTGTGATCGACTTTATATTCACCCCCGTTACATTTTTGGTATCAACCGAAAGCTGCAACCTTCCTGTGTCCAAATATGGGTCCAATATTGTGGTTTAAAAAGCTTGTTTTCTCTTATTTGGCTTTTTGACATTTGTGAAAAATCCATACCAAATCCATACCATAGAGTGCTCCAACATACACCAATTTGAAGCTTATTTTATGCTCTTTCAAGCCATATGAATAACTCCCTTTTTTGTTTTGGCCACATCAGACTAATTTTTGTAGAGCGGGTCACATATAATAACGTATCTGTACATCAACAGTTTCACATTAACTATGATTCCACTGGGCTTACAGGCAGTGAGAGAAAGAATGACAGAGAGAGAGAGAGAAGGACATAGCACCACCGTGTGGATGGAGGTCTTACATGAGAGAGGTGCTCTTCCAGCTCCTCCACCTTCTCCAGGGCCACGTTCTTCGTCTCGGCGTCCTCCAGCAGCCCCCCCACATCAAACACGTTGTCCAGGTAGGCCTGGATCTGCACCTGAAGCTTGTCGCTCTCCGTATTTCTGGATTTCTGCAAGGGGAGGTAAAGACGCAGACACTCTGATTTGAACCAATCACAGTGCTCCAGCTACAGTGAGCAAGATCATGTGATTGGTTTGTATCTGTCAGCTCCAGCCATTACACTGGCGCATATTTGAGTCCACTTCATCAAAAAGCTTTTGAGTGGGCAACTTTTTCTCACAAATGGGGGCACTTCAAATACCAGGATGAACCCCTTATTTCCAGGGTTTTGTTGAGGGAATTCAGGAGCACACTCATCTGCAGAACGGTGCACTCATCCGACAATTTCAGTAAGTAACCCGGAAGTAAAAACGTAAAAGACATATGCATATCTATGGTACAAGATACATATTACAAACTACTCTTTTTTTATTTTTGTTAATTCTATCTTCATTCATAATCTACACTTTGTAACAATCGTCATATGCTAACTGATTAATATTCTAATAAAAAATATATATATATATTACGAACTACTTCCTCACTAGGTTGGAAAGAGTTTTGCAAGATTACTTTCACCCACTGCTTGCATAGTAGACAGGGGTCTGAGTGGACAGGGGACAGTGGACAGGGAACAGGGGTCGTATTCGGACACAGCCACTGTTCATGAAGCATAGATCTTCCACCACCAGGGTAGGCTTTTTCTTGTCCTCCTGGCCACTGTGTGGCACCAGTACTTTTTAAAAATCTATTTTATCTCTGACTTGAGCTTTTGTTGTTTTTTTCAACCTTAACAAACTTTTTATATTTGATGTTCATAATGTTCTAAATGTGTCATATTTACAAAAAATGTTACATTTGTTTTCCTGACAATATAAATTTGGATAATTTTTTTTTACAACAAATATTTCTATAACAAAGATTTTTACTGCCTCTCCTCCCATTTTCTCTCCCCTTGGAGCTGCCCAATCGCATATGCAGGAGAGTATAGACGAGCATGTGCGCTCCACGGAGCACATCATGTCACCAGCTGCTTCTTTTCACACTCGCAGCCCATAGACACAGAAAAAGACACTTCACTCGTAAGCAGACCGCAGCTGCCCTTTCAACCAGCAGGGGTCGCTATTAGATGCAGATTCTGAATCATCCCTAACCCTGGCGCAATGTTACCGCCACTTATGTTTCGCCCTGCAGGGCTGCTAGCCATAGTCGACACTGGCACTATCGGCACTCGATCGCGGACTGTGGGGCCCACCCATGCATTAGAACAGTGATTCAACAAGCATCACCCAGCCACCCAGCAGCCCCACATTTAAAGCTTTTATGAACCATCCTTATTTTGTGTGGCGGCAAATGGCGTTACACAGATCACAAAGCCAAACAAAAGGGAAAAACAGTGGCTGCTGTTTTGCTGCTTAATTAGCTTATTCGATACAAACAGCTCATTGGCTTCTTTAATGTGTGGGCGGGGAATGTTGACCTTACCTCCAGGAACTCGTCTAAGCCCAGTTTGGTGAACTCATATTGCAGGTGGACTCGAAAGTTCATGTCCTCCACCGAATGGACCACAATATTGATGAACTGCATGCAGGCAACCTGGGAGACACACACACACACACACACACACACACACACACACACACACACACACACACACACACACACACACACAAACACCCATCCACAGAATATATTGAATATCAAAAATGCATGTCTATAGGCTGTAAGACAGAATTCCAGTCCCTAAAATAGAAAATTTTAAGTGCCAAATTCCAAGGTTCCTCACCATGAAGTCAATGTTTACATCCTCACAGCGGAAGTAATCCATTAGTTTCTCAAAGCGATGCTTCTCCTTGCACACCTGAGAGAGAAAAGGGCAGCGGGTGTCACACCTGTCACCCTAAATCTCTACCATGCCATAGGCCAAGCGGCTAAATCTCTGCCAAGCCATTGGCCACCAATCTAGCATCTTGGTACATTGAGGAACAGTCATTCTATGTGCGTTTGTTGGTCATGTTGATGGCATAATTGTCTTTGGAGGATTGCCAGATTCAGTGGCTCTAGAATGAAAGGGAAACTCATGAACCCCACATTAATAGCCGATGACTCAAATTAACCCTAATTACAGCAGGTCATGGGAAGCTGAAAGAGAGAAACTAAACAGACCAATCTCTTTCTCTCTCTCTGCCTTTCCCGCACTCACACACACACACACACAGACACACACACACACACACACAGACACACACATAACACATAACAAATGGTCCACCGTCTGGCTGTTTTTACCTCCTTGATTGGCTATCGTGGCTCCAAGGAGCTTTGGTGGTGGACTAATCTCACTGTCTGTCTGGCACCTGGGCCTGGTTCCTTTGAGAAAACCCCTCAAATGTTTTCTTAAGGTAACGGTATTTCTTAAGTATTTTTATGTATCACGTTACAGTAAAAACAGAGGAATCCCCACATTACCATGAGGATGGTTTGGATTTCTAACAAGGTACGAGATAAACGGATTCAGTAACATCACCTTTAGCCAGTTAACAAACAACAGTAAAAGTTCCAAATTGGTCAGCAGAGGAAAAATAATATTAGAAGAATTCTAGTTAACGAACATTAACTATGATTTAAAGTAACATTTGGTAATTTAACGTTAGCTAGCAAGTAATATGTAACTAATGTTGGCTATAGCTAACGTTAATGTCATAGTCTTAGCGATTCCCTCTTGCAGCTATCTACATTGGCACATAAAGTTATGTTGTCGGTGCAGTAAATAACTACTGGGCTACTATATCGGAGACACCTAAAGTTTTATGCAACCGGCCCCAGGTCTTTATAGGGTCACTGTCCTAAACCTGGTCTTTATATGGTCACTGTCCTAAACCTGGTCTTTATGCAGTCACCTGGTTGTGATGCACTTGCAGAATGAACACAATCACTGTCAGAATATATGAATCATTATTAATCACATTATGATTAACATGATTCCATAAGTAATGCTACTGTTTTAAACATGATTTAGCTCAAGGAAATCAGCTGCAGACGAGTGATCCTCCCTAAAACTGGAGAGCTCATTGATCACTCATTGATTCAAGCAGGTAATCAGCTCCCTCTTTCCTGTGATACCCGCCAATCGGCCACCGCCAATGTCATCACACAGCAGAACCGGGCACAGCCAAGACTGGAACCCACAACTCCCAAATCGCAAGGGCATCACTTTCAGGCAGGCTCTCGGCCCAGCTGTGCCGGTGGGGAAGGAGGGGAGTTACAACTTATGGGGCGGTGTGGTCAGGGCCCGTACCTCTTTGAAGTTATCAAACGCAGACAGAATGATCTCGTGTCCTCCCCTGACCAGACACACGGCAGCCAGCAGCTCCAGCACCAGAGCTTTCGTCCTATAAAAAGAATAAATAAAACCAAGCAGCAGGTATGAGAAAAACGCTGCTCAGCGATGGTGTAACAGGAGAGTGATTACAGACAATTTACACAAAGAATCTCCAATTACACACAAAGTCTAGGGGAGAGGTAAGCCACACAGACAGCCTGGTATATATGTGTGTTGGGTGGGTGGGTGTGGGCGGGTTCATTCTTAAGCAGGTCTGTTATATATGTGTGTGTGGGGGGGGTCATTCTAAAGCAGGTCTGTTATATATGTGTGTGGGTTGGTGTGGGCGGGTTCATTCTTAAGCAGGTCCGTTATATATGTGTGTGGGGTGGGTTTGTGTGTGGGGGGGGTTCATTCTAAAGCAGGTCTGTTATATATGTGTGTGGGTTTGTGTGGGGGGGTGTTCATTCTAAAGCAGGTCTGTTATATATGTGTGTGGGTTTGTGTGGGGGGGGTTCATTCTAAAGCAGGTCTGTTATATATGTGTGTGGGTTTGTGTGGGGTGGGGGTCCTTCTAAAGCAGGTCTGTTATATATGTGTGTGGGTTTGTGTGGGGGGGGGTTCATTCTAAAGCAGGTCTGTTATATATGTGGTTCATTCTAAAGCAGGTCTGTTATATATGTGTGTGTGGGGGGGGGTTCATTCTAAAGCAGGTCTGTTATATATGTGTGTGGGGTGGGTAGGGGTGGGGGGGGGTTCATTCTTAAGCAGGTCTGTTATATATGTGTGTGGGGTGGGTAGGTGTGGGGGGGTTCATTCTTAAGCAGGTCTGTTATATATGTGTGTGGGTTTGTGTGTGTGGGGGGGGAGGTTCATTCTAAAGCAGGTCTGTTATATATGTGTGGGGGTTGGGGTGGGGGGGGGTTAATTCTAAAGCAGGTCTGTTATATATGTGTGTGGGGTGGGTAGGTGTGGGGGGTTCATTCTTAAGCAGGTCTGTTATATATGTGTGTGGGGTGGGTAGGTGTGGGGGGTTCATTCTTAAGCAGGTCTGTTATATATGTGTGTGGGGTGGGTAGGTGTGGGGAGTTCATTCTTAAGCAGGTCTGTTATATATGTGTGTGGGGTGGGTAGGTGTGGGGGGGGTTCATTCTTAAGCAGGTCTGTTATATATGTGTGTGGGTTTGTGTGTGTGGGGGGGTTCATTCTAAAGCAGGTCTGTTATATATGTGTGTTGGGTGGGTGTGGGGGGGGGTTCATTCTTAAGCAGGTCTGTTATATATATGTGTGTGGGGTGGGTGGGTGTGGGGGGGTTCATTCTTAAGCAGGTTCGTTATATATGTGTGTGGGTTTGTGTGTGTGGGGGGGGGGTTCATTCTAAAGCAGGTCTGTTATATATGTGTGTTGGGTGGGTGTGGGGGGGGGGGTAAATTCTAAAGCAGGTCTGTTATATATGTGTGTGGGGTGGGTAGGTGTGGGGGGAGGGTTCATTCTAAAGCAGGTCTGTTATATATGTGTGTGGGGTGGGTTTGTGTGGGGGGGGGGTTCATTCTAAAGCAGGTCCGTTATATATGTGTGTTGGGTGGGGTCTGTTATATATGTGTGTGGGTTGGTGTGGGCGGGTTCATTCTTAAGCAGGTCCGTTATATATGTGTGTGGGGTGGGTAGGTGTGGGGGGGGTTCATTCTAAAGCAGGTCTGTTATATATGTGTGTGGGTTGGTGTGGGGGGGTTCATTCTTAAGCAGGTCTGTTATATATGTGTGTGGGTTTGTGTGTGGGGGGTTCATTCTAAAGCAGGTCTGTTATATATGTGTGTGGGGTGGGTAGGTGTGGGGGGGGTTCATTCTTAAGCAGGTCTGTTATATATGTGTGTGGGTTTGTGTGTGGGTGGGGGGGGTTCATTCTAAAGCAGGTCTGTTATATATGTGTGTGGGTTTGTGTGGGGGGGGTTCATTCTAAAGCAGGTCTGTTATATATGTGTGTGGGGTGGGGTGTGGGGGGGGTTCATTCTTAAGCAGGTCTGTTATATATGTGTGTGGGGTGGGTGGGTGTGGGGGGGTTCATTCTAAAGCAGGTCTGTTATATATGTGTGTGGGGTGGGTTGGTGTGGGGGGGTTCATTCTTAAGCAGGTCTTTTATATATGTGTGTGTGGTGGGTGGGTGTGGGGGGGGGTTCATTCTTAAGCAGGTCTGTTATATATATGTGTGTGGGGTGGGTGGGTGTGGGGGGGTTCATTCTTAAGCAGGTCTGTTATATATGTGTGTGGGGTGGGTAGGTGTGGGGGGGTTCATTCTTAAGCAGGTCTGTTATATATGTGTGTGGGGTGGGTAGGTGTGGGGGGGTTTCATTCTAAAGCAGGTCTGTTATATATGTGTGGGTGGGGTGGGTAGGTGTGGGGGGGGGTTCATTATAAAGCAGGTCTGTTATATATATGTGTGTGGGGTGGGTTGGTGTGGGGGGGTTCATTCTTAAGCAGGTCTGTTATATATGTGTGTTGGGTGGGTTCATTCTAAAGCAGGTCTGTTATATATGTGTGTGGGGTGGGTTGGTGTGGGGGGGTTCATTCTTAAGCAGGTCTGTTATATATGTGTGTGTGGTGGGTGGTGGGGTCATTCTGTTATACCCTGTGGGGGGTTCAGACTTGTTATACCCTGATCTGTTCCCTCAGATTAGTGTTGTGAGAGTGTGTCCTATGAATGACGACCAGATTTGAACCCATCCTGGTGTTCTGCATTTGAATCTGTGATTGACAGTTCAGGTAGCTCCGCCCATTCCAGGGGGTTTATGTCATAGAGCAGACTCGGCTCTCACCTGGAGTTCTTGTTGTTCAGGCTAAGTGCGATTTCGTTAACGGCGTGGGCATGGGACATAACCAGGTTGAATCCGTACTAGAATGGGTGGGGGAAAATTAACAGTCCTAAGAAAAACAGGTCATGGTGCAAATTTATCAAATAATTTATAGCAAAACCACTTAACAGTTATGGATAAATACTTAAATACTCTACGACAACAAAAACAAACACCATGTACTTTGTGTGGTCACTATTTCTTTCAATTTACTAAATTTCCAACTACAAACATGTGGATCAGAGATCAAGAGCCGCTGTGATTTTGGAGTGACAGTTCATCCAAGATCCACAGGGGGGAGCTGTGAAACGTAATGGTGTCCGGGGGCCTGTTTACCTGGTAGTTCATGATGGCCCGTAAGCACATGATGCACACATGCACATCGTCCTTCTGGCTGATCAGCCTGGAGTTCTTGATGGTCTTGCTGTTGGTCATCGTGTTGTAGCTGTGAAAGAAGACATGTTAACAACAGACTAGCGGTTTATCCAAGGAGAATCCCACATGCAGGGCCTGTTAAACGTTGATCCCCCACTGAAATGGATAGGTCAGAGGAAGAGAACGGACAAGCAATGAATCAATGGATGGACTTCCCCGGCAAGCCAGGGTTCAACTGAGAAAAAAGGAAAAACATGATAAAATTACAAATTTATCTTAGGATGTGTCCACTAAAGATGGCAGACACTGACACGCTTTAAATTAAGTTTTTAAATACACATTTCTTCATATTTGTACAAGTTAATTTTCTCAATTTTTTTGGAAGCTGTGCTACACTGGAACAAGATTGCAGTGTTTCTCTTATGGGTGGATGAACCTTGTCGCACAGTTTGTAACCACTAAGTTTATTTTTCTTTCTAATAGCCTGAGCTCTCTATCTCACTGTGCCTTTCGAAACCAGGAAGTGCCCTTTCTGTCACACGCGGACGCTCGCCTGACCCTGGCTCTCCGCAGAACCGACGGGATCACAGCAAGCGCCCGTGTGGTTACTGATGTATGCTGGGAAACTGCTGCAGACAGTGTCTGTCTGAGTGTGTGTGAGGGTGAGAGAAAAAGAGAGGTAAAACATTTCCTGCCCTAGCCACCAAACTGTGGTGTCATAGATCTCTTGACAAAAACGGAAAATAGGTTTCATTTAGGCTCATCTTCTATAGCATCACCTGCAGAGAGACTTCCTGTTAAAAACCTTTTGTATGACCTTATTTATGAGCTTAGCAGATTCCCCACCCATAGCCAATTATACAGCTTGTATTTTAACAAACTGTGTTTTTTGACTGAAGCATTCAGGTTGTGTTGTGCTTGTCACTCAAGGGTGCAATGGGTACAAATGAAACCAGAAACCTTTACAGTAATATCATAACCTGTTCGTAATCATTCATAACCATAAACTGCAATAAAATTCCACCTTTCATGATCTGAGCATGTGATTGGCTGAACTGTTTTTCATAGTTTTGCATGAGCATAATGGCTGTGGAATGGAGTTTGGGGGCGGGGGAGTCAGCTTCACGCTGCAGGATCAAAGGTGGGGAGGGGCAACAAACTCCGACCGCCTCAGATAAAAATTACACACGTCCCAAAAACTGCATGAAGGCAACACTCATCGGCTACTCCCTCCCTCAACATGCACAGGCCTCCCCTGACTGGACAGGGAGGGGGTGGTGCGGGGGTTAACGCAGGGCAAGCAGCAGCAGCGCAGGGGGCAAGGCATGGCATGCAGTACGTACCGGAGCACAGACTGGCGCGCGGAGCGGGTGAGCGTGTTGCAGAAGGCCTGGCCATCGCTCTGGTGCAGTTCCTCCATGGACCTGCTCCAGGACTTGGCCCTCTCCAGAAAGCCCTCCTCACCCTTTTCCAGCCCCTCAAAATCCAACCTGCAATCCCGCCGCGGAAAAAGGGCGGACACACAGACACGGACAGAGCGGGGGAACGGGGATTGGTTAGGAAACATAGCGCGGCAAAAAGGGGCGGGGTCCCATGTGCCAATTACAGCAGAGGCTGGCTAAGTATCACAGAGATGTGACGCAGGTTTAGTACAGCACAGCATCGACACAGCACTGCACAGTCTATGATACAACAGCACAGAATCAACACAGCACTGTGCAGTCCAACACAGTACAGAACAGCAAAGCACTGGAAGAATACAGAGCCAGACGACTTGCGTTATCCAACGCAAATGCTGAAGAAGCCAGTACGATCCTAATGGAAGCCACAGGTTTATATAAACTGTGCTTTCTCTAAAGCTGTTGCTCAGCTCAGACTGCTGTTCTGACCTGAGCTCCTGACCATAGTCTGACTAACAAGGCCCTCTGGCCAAAGGGTAAACCACCAAACTCAAACATCCCAAAATGTGCAGTGCCCCTGGACGCGGTGCAGGTACTCACATGACAGCACACTGGGCGAAAGACAGGTACTCCACCAGCACGTCAAGGCCTCTGTTCTCATCGTTCAGGAACTCTCTAACCCATCTGTGGGGAAGATGCAGGTGTGAGCACACAAGCCACAGGACGGCCACCCCCAACATAGATAGAGGTGTCAATCAACTCATAAAACTCGTTTTCAAGATTTGCCAATGGGGTAAGAAAATTTCCATAGTCAAGCCAATTTTAACTTTTAAAACAAGCTCATATTTTCATATTTGAGAGAAAAATAAGATTTTAAGTCTCATTATAAAACTTAAATTTTTTTGCAGTGAGCTGGCAGAAACAGAACAAAACACACAAAACACCCCCCCCACACTCACACTGCAGGCAAAAGCCCCACCCGAGCTGAGAGTGCCCACCAGCCTCAAGAGTGGATCCCCCCCCCCCAACCCCCAGCACAGTTCAGTAACACCCAGGTGAGATACGGCCTCCCCCTGCTGGAGGTGGAACTGACTGAGGTGAGAGAACAGGTGCTGCCTCAGGTCCCGCCCCCCACACCGGATAGGCCAGGACACAGCTGAAAGCCTCAGTGTAGAAGCTAAAGTGACAGGAGGATATCAGTGTCCCCCTCCACCACCTTAATCAATCAACAGCCTAAAAATTCTCACTTCTGGAGACCAGAACACAATAACAGTAGAAGATGAGTCCATCTGGCAGTTAGAAACATTCATTATTTTCATATTTTGTGCAACAGCAAACATCTAATCTGAAAATGACAAAGAACAAAACAACAAACCCAAAAGAAGACAATTTATTTGACCCAGATTGCCTGATTTTAAGAAAAGAACTAAAACATTATCAATCCAAAAGCAAAGAGATCCATTCAGGGCGGATTTACGACTTAATTACTGTGAGACCTTGAAACTCTACAAACACACGCTCAGAACTAAAGAATCACAATATGCCCAAAAGCAAATAACACTAATCGAGGAGTCCATAAACACAGTTTCTGGAAACATTGGGGAAAAAATTTAGTAAATCAAAAACAGATCCATTAGCCATCCAAATTGGGAGATATGCGGACAAACTGTTTTAAATCAACATACAAAAGTACACAACCTGATAAATTAAATCAAAACTCGATCCAAAAAAAAGGACACGGCATGATAAGTTTAATGTGTACGACCAACACGTGCAGCGTTAAGTGTCTTCGCTCAAGTGCGGGGTTTTAGACAGAAAAGTATTTTACCTCTAGCCTAAATAAATGGCCTCTACATTAGACTAATCTCCAGCCTCTGGCCTAACAATCCATCGTGCAGATGATACTGTTCTGCTATCAGTTTACAGTTTATCATTTTTCTGTAAATATCTGTTAAAAATCTGTGTTGTCATGCCAATAAAGCAATTTGAATTTCAGAGTAGGGGGGTGGGGGTGGTGAAAGACATATGGCTGAACGGATGAGTGTGGAAACCCCCAGCACCCCTCCCCCACCCTCCCAAAAAATAAAAAAGAAAGAGGCAGAGGTTTGTGAGAAAAAAAAAACATCGGGAATGGGTGGAGAGGCAGGGGGAGGCCTCATGTCTTCAGTTTCCTGTCTACCACTGCCAATCCCTCCCAATCCCTCTCTCTCCCTCTCTCTTTCTCTCTGCTCTCTCCACCTTCATCTCTCTGCTCTCTCTGTTCCTTTATTGTCCTGTCTGAGAGTTACTCTATTTTGGATCACCTTGGCGATCTGAGTAATAACACATGGGATGGGGGCAGTGGGGGGCTCTGGGTCAGAGTTTGGACAAGCACAATAAACAGCTTGGCTTGTAAGAACTCAGTCATTCCTCTCCTGTGTGTGTGTGTGCATGCGTGTGTGTGTGTGTGTGTGTGTGTGTGTGTGGGCGCATGAGACTCTTGCGTATGACTAAACGCTCACCATAAAGGGACACACCCAGACGAACCTGGCTTTCACACAGATATAACGGGATTAAAACAGCACTTCTACCGCCCAGCTGATTCAGACAGGGAGGGAAAATGAGAGGAAAGGTGTGTGTGTGTGTGTGTGTGTGTGTGCATGTGTGAGTGTGTAGTTGATTGAGTGTATGTGTAGGTGAGCTTGTGTGTTTGAGTGTGTTTAAATGTGTGTGTTTGCATGTGTAGACATACAGTATGTGTACTGGTGTGAGTTTTTGTGAGTGTTTACAGTATTTGTGCTTGTGTGATTATGTTAGGATGACCGTATGTGTGCGTGTCTTTCTGCTTGTGTGACTATGTTAGGATAACCGGATGTCTATATGTGTGTGTTTGTGCTTGTGTGACTATGTTAGGATGACCAGATGTCTATGTGTGTGTGTTTGTGCTTGTGTGACTATGTTAGGATGACCGGATGTCCCGTTTTTCAGCGCCTTTTCACGTGCCCCGACTTATTCCGGGAAAAACTTGATTCGTCCTGTATTTCAGTGAGACCCCATTTGAATGGGTTTCTTGACTGTGAGTATGTACATGGTGTATGTACATGGTGTTCCAGGGAATCTGATCACCCTAGCCTATGTATATCTGTACATATTTGTGTGTGCCTACATGTTTTGAGTGAGTGAATGAGTGTATCAGTGAGATGGTTAATAAGTGAGTGAGTGAATGAGTGTGTGAGTCAGTGGGCCTCATTCATGAAACGTGAGCAGAACGAATTTGTGCGTATATTGTTCATATCAGCAATTTTGCCCGTATACAGTTTTTTTTGTATCTGAGATTTGTTAGTCCATATGCACAAACTTTACATCTGCTCAGGACCACAAGTACAACATTCGTAAATTAAAAATGCCGCTAAATGTAGCTTCAGAATGTCAATTAGAATATGAATTTATATCTATTTTCTCTTAAATTCACAAGACTAAATGTAGCCTTTGAAGTGCGTAATAATTATGCTTGTAAGCAAGCACTTTATACAAAGCCTATTAATCATTGTAGCCTATAAACTAATTACACCCATAACTTAATTAATGCTCCCAGTAGACAATTTGTCTGAATGAATTAAATTAAAATGTTATATGACGTTAAATATGCCAATTAAAACACGCATTTAACCAATTAATAAAATGAGCTATAAAATGGCATATAGGTCTGTAGCCAACACTGCAATGGCTGATCTTGTGCTGTTGGAGGAGCTATGACATGGCATCCTTTGGAGAGAATGCATCTCTAGCATCGCGCATATTTGTGGCTCAGAATGATGAATGGCCGCTTAGTCGTTTTCGGGTTTTTATGAAATTGACAACCTACCCAATGTTATCGCTGCCATAGACTGTACTGGACACATGTAGCATCAAGGCTCCATCCGAAGATACGTCAGCTTATATGAATAGAAAGTGCTATCACGTCAATGCACAGGTCAAATGTATTTCTCAACATCCAAATCAAATCGCTGTGTCAGAGTAGATTTATAACTAGCTCTTTCCAACACTAGGGGTTTGGGAATTTCAAACTACCAAAATGAAAATGATGACGAAATGAATAACATTTGATTTATTTCCAGGCTGCGAGAAAGACCGTAGCGCTTAGCAGATGGAAGCAATGCGCTCGTCCGATGCTGAAGTGCATGCGCCCGTCATTTACGATGAATCAGAATGTATGAACATACGCACGGAATACGAACAAATATGCCTTTCCCGCAAGGTTCGATGAATCCGAAAAATTTATGTACGAACTTGTTTCGTACATATATGTACCTTGCATATTTAGGAACGTTTCATGAATGAGGTCCAGTGAGTGTATCACTGGATGTCCGTATGAGTGATTTATGCCCCTTTCCCACACAAAACCCGGGAATGACACGGGATATTGAACGTGGGTTCCACCCACGTTTGACTCATTTACACCACATTATGGTCACGGGTAAGTCCCGGGTCATCGGCATTCACACAAGACCTGGGTCCTCAAGTTTACGTCTTTCAAGTTTACGTTACATTTTTTCCTGCTAATACAGCTAGTTTGGTAGCTAGCTGGCTAGTGGATACAATGTAGTTTGCTATTACACTGGCTTAACCCAGTATGTTAACTCCTTAATTGATAGCCCAGTGATCATCTCCAAATCTTGCAAATGTTTTTATCTAAAACTGTCACAAAATGTTTTAAGTAACGCTATTTGTTATTTAATAGGCTATTCGCCGTTACATAGGCTATTTACCTGCGACAACTGAGCAGTCCTCCTCTTGCATAAATCTAGCTGTGAATCTATATTTGAAAATGAGTTGTTTGGTTCTAATATACATTCACATGAATAGTCTACAGTTTCCATCATTTATATAAAAGTTTTGGCACATTGTTTCTGCACAAGTTAAGGACATGACGATGTCGAGAGTTGGCCAGATAACCGTAGAATAACCCGAGTCGCCCCTTTCACACCGAAGGCGAGCTATGTCCGATCCATGTAAATCCCGGGTCGTGAGCAGGGTTGCGGACCCCGGTCAGATAACACGGGTTGACCCTTTCACACCGAAGGCGAGCTATGTCCGATCCATGTAAATCCCGGGTCGTGAGCAGGGTTGCGGACCCCGGTCAGGTTTTACCCGGGTGGTTGCTTAGGTGTGAAAGGGGTGTTAGTGAGTGAGTGAGTGAACGTATGAGAGAGTGTGTGTTTCACGAGCTCCATTGTTGAATAGCCACTCTTCCTGTCCCACTGCTGAATACACACACCAGTCAGCTTCCTCTCCCCCCCTCTCTGGGCAGCACAGCCCTGAGCACAGCCCTGAGCACAGCCCTGGGCACAGACACAGGAGGGCGTTTCTTTCATAACCAAAAAACAAACAATACAGTCCATTTCCTCCTGGAGCTCCCATCCTGGGCAGGGCCTTCTCTCTCTCCCTCTTTCTCTCTCTCCCTCTCTCCCTCTCTCATACATATTGCCAAAGCATGAAAAAATACAACAAACAGAATAATCATAAACCGAATAAAAAACGTGTGTGTTTGTGTGTGTGTGTGTGTGTGTATGTTGACCTGTGTGCTCTCTCTCTCTCCCTACCTCTCTCTCTCTCTCCATTCTGCTGTCTCTGTCAATTTTCAATTCAATATGCTTTAATGGCATAAAATACATACATATATGAAAAACTGGAATATAAGAAAAAAACGATAGAAAGCATTTCAATAGAAAACAACTGCAGTTATAATATTTCCAAGTTGAACAGATAACACACATATTCTTGCTGTGTGGTTATGACTGTAACAGGCTAAAGCGGGCTGCGAGTGGGGCTGGGCTGTTGACCCTTCTCCCAGAAGGATTTGCAGCTTTTCCAGATTTGTCAGGGATGAAAATATGTTTAGAAATTTAGAAAGTTATATGATTTTGTGATTTCAGAATATTTCTCACAGTCTAGGAGGAAGTGCATCTCTGTCCCCACCTCTCCTGTCTTACAGTGACCCCATAAACGCTGTTCTTTGGCCTCTTAGTCTTTTTTTTGGTGTATTAGTCTTTTTTTTGCTTGGTATTTGTTTGTGTTGTTTTATAATTTTGTTGACTCTAATTTGTTGTGGGGTTATGGTGCTGTCCTGAGGCTGCTTGGTGTTAGTGGATGTTAGTGCTGTCAGTCTCAGGACCAGCTGGATGAGGGGAATTCTTTCTGGATTTATTGGCATTTCATTGCTTGATAATGATAGGAGGAATGATATTTGTTAAATGGTACCAGATTTTTAATGCCCTTTTTTGCATGTCAATTAGGAGTCGATATTAGCCTAATTCTGCACTGCATGCCTTGTTAGTTTTTTTTACGGACTTATAGGACATTTTTGCTGAAAATAAGTTTAATTGGGTCTTCGTCCCACATAGAATTTTTTTTTATATGTGAGCAGACCCCATACTTCACTGCCGTAGAATGCAATAGGTTGAATAACTAAGATATTTTTTGTAGCTCAAGCTTTGTCCTTAAGTTCATTCAGTACCATGTCAAAGCTTCTTATACACCTAGATAGGTACAGGATGTCCTGTGGTACACCGGTTGTTGTCTTGGGGTGAAGCAGTAAGTGTTTCCCTGACATCTGGGACTTTATTTAAATGGCATCATTTATGTTTTGGTCATGTTTACTGCCAGGGCACAGTTCTGGCAGATCCAGGCTGGGCTGGAGCCCTTGTTCAGTCAGCAGCATAGAGCATCTGCACAAAGCAGGGGTAGGCAACCCAGGTCCTGGAGCGCCAGAAACGGCTCTGGTTTTTGCTCCATCCAAACCAACAACTACATAACTGGATTAATTTCAATTGTAATGAATGCATGCGCTGGAGGCACTCAGCGTTTCACCATTCAGAATATTCAGACTCAGACTCTTAATAATCCATTAAACTCTTGAGGTCAAGCTCAAGTGGAACAAAAGCCAGAAACGTCACCAGCACTCCAGGACCAGGGTTGCCTACATCTGACGTAGAGCAAGAATTTCATTTCTTTGTCATTTAGTCTGAGCCCAGGAGCAGCAGACTGAAACAACAATGTTGCCAATTCATTGACATAAACGTTGTAATGTATTGGACACAAACTTCAGCCTCACTCCACACCCCTGGTGGAGGTCATTTGTCCTTTCATTGTGTATGTTGATTTTACTACAAAGTTTTACACCCAACACGAGCTTCAATAATTTTCTAAAACAATCCATAATTTCAAATTTAATTAAAGGTTTTCTTGAAATCTATGAAACAGACAATTTTGTTTTGCTTTGTTTACACATTTATTATTGTGTAAATATGGCCTGTTGTGTGGTATTTTGGTAAAAAGCCATTTTGACTTGCTCAAGTAATTGTGTGCATTTCTTACTTTAAAATAACACAAATACCTTGGTAATTGTTGGGATCGAATTTATCTCCAATCTTAAATATAGGGGATATTATTAGTCCTTGGTTCCAGATGTCAGAAGTAGAAGTAGCCCACACTCTCTCTCTTTCTCTCTGTCTGTCTCTCTCAATTTCTCTTTTTTCCTCCCTCTCTCTCGCGCTCTCCCCCTGTCCCACTCTCTCTCCCTTTCACCCCTTACCAGACCTTCAGCTCTACTGAGAGAGAGAGATATAAAGAGCGAGAGTCTGAGAAGGAGAGAGGTGAAGGAGGACAGGAACCCGAGGGAGGGGAAGGAGGAGAGACAGCATAAGGGATAGAGAGAAAAGGGAGAAAAAAATCAGAAGAAAAACACACAGAAAGAAAGATGGAGGAAGAGAGAGATATATACTCCACAAAAATGCCAGATATCCAGTAAACACACACCACTTTACTCTAGGCAGTATCAGCCTTGAACACACACTAAATCACACTTACCTTCCCTGTCAGGGAGACTCCGCCTGGCCTTGAAAGCATTTAAAACAAAGAGCTTACTACTGCAGTGAAGACAAGACTTTCCATAAAAAATATTTACAAATAAAAACAGCAGTGTCATCCACCTGCACACACTGGGCCTCATTCATGAAACGTTCGTGAATATGCACGTACATTTACGTACGAAACAAGTTAGTACGAAAACTTTACGCCGGATTCGTGAAACGTTCGTGAATATGCACGTACATTTACGTACGAAACAAGTTAGTACGAAAACTTTACGCCGGATTCGTGAAACGTTCGTGAATATGCACGTACATTTATGTATGAAACAAGTTCGTACGAAAACTTTACGCCGGATTCGTGAAACCGTGCGGGAAAGGCAGATTTGTTCATATTTCATGCATGTGTTCATACCATAGACTGTATAGAAATATGGAAAAAGTCACTGTGACGTCAACCGCTGCCTTCCCGCGGCCTCGTGGAGAAGCCCATGACCTGACCTTAACCAAACGCACCATTTTTCAAAACTATCTTGCAGTAAACTTCCTTAAGTTGCTTATGTTTTATAATATAACATTTAATTTCCTCCTCGATTTTACTGTGTCATTTATTCGCATTGAATGTGTGGTATTCGTCACATAATTAACGTTCATTCAGTTATCTTCCATTTATATTCAGCTAACATCAGCTAATTTGATTAGCTAGATAGCCTAGCAGCTGAGCTCGGTAGCCAAGCTTGACGCACTGCATCACCACACACGGACGAACATAAGATAATGCTATTGCCATGAACTATATTGATGGTCAATCAATCACAGATGTTATTTTGACAAGATTACTTTTATTATAAATGTCCCTAGCGCCACTAGAAAGGTAGCAAGCTGTCCCCATAGTCTCCACCACCGTCTTTTTGGCTAACCGCTAATAAACTTGATTGTGACAGAGCAGTCTGTCACGGTTTTCCGCAGCATGAAACCCCGTTCTGAAAATTGTTCCAGATAAAGTCGGCATTGTAGGTTAGTGGGTGCACACGCTAGCTAAAGCATAATAGCCTACATTACATCGTAGCTGGAATTAACTTTCATCTGCATCCTGTATCCTAATCACAAACATTGCAAACATTTACAAACGCAGACTCCGTATTATTTTCCGATAAATTATTTTTAAACATCCCAGTATTGAGTCAGTAGGCTAGAAACATTCTGCTAACACTTTGGCTCTATTCCCCGGCCATTTTTAAAATGTATAACCCTAACCCGGCAGGATATAACATGCAGGAAATGCAGAATCTCCTGTCACACAAACGGTTAGGGTTCAAGCCTTTCTGCATCTGACAAGCGTATTGCCTCCATCTGCCAAGCACTAGGCTACGGTCCTGGAAATAAATAAAATTATGAATTTATTAATTTTGTAATTGTTTTGGTGTTCTTTGCATGTGAGAGGTGGTTTGAAATCCCAGATTTCAAGTGATGGAAAGAGGTAGTTTCCTATAGGTAGGAATCTATACTCTGGCACAGTAAACAGCAAGTTGACGTATACCAATAAGCCAGCCGTCTCTCACCGCAGCGTTCTGCAAATGACTGAACTGGCTCGCAGAATTAAGCTGTCGTGGGTCCCACCAGGCAACTGGGCCAGGACGTTGAGCAACACATTTCGTATTACATATGAGCTGCACAGATGTGATAGCCCTTTCTATTCATATATGCAAACATATCTTCGGATGGAGCCTTGAGGCTACACTTGTGCAGAACAGTTACGGCACCAATAACATTGGGCAGGTTGGCAATTTCATAAAAACCCAAAAACGACTAACCAGCCATACATCACTCTCAGCCAACAAATAGCCTATGCGCGATCCGAAAGAGCCAACTTCTCCAACAGCACAAGATCAGCCATTGCAACGCTGGCTATACAGACCTGTAAGTCGTTTTATAGAAAATTTTGTTCAATGGTTAAATGTGTGTTTTAATTTGTATACTTAACGTCATATAACATTTGAATTCAATCAATTCAGAAATATAGTAGCCTTCTGGAAGCATTAATTAAGTTATGGGTCTAATTAAATAAATTCAAAGCCTAAAATTGATTAATAGGCTTAATCTAAAGCTTGCCATTTTACAGTCGTAATTATTACGTTTGCATTGCACTTCAAAAGCTACATTTAGCCTTACATTCTTGTGAATTTAACCTAAAATAGAAATACATTCATAGGCCTATCCTAATTCAGAAACTACGTTTAGCGACATTTTTAATTTACGGATGCAGTATGCATGACCCTGAGCAGGTGTAAATTTTGTTCGTATGTACGAACAAATCTGAGATACGAAAACCTTGATGAATGCCAAAATACGAACAAAATTGCTAATACGAACGATTTCAGTGCAATTTCATTCTGCTCATGTTTCATGAATGAGGGCCACTGTGTGGATGTTCAGATACACCATATGAGACATGCACCTAATCACAACCCTACATTCTGAATTTTGCAACAACAAAATTTTTTTTTTAATCTCACAAGTACAACAGAACACAAATAATTCCATTACAGCTGAATTAGACTGTTACCACTGATAATAACCATCAAAAAAGAAGACTAACTTTCTAGAAGCTTTAAAAACCAAGAGATAAACTCTGATAACAGTTCCCTCGTGGAGACAAATGGTTTTACAGACCATGTTTACGTTTGGAAAGCAACAATGCTGACTGTTCAGGGATCACTCAGGGATCAGCCAAAGGATCAGCGTATGGGTTACCCGATGTGATTGGTCCGCAAGTTTAGGGTTGTTTTATTTTACCCGATGCGATTGGACTGTAGGGTCAGGGGTTTTTTAATCTTACCCGATGTGATTTGTCCGCAAGGAAATCTCCAGCTCCCGCAACACTTTCGTGGATTCCTGGACCCGTCTGCGAAATTTCTGAAAACAAACCCCGCAGAAATCGAAGTGAGTTTGGGGGCAACAGAGTTTCACAACCCCCATCACAATGCATATAGTCACAGCAACAAGCCAAAATGCAATTAGAGAATAAAACACTGTATTTGAATGAGCAAAATATGGTTTTTTGAGCATAATAAGGCCACACATGCTCCGTTACGCAGCTTGATCAACAATAAATGATGGGCCTCATTTAAACTGATATCAAAATGGAAAGCGATAGCTTAAAGCGGATCACATGATCATGAGCAGAGCCACACCCTCACCTTGCGAGTGACACCTTGGTCCAGGTAGCACCGCAGTTTCTGAATGTAGGTGTGGGGTGGGTTCTTCACCTGAAACCTTTCCTGAAAAAACAGAGACAGAGTCTGAAATACGCAAACAAGAATGGCCTCATTTTCCTCTCGGAGGTGACAGCGCGTTGTAATCGCTGCAGCTGGTGTCGTGTCTAATCACGGCAGCAGGCATCGCGCAGGGCACTACCTGGTCACAGATAAGGTCCCACTTCTTCTCGTTGTCGTACTGGCGAAGGAGGCGGGCCTTGTCAGGGGGGAGGTTCATGGAGTTCTGAGAGAGAGAGAGAGAGAGACTTAAGTAAACATTGTGCTGAAGTTGCAGTTTCTGACCCAGCTGCATTTGCGTGCAAGGGCTCTTGGGCCCTTGACCCGTGAGGCCCGTGACCTCACTTCCTGTCAAATTATATCACCATGTCTCACTTCACAGCCTCCAAAACCTTCCCGTTACCACAGCTCTCTCCACCTTACAATATCTCATTCTGACGTGTCTGTACACACAGACGCTCTCTTGGGGTCCATTGTGTTTGTGTGGAAGGGCTCTTGGGCTCTTGACCCCTCAGGCCTTCACTTCCTGTGGCAGAAGGCGCTTGTGACCTCACTTCTTGTCACAAGATATCATCTTTTCTGCCTCCACTGCCTTCCAAATCAAATCTCAGCACAGATCATTCCATAAATCCCACTTGGGGTGTGCTTCTGCAGTTTGCTAGTCAAACAGGAGAGTCAGGATTTCAGCAGTGGAAAAACCACACTTAGACAAAAAAACACTGAAGGCAAATTAATCTGTTTAACGGTTTAAACAGTAAAATTGTGTACACCTGTCAAATCTGATGTACATATGCCACACAGCAGAACAATATCGAAAGAAAAAAACAGAATCCTATTTTAAACTATATAATGTAAAGCCACTTAAACACCACAATGAGGCTTCCTTAGTTTGTTGAGCTTAAAGATGGTAAATCACATGGGTTTGACTGATGGCTTCCAAGCATGCTGAGTCACACTGACATGTTACTTCAGAAAAAAGCTAGAGAGAGAGAGACGAGTCAAGGAGAGATAGAGAGGAATAAAGGGAGCGAGTGAGAGATATAGACAGGGGGAGAAAAAGGGGGTGAGGAAGAGAGATAGAGGCAAGTAGAGAGAGCAGGGGAGACAGAGATAGGGAGAGAGAGAGGAAGAGAAAGAGTGAAGGAGAGATAGAGAGAGGAAGAGACATAATCTAGGCTCCCTTCCATTTTCAGAGATGGAGAGAGCATTACTCTGACTGCACAGAACAACATTGCACCAGATTTCCATCTATTTCATCACACATCACTTCCCAGAAGAGATTATGGTAAAACAGTCTATATAAGATCCTACATAAGCCCTATGTAAGTACTGACTTAAACCTTTGTAAGCACTACATGAACAATAATAAACACGTATGATTACTGGCTACTGACACCATGACATTCTGTTTTGGTGTGTCATTGTGATGTAATTTATTATGCAGATAAAAACAGCATATCCTATTACAGTGATTGATGGTGATTATAAATGATTGCTCATGCCATCCTTATGAAGGCTTTGTGGCACTCTTATGTAGACCCTTCACAGAAAGGTGTTACTAAGGTTACCAACAGATAAGGTTAATGAACATATGAGTCGCTGGGAAAATGAGACACACAGCCATTCAACTTGTGAGTGAGCACTTTATGAGTGAATCAGCCGGGTTGTAAAGTGTGACCTCACTTCCTTAGCAACTGCTTGGTGACAGCTCCTCCAGAGCTCCACCTCCCTGACTTTCTCCTCTCATGATTTCTGGTTTTACATGGATGCTAGCTGTATGAATTAATTAAGCTTCTACATTAGCACAAGTTATCTTACTTAGTACTTTCTCATCTGGCAAATTCTGACTGGGGCCTCATTTATAAAATCTTCTTATGCAGCTGCGTAGTAAAGGGGTGAATATTCTGAAATCACGCTATTTTCCCTTCAAAATAAAAAAACTATGTGAAAATGATTTAATCTGTGATTAAAATAAGCTTGTAAACGCCCACAGTTTCATCAAAAAAGCGTGACATGACCTTGCAAACAGGTATGGAGAAGTTTATGGAGTTAGCCAAGGTAGCCTATGATTTAAAAAAAGCTGATGCGGCGTATGGTGGCGATGTTATTATACTTTTAAAAAATTTGATAATCGTAGATATGGCTTATCACCCAGTCCTACCTAGAAGTATATTTTTTCATTTAAATTCAAATCAGCTTGGATTAAATACATTTTTTACTTTACTATTTTGTATAGTAGCCTAACATTTGCACATTGTGCATTAGGGATTTTTTGTTTACTATCCAATTTTTTAATGTTATTCAATATTTCACACCGTTTAGTGTTCATGTTCATAATAAAAATTGTGAAATTGATTATTATTGCATTTTGATTGATCTATAATATAGATTCTATATTTTTGTACAGGTATGTTTTACATTTGCTTCTCGTGTAATTTGTTTTGCAAAACCAAATATCTTCATATACTGTTAATAATATGAATAATATCACATGAAATTATATATTTGTATTTATTATATCACCCAGTGAAATAACTCTCAATATACAGTGCCCTCCACTATTATTGGCACCCCTGGTAAAGATAAGAAAAAAGGATTAGAAAAAATTCATGTTTTGGTGAATTAGCTTAATCTCACACTGAAAAAAATTGAAAAATCCAACCTGTAATTGAAGTTAGTTAAAGAAAAAATAATCCCTCATCAAGAAATACTTATTTTTAACAAATCCACATGGGCCACAATTATTGGCACACCTTGAAAATCTTATGAACAAAATGTAACTGAAGCATTTTTTCCATTTATATTTTACTTTTTAAAGTTGATCAGAGTGTTTAGAAACTTTCAAGCAGTAATCCATGACTTCCTGTTTCACTGGGGTATGAATATGAGGTGACACAGAGGCCATATTCCCTTATTCAACATCAACATGGGAAAGATAAGAGAACACACAAATCAAATGAGGGAAAAGTGTGTTGAGCTTCATAAGTCAGGGAATGGCTATAAAAAATAGCTACTCACCTGAAAATGCCCATATCTACCGTTAGGGCAATACTTAAAAAGTTGAAAGCAACTGGAACAGTTACACACTTGCCTGGAAAAGGACCCAAGTTTATTTTGCCCCCACGAACAGTGAGGAGGATGGTAAGAGAGGCAAAAAAATCCCCAAGGATCACTGTTGGAGAATTACAGAGGAAAGTAGCAACTTGGGGTAATCAAGTCTCCAAAACGACCATTAGACGTCACCTCCATGCCAATAAATTATTTGGAAGGCATGCCAGAAAAAAGGCTTTCCTGTCATTTCACCACCAACATAAGCGCCTGGAGTTTGCTCAACGCTACTGAAACTTTGACTGGAACCGTGTTCTATGGTCAGATGAAACGAAAATTGGGCTTTTCGGCAACCAACACTCAAGATGGGTTTGGCGTAAAAAGAAGGATGGCTATACCGAAAATAACCTGATCCCCACTGTTAAGTATGGTGGAGGTTCTGTAGTGGCGTTTTTTCCTTCAAAGGCCCTGGGAACCTTGTTAGGGTACATGGCATCATGAACTCCATGAAATACCAGGAAGTTTTAAATCTGAATCAGGCTGAGGCTGCCTCTGCCAAGAAACTAAAACTGGGTCGTCGTTGGATCTTCCAGCAGGACAATGATCTAAAGCATATGTCGAAATCAACACAAACATGGTTAACTGAACTCAAAATCAAGCTTCTGCCATGGCCATCTCAGTCCGCTGACCTAAACCCCATTGAAAATCTGTGGGCTGAGCTGAAGAGGAGAGTGCACAAGAGAGGACCTAGGACTCTGGATGATCTGGAGAGATTCTGTAAAGAGGAATGGTCTCAGATTCCTTGCTCTGTATTCTCCAACCTTATTAGATGTTACGGGAGAAGACTCAGTGCTGTTTTATTGGCAAAGAGAGGTTGTACAAAGTATTAAATGCAGGGGTGCCAATAATTGTGGCACACGTGGTTTTGTTAAAAATAATAATTTCTTGATGAGGGATTTTTTTTCTCAGAATTAATTTACTTCAATTAAAGGTTGGATTTTTCTCATTTTTTCAGTGTGAGATTAAGTTAAACGGTGAATTTTTTTATAACCCTTTTTACTAATCTTTACCAGGGGTCCCAATAATTGTGGAGGGCACTGTATATTTACATATAGGCTACTTTAAATAATACAAAAATTTTCAGCACGCCTTGCGCACCACAGGAGGGGAGGCCCATGCTACTCCTCTTTCATGGGCCCAGAATTCCTGGCTGTGCCCCTGCTTATACAATCACATTGTATCTTAAATAGTGGCTCACAGAGAAAACCATGTGAATTTGACGTCTTGCATTTGATCATATCTCATAAGTATAGTTTATACTACAAACGTTTGTAGATGTAAGTTAATTACCTGCTGGAGGTACTGCATGTTTGAGGGATGCGCGCAAACCCCTGAAGTGCGCTGTGTTTCGCACTTTAAGAATAACATTTGATTGATAATCAATTTTTGGCGTGAAGAGTGCAATAGCTGTTGAAATGCATTTAGAGGAAAATGGCTGTTATTGGCCACATTCACAAGACGGGCTAATTGTACAGCAAGTTCATGGAAGTTCAAATTGAAGTTCACTTAAGATTTATATACCAAAGGTGAGTAAGCCGCAGATACACCACTTTAAACCGATGTTAGCAACTTTTTTCAGTCTCAGTTATTTTTTTACAAATCAAGCACAATTTGCGAAATGATCTTAAGATTACTTTTCAGTTTAAATCCAACAATATTTTAATAAATGAGGCCCCTGGTCTGGCACATACCTCGAGTGGATGCACTTAAGCTCTTTTCCACTGCCATTGTAAGTCACTCTGCATTTGAATAAAGAATGTAATGTAATGCTTGACACCAATATGTAACTGCTATAATGCTAAATGTAGGACATTGCTGACTATATAAGCTGTGTGGAGGAAAACTCATTACAAAAGAACCACAATGACTGCATGAACCAGCATCACCATTGGTGTGGTGGGGAAAACCCCAATCACACTGACAGAATTTAGGCTTGTGTGTGTGTGTGTGTGTGTACACATGCGTGTTTGTGTGTGTCTGTGAGTGTATGTGTGTGAGAATGTGTTTGTACATGTCTGTGTGTATATGTGTGCATGTGAATGCTTGTGCATGTGTGTGTATATGTATGTATGTGCATGTGTGTTCGTGCATGTCTGTGTATGTGAATGTTTACGCATTTGCGTCTGTGTGTGTGTGTGTGTGTGGAAGAGAGAGACAGACAGAGTGTATGTGTGTGTGAGAATGTGTTTGTGCATATGTGTGTACATTAATGTGGTTGTGCATGTCTGTGTATGTTATTGTGTTTGTGCATGTGTGAATGCGTGTACATGTGTTTATGTGTATACAGTGCCCTCCACTATTATTGGCACCCCTGGTAAAAATTTGTAAAAAGGGTTATAAAAAATTCACCGTTTGGTGAATTAGCTTAATTTCACACTGAAAAATTTTGAAAAATCCAACCTTTAATTGAAGTAAATTTATTATGAGAAAAAAAAATCCCTTGTCAAGAAATAACCACATGTGCCACAATTATTGGCACCCCTGTATTTATATATAGAATAAAGTAATAATTTTTAATATTTGGTCACATATTCTTTGCATGCCATGACTTCCTGATGTCTGTGACCCAACAACATCAAAAGACTCTTGATATCTTATTTTCTGGTACTCCTACAAGCGATACTATAACCTCTCTGCATTTGAATGCTGTTTTTCTTGACAAATTTTCCTATTGAACTCTATGGAAAAATAAGCCAGGAGAATAAACCCTTCAAGGTATCCATCCATATCAACTGCATATCTGGCAGCAGAGTGATGGTTTGAGGCTCGTTTGATACCTCAGACCCTTGATGACTTACAGCCATTTTACCAACTATGTATTCCATATTGTTCCAGCATAATTTACAGCTAAATCTAGACCCACCCCCCAATTCCCATAGAGATCCATTCAAATGCAGAGACGTTATAGTATCGCTTGTAAGAATACCAGAAAATAAGATATCAAGAGTATTTTGATGTTGTTGGGTCACAGACATCAGAAAGTCATGGCATGCAAAGGATATGCGACCAAATATTAAAAATTATTACTATATTCTATATATAAATGCAGGGGTGTGAATCATTGTGGCACATGTGGTTTTGTTAAAGATATTTAAAATAATATTATTATTATTATTATTATTAATTTTATTATTATTATTATTAATTTTATTATTATTAATTATAATATTTCTTGATTAAGGATTTTTTTCCTCATAATAAATTTACTTCAATTAAAGGTTGGATTTTCTCCTTTTTTCAGTGTGACATGAAGCTAATTCACCAAACCGTGAATTTTTTTTAACCCTTTTTACTCATCTTTACCAGGGGTGCCAATAATAGTGGAGGGCACTGTGAATGTGTTTGTTATGCATTTTAATATGTTTGTGCTTGTGTGTGTATATATGTGTGTAAAATGTGTGTGTGTGTGGTACTGGCGTGGGAGGTATTTCTTGACATTTAATACTGCAATCAAATGATTGTTTATTGCTGGAAACATAACTGTCATTTCAGAAACGAAAACAAACCAGTCCCTGCCAGAGATCTCCCTGTCCCCCCCTCCACCCCCCACCCGGACCGAAGCCAGGAACACTTATATTAGCCTTATTTTGACAGGACTCAACTTCCAAAACCCACACAGCAGGAAAAAACAGAGATCAGGCATTCCAGATGTCCGGAATTGCCAAAGGAATGTGCCTGTTTAGAAAGCTTAAATTTAGCTGTAAACTCTCTCTTTCTTCCTCCTACCTCCTCAACGCTCTCCCCGTCTATCTCTCTCCTTCTCGGTAATTCTTCCTCCTCCCCTCTCTCCGCCTCCCTCTGCCCCTCTCCCTCTCTCTCTCTTTTAGTCTCAATGAGGTTTTATCTGTCTGTTCTACATTTTACAGCCTCATGGTCTGAACTCATTCTCTCTCCTGCTGCTCTGCTCGCCTTCTCAGAGGTCAGATACTGGGAGAAACCGCCCCGCTCTGCCCTGCCCTTCCCCGCCCGCTACACCCCTCTCCTGAAGGCAGAGATGCTCCTGCTGACCCTCATACACCCAGATACCATGATAGCCCATTACAGCCAGGTGTACACTGCACAGAACACACACAGCCCGCCACACACACACTGCGTGCACCATGTGGCCGGATTAGTTTGTGACCAGTCCATTTCATATTGTCTCTCTGGCCAAGAGTAAGGACTCATAACAGTCCCATGTCACAGGGAAGAATAAATAACTGAACGGCATCTTCATTAGCACTGACTAGCACCTTCATAACCACTACATTAGCCATCATAAATGGTTATAATCAGCTGACATGCTTTCAGGCTGGGCTGTGTCACCATTTAAATGACAACTAACATCAACATTAACTCTGTTTTAGTACATTATGATAATATCCCTGAATAAATATGAGTAAATACTATTAAAGTATGTTGGTGGGCATAATTATTTATGATCACTTGTGTAGGGCCTATGAAGGTGTTATTAAGTACTTACACTAACTTTGTGTAGTTTTACGCATTATCCTTTAATTGTAGTTCTATGAAAGATTATCAAGATATTATTTAATATGAAAATGATCATCAATCTCTGATAGAACCTAGAGTGTGTGCACTAGCATATTTGAAGGACTGATTTGGATGTTTACCAGGGGAAACATACCAGAAAACATAAAACAAGCGGAAACAAAAAGTCTGAAACATTCATGTTTTACAAGGTTCAATAGCTATCACATTCATCATGTTTATGGAGAAACAACCAGAGGAACCACACTGATCTCACGTCACACCATTTCAAAACCAGACCAACGTCCCGGGAGAATCCCAGCTCACGTGACCTTAGTGATGAGCACTAACACCGTCCAATGGCAGTCTCCGGTTCTGATCACAGGACACACAGCACACTGTAGCTACGCACAATAACGTGGCGATGACAGCTGCAGTCATGTGACCCAGGGCATGCAGTCATGTTTTTCTGAGGCCTTCCCCATTTTTTCCATGAGTTCACAATGTGCTCAAGAGGTAAAATCGCCACCCTGGATCACAGGGCTGCAGCTCTCATCTTTGTGCCATCACATATACATATGGTGGGTGGGGCTTATGTCATGTCTCAAGACTAGAAGACTCCCATTGGACAGTGTTTATCACTGGCGTCACATGAGCTGGGTTTTGACTGCACTGACCCAAAATCACGCCATCTGAGATGCGTTCAATAGCCACAGTGTTCCAGGAAGTATGAGAAGCGTTTTGACCTAGCATTTAATTTGGAATTAGAATAGCATTGTAGTAGAGATGATTTACCCAGTTCACTGTGAACTGCACTGTGTTCGTTACTAGGGATAGCTGATACTGTATGGGAAGAATGTGCTTTCTTATCTGTTGTGTAGTTACTTCGATGACCTTTCTATATGCACTTACTGTACGTCGCTTTGGATAAAAGCGTCTGCTAAATGACTGTAATGTAATGTAATGGAATGGAATCACCTTCAATGTTCAGCACCCTTCAGAGGCAGTGTGCCTTAGCTTTACAGGTGTGACAACATGATAAAGATGATTGGCCTGGAGTGTCGGCCATCTTGCGGTTGCTGCCAGACTAGAGGCAAACAAAGCCACACTTTGCAACAGCAAAATTTTACATACGTGCAACGTACAACCGCCCTGCTACAAATTTCACATCAATACAGGACCACAGCAGGTGGTGTAATATAATAGTTTGGGAAATGGGCTTGTAAGCTAAAGGTTGCAGGTTCAATTCTCAGAATGGCCACTGCATGCTGTACCCGAGCAAGGTACTTAAAGAATAATTCCGTTTACATTTTTTTTAATTGGACCTTTTTTTACAAACTATTTCTAGTCCAATGGGTATATTTAGATACAGGTTCAATTTACTTCAAACAGTTTATCTAAACGTTTTACTTGGAAGTGAAAACAAGCATAAAAGTTTAAATTAATTTGAGGAAATTCAAGTTAAAATATATTCAGTTTCATACTCTTTGAACTAGCAGAATTGACCTACCATACTTACCTGTTCTGCACGCACAAAAATGTATTGTTTCCAGTGGTGTATGGCTCACCTTTATAATCTAACATGGAAAATCCTAATCGAAAACCTGTTGCAATGGCTGATTATTCATCAGACTATTACAAGGACGTTGAGTCTCTTCACTTTGATGGCCACCTATATTTATTTGAACCGGAATACACGGGATACTCTGCGTCTTGCCTTTCTGTCTCAGCCTCCGATCTCCTGCTATCCTCTTCAATTTGATTTAGCTCTTCGTCTGTGTATTCCGGTTCAAATAAATACGGGAGGCTGACAGGGTGATGGCAGTGTTACGAGCACGGTGTTACCACAGCAGTGTTACTATAATGGGTGTGAGGAGAAGGGGCGAGCTGACACTGAGAGTGCGGGGCATGGGCGGGGCACTGTAAAAAAGGGAAGCAGAGGAAAGTGAGGAGGGGAATGGGACCTTGAAAGAAGGGTGTGTGTGTGTGTGGGGGGGGGGGGGGGGGGTAGACAGGGAAAATGAGATAAAAGAGACTGTAGTGCCTGTCTGGTGTTGAATTTCAAGAGATAAAGGTGGGGGGGGGGCCCAGTTACAAAGCGTTCAGCCTGTACACGGGGGGTGTGGGGGGGAGGGAGGGGCAGGGCAAGAGAGCGAGAGGCCAGAGAACGCCCCGCCCAGAGCTCCTCCCCTTCAGCCCTTGTTATTCCCGCCACATCCCGACCTAAAGTCTGCTTTATTTTTATGACATGCTCGTCAGCCAGAAACTAATAAACCCCTTCAGAGGGAACCTGGTGGGGTTCCAACGTTCACACTCACTGCGTCGTACCTGCACTGGAAAACCTAAATTAGATTTTACTAAATAAATGAAGTGGTTTTGACTTAAGAAATGGCACCAGTCACAATGAATAAAAAATAGTTTAACTGAACAGTTACAGACCAGTAAATACTTGGTTTAACTGAACAGTTACAGACCAGTAAATACTTGGTTTAACTGAACAGTTACAGACCAGTAAATACTTGGTTTAACTGAACAGTTACAGACCAGTAAATACTTGGTTTAACTGAACAGTTACAGACCAGCAGTGGCGGGCCGTCAGGGCCAGCAAGGCCTTCTCTGCTGGCCTAAACATCATCAGAATATAAATTTAATTTTGATATATTTTTTCCACAAATATGTATTAAATTATTCCCCATAGTCTATTCTCTTCATTTCATAGCTTTCCTCTTGGTTGCGCTGCTTCCAGCCTCAGATCGAGATTTGGAGGGCTGGCCTTTATGTTAGAGCTTTTATCCAATCATATTTCAGCCATAATGTGTTGCCAGGGTCCAAGAAATCTGCCCTTAGGCCTTCAGAATAAACATTGCGGGCCCCTGTAGCTTAAAGTGAATGGAACGTTAACTGTGGCGTTAACCAATCAGATTTCGAGTTGGCGACACCGGGGCCAGCTAGCAGGCGTACGATAACGTCAGCACGTGCACGTCTTTTGATTGGATACGCACTATTGAGAGGCAGAGCTATGCATAGCTAGCAAACTGAACTTGAATGAGCTCATTTGTGTAGATTTCTACAAGCTGTTTTTTTTCAACCCACAATGGCTGAAGGAGGAGAAGAGATCGATTTGGTCGCAGATATAATTACAACGCCATTTTCAAGACGAACTTTTCAAGAAAAGCTAGACATCGTCAGAAGAGAACGGCCAACCCCGACGCTAGCGAGCCGACGCTAGCGAGTCAAAGTGGACATTCAAGGCTAGGAATACACTTTCACCACTGTCGCAAATATATCCTCATGAACAAATGCAAATTATTTGTTTGTTTTCTTTTATTTTCAGTGAATAGTTTATGTGTCTTTATCGTCACGTTTCTTAAATGAAACTGCTTTGGGTGCGACAATGCGCTGTTTAGCGAACAAACTTGTTAAAGCGAACAAACTTGTTAAAGCTAACATACTTTTGGTGGACTTAATAAAACTTTGTAGACTAATCCCTTAAAAGCGCCTTTTATTTTAAAGTTTTGACAGTATCCAAGCGATCTTAAAGCTGGTAGTTTAACACTCTTAATTGTAAATGCGGATTTATTGATTATAAATGCTTCGGAAATATTAATATAACTCTGTTGTACTTGACTATGTTAAGGTGATGCAACGCCCGGTTATACTGCGTTTCTGTCTAAATGTATAGTTTCTAGAGCCATGGCGTCATAATGATGGTATTAAGAGGTGGAATAATTCAGGTAGGACTGTGTAGGACATCACTGAAGGCCTAGGTGTGAAATGCACGGCCCGCCACTGCAGACCAGTAAATACTTGGTTTAACTGAACAGTTACAGACCAGTAAATACTTGGTTTAACTGAACAGTTACAGACCAGTAAATACTTGGTTTAACTGAACAGTTACAGACCAGTAAATACTTGAATCACATCAAAACACATCAGCAGTGACTCATAGACTTACCAATGGTTGCGGGCCTTGCCATTGTGAACAAAGCCTTTGTGATTGGCTCACATGAGGCAGAGATTGCAGAATGTGATACCTCCGGGGGTTACCGTCTGGACGTGAACCACTTTGACGGACATAGCCCATGGATTCATTTGCCCTACTCAAATGGTTCAAGGCCATTTTTTTTCTCAAACCATTTCTATAACTCACTGCGATACATAATGTCAACATTAACGCTTTGAGCAAACTGAACTTTACTGTTTTATAGGGCGAATTTACCTGCATAGTGGCCAGGTAGATACACTTGGAGTATATGGTGAGTACTAAACTCTGACAGGACAGAGAGGGGCATAAATCCATGCTGTACCCTCCCACGGGATAACGCCGCAGCTACCCGGCTGCAGGGTTTCGCCGTCATCCCGTTTTAATGCGTTTTAGGGCCCCTTTTAAAATCAGCTTGATCCAAAAACACAACCAATGCATATACAAAGTAACCAAACAAAAAAATATATTCACGACATGAAACAAAATTCAACATATTATTTCCAAATCAGGTGGTGGTTTTTTTAGACAAGAAAAAGCTTCTGCTCTAAAATATGATAATTTGGTTATCCAAACAGGTTCTGGAAAAATGTGTCTGAGACAGCAGAATTGTCATGTTTTAGCTTAAGATCATCATTTCTATTTTGCTTGTTCCTGAAAATTCCACATGATGACCATTGTGTAAGATAGAAAATGCATGTCAACCCAGTGCACTGTCCTTAACTTCATTTACTGCACAGTCTCACTTAGATCTCCCAAGGTGCCCTTTTTTAAAAGCTCCCTTTCATGCCGAACCGGACATCCCTTCCACACTAACTGGGTGATTTTTACTGGGTTTTTAATCCTGCCCTCTTACCCCAGTAGGTGCAGGCATTGACGGGGAGTGTGCCTTCACAAACCTCAAAAATTGGGCGGAGCCCAAAACACATCAGCAGTGACTCATAGACTTACCAATGGTTGCGGGCCTTGCCATTGTGAACAAAGCCTTTGTGATTGGCTCACATGAGGCAGAGATTGCAGAATGTGATACCTCCGGGGGTTACCGTCTGGACGTGAACCACTTTGACGGACATAGCCCATGGCCGCAGAGTTATCTCAGCCTGTAGGCACACCCCCAGGCCAGGCATCCAATCAATGACAAGAAAATCCCTCCAGGTTCTGCTGATGACTGCATGCATCTACTTAAAGCCAGCAGCCCCCATGCTCAGAGATTGTAAGATTGTACAGGACAATGTACCATTAGAATAGAATACCAATCATACATTCCCTCTGTGGACTCAGCTCTGAGCCAGGCCTGTTAGTGTTTTGAGTGGTGAAACTGAGCTCACTACAGGTGTAACCTGTTAGATATGCACGCAGAACTGGAGAGAGGAGACTAAATAAATACCTTTCACTCTGAAACTGCTTCATGTGTGTGTGTGTGTGTGTTTGAGAGAGAGAGAGTGCACGTGCATGTGTGTATTGGTGTTTGTATGCATCCGTGTGTGTATATATGCCTGCATCGTGTGTGTGTGTGTGTATGTATGTGTGTGAATGTGTGTGTGTGCATATGTGTGAGTGTGCATGGACATGTGTGTGCATATGTGTGTGTGTATGGAGTCATGGGCGTGTGTGTGCTTTTGTGTGTGTGCATGCCTAATCTGGCTGCCAGGACTGCCCCACCCTCCCTCCATCCACCCTCCCACTTTAGAGAGGAACAGTTTGGGGCAGCGGGGAACCCCATGAATTCAGCATGCAGCAAAAATGCCGGTGTAAATCTAACACTGCTGGTGTACATTTAACACCCCAGGGTGTATATATATTATATGTTTATATGCGGTCTCATATAAACACCCTAGGGTGTTATATTTCTTTGCTGTGTGTGTGTGACAGGGCTACAGGTGCTCAGTGTCGACAGTGTTTAATCGCTGAAAACTGAGAAGAGAAACCACTGATTAGGGTTGCCATTTAAATTCTCTTTTTCTCTCGTTATTTCAGTTCAGTTGAAAAGCAGATGATGAGGGCGGGAACTTGCGCTGGCATTGCCATGGGAACAGAGGGCCTGGCATCAAACTTCGCAATGTTCAGCGATATGATAATATCAGAGAAGGGAAAATGTGTGTGTTCGCAGGTAGATTGGTGTGTGTCTGTGTGTGTGTGTATTCTCAGGGTGTTTGTGTGTGTGTGTGTGTGTGTGTTTTATCAGGGTGTTTGTGTGTGTGTGTGTGTGTGTGTTTTCCAGGTAGATTGGGGTGTGTTTGTGTGTGTGTGTGTTTTCTCAGGTAGCCTGGAGTGTGTATGTGTGTGAGTGTGTTTTCTTAGGTAGATTGGGGTGTGTGTGTGCTTTCTCAGGTAGATTGGGGTGTGTGTGTGTGTGTGTGTGTGTGTGTTTTCTCAGGTAGTCTGGAGTGTGTGTGTGTTTTCTCAGTTAGATTGGTGTGTGTCTGTGTGTGTGTGTGTATTCTTAGGGTGTTTGTGTGTGTGTCTGTGTTTTTTTTTCCTGGTAGATTGGGGTGTGTTTGTGTGTGTTTTCTCAGGTAGCCTGGAGTGTGTATGTGTGTGAGTGTGTTTTTTTAGGTAGATTGGGGTGTGTGTTTTCTCAGGTAGCCTGGAGTGTGTATGTGTGTGTGTGTGTGTGTGTGTTTTTTTTCAGGTAGATTGGGGGTGTTAGTGTGTGCTTTCTCAGGTCGATTGGGGTGTGTGTGTGTGTGTGCTTTCTCAGGTAGATTTGTGAGTGTGCTTTCTCAGGTAGATTGGTGTGTGTGTTTTCTCAGGTAGATTGGGGTGTGTATGTGTGTGCTTTCTCAGGTAGATTGGTGAGTGTGTTTTCTCAGGTAGATTGGTGTGTGTGTTTTCTCAGGTAGATTGGTGTGTGTCTGTGTGTGTTTTCAGGTAGATTGGTGTGTGTCTGTGTGTGTTTTCAGGTAGATTGGTGTGTGTTTTCTCAGGTACAGGACCAGAGCTGAAAGAGTCCTCGTAGACTGTGAGAAAATGCTGCACTCCTTTCTCTCCTCAGACACCCAATCCTCTCGGCTTTTCAACGTAATCTGAACTGGGCAATCACAACAAAGCCAAACAGCACAATGGCAGCGGAGTGCCACCAGCCCGGGGTGAGAGAGCAAGAGAGTGCGAGAGAAGATATGAAAGAGGAAGAGAAAGCAAGAGATGGGGAGAGAATGAAAGAGGAAGATACAGCGTGAGAGAGCTGGAAGGCAGAGAGGAAGAACGAGTGAGGAGAGGGACAGAGAGACCGTGAGAAATAACATGTGAGATGGAGAGAGTGAGAGAGAGGCACATAAAGGGTGAGGAAAAGAGGAGGAGGAAGGGAGGCACATAAGGAGGGAGGAAAAGGAGTTGAGAGAATAATGGAGAGAGAGGGAGGGAGGAAGGGAGAGAGAAGAGAGAGAGGGAGAGCGAGGGAGGGTGAGGAGTGGAGTAGGGGATAAGAGAAGACAAAGCCACACCTCAAAATGAACAAAACCCAGAACAGCAACAAACGCAAAAGCTCCACTGATCCAGGGTCCAGTTCACTCCATTACACAACAACACAGTTCCATTGTCATCTCCAACAATCAGAGGACTCTGTTTCAATCTGGTGTTCATGTAACTCAGCCCTGAGTCATAGTCTCCTCCACAGCTCCAAACAGATGGGTCACCAGAGACCACCGCTATCAGACGGGCTGTGTCCGAATCAGAGCCCCATTTACTGTGTCCTGTGTACTGCGTACTAGCAGATTGTGTACTGTTCATAGGTGCTGGGTTTATTTTTTACCAGCGGGTGCCCTAAAAACACGCAAGCCCCCGCCCTATTAAAAGCCATGTAAAATCTGCCCACCCCCCTTCATGATCTCACATCGGCACAGAACCGCGTCATATTGCTCGTAGCTAGCTGTAGGCCTATACTTTATCTGAATTTAAGACAGCCCGCCACGTATTGTTGACGGAAAACATCAGCGGAGCTGCGCCTCATTTTTAAAGCGAAGCTGTGCATCATGGAACCAAAACGTGAAAAAGTATGCTCCCGAATATACTCTGCAAAACCCCAGAAATAAGTATATCATCCGGGGGTTTTAAGTACACCACATTTATGGAACATTTTGCCTACTTAACAACTTTCTCTTCCAGTGTACTCAACAATCATACTCAATATTCAATACTCAGTATGGAACGGCTCTTATTTGAAAACAGCCGTGGTTTATTTAAAACCACCAGATCTCACTGCAAGTGAAAACTGTAGATGACCATGAGCGATGAGGGAGCACAAGACCGGCGGCTCATTTCCAGGTTTGCATAAGCGTGGCATCAGTGACTGTGAAAATGAAAGTAAAAAGCGTGAAATTCCCCGTCACGCCGGGCTGTGGGCATGAGGCCGGGCAGCTGTGTCTGTGGCTCTACGTTGTCATCACGCCATCATAGCCCTGTCTACTGCTTCTTGTTTACTGTATGCTAGCATACAGTGAACTGCGTACTGCATACTGTGTAGCGACATACAGTACGCCAAAAATAACCTCCATACTGTTATCAGCGAAAACCCAGAAATAAGTTTCTCATCTGTGGATTTTAAGTACACTACAGAGAATATTTAATCTACATAAAAACTTTCTCAACTTACTCAACTAGCATACTCAATAGTATAAAACAGAAAGGGGCCACTTTAGTGATCCATGGGGCCATAAAACTTATCAAGGCACTTTGTAGGGGCCGAAAGTCAGCACGAGTTTACTACACACACACACGTGCACTAACCCCCCCCCCCCCCCCCCCCGACAAACACACACACACTTGTGTAAGTGCTGACAAAACTTCAGTTAAGAGCATAGAAAGCACAAATTTTAAACTGTAAATCACAGAATGTGAAACGTGTATATTCAGAAAAGACTAATAATAATTTAAATTTTTTTTAAAGAAAATGTAGAAAATTTTAAACATGTTGTAGGCTACTGTTACAACTTATTGGAGGTCCATTGCTACAATTCTGTGTGTCACGGCGATGAGACAGAGATTGTCTCTGTCAATTTTTGCGTTGTTTTCATAGCTGAAACCTACGGTGGCCCAGAGAGGCAAACGCGCTGCAAAAGGCCAAAGCAAATACATTAACAGAAATGCGCTGCAAATTCATAAACGCTGCAAATTCCAAAACACATGCAAAACTCCAAAGCAAATGCATTAACCAAAACATGCTGCAAAAGTTGACAACACAACGGAAGTGTTTCCGGAGGACACTTAAAGAGGTGACACCTGACATGGACAAGTTGAAGTCGCTACACAGATAGCAAGGACGTATTGAATCAACATTGATATTGTGTTATAAGCATCAGTTGCGCTTTCATTTTCAAATACAAAACCGTTTTTTAATTTTTGTATTATTCATTGCCTGTTTCTGCGGTCGCTGCTGTACATGCTAGCACGCTCGTAGGCTATATGTGTATGTTATGTTGTAAGTTAATTTATTTTTTCAAGGTTAAATTGGTTAAGTTAAAAGTTCAAGTTGCTACGGGTGACGTAGGAAAATAAACAAAAGGAGACTTAACAGCAAAGCGTATTTGTGGTTGATGCTAATGCTGCATTCGTTTATTCATTTCCAACTATAGGAATCCCGATATCCGACGAGAGAAAATGTAATAGAATGCCCTTTCAACTCGAAGTTCCATGTCTGAAATCATGGCTCGGGAAATCAACTCTGACCTCCCGATTAGGAAGAACTTGACATCACATCATCATGGCAGGGCAGCTCACACCGCCACACCCATTGTGAAACAGTAAACAAACATCAAACATCCAAGAAACATTGAATCAATGTTGAATTAACATAAGATGAAGCATTGATTCAATGTTGATCTCTGATCCAGGTGCTCATCGAGTTTACGTTGAATCAATGGATTGAAATAATGTTGAAACAATGTTGTTGTTAACAATAGAACTGTAACTGATGTTAAATCTGATGTGAAATCAATTTATTATCAATGTAATCTATCATAACTAATGATAGCTACTAAAATAAATAACACACTGGCATCAATTTAAAAAATTCAAACACCTTTATTGATTTTAAATCTCTACTTAATAGACACAATACATGCAATAGCTAGCTATAGTTTCATGCTGAAAAACGAAAGTTGAAGTGTCTCGTCTAAAAATAATGTTTGTTTACTGTTTGGTCGCGGTGTGAGCTGCCATGATGATGTGATGTCAAGTTCTTCCTAGTCGAGAGGTCGGGTTTGACTTCTCGATGCCTGATTTCCGACATGGAACTCCTAGTTGAAAGGGCGTTTCCTACATTTAGTCAGATATCGGGATTCCTAGTTGGAAATGAATAAACGAATGCAGCATTAGCATCAACCACAAATACGTTTTGCTGTTAAGTCTCATTTTGTTTATTTTCCTACGTCACCCTCATCGAACTTTGAACTTAACCAATTTAACCAAGAAAAAATTCATGAACTTACCACGTAACATACACATACTGTAGCTATATACGAGCGTAGCCTGTAGGCTACAGCAGCGACCGCAGAAACAGGCAATGAATAATTCTAAGGTTTTTTTTTGTTTTTTTTTAAATGAAAGCGCACCTGAATCTGATTCATCTGATAAAAAAATCTATGTTATTCATCAGTATGATGACCTTGGTTGTTATTGTTACATTGATACAATGTTTCAATTTCAACCTAATACATCAGCGACCATTACCATGAGAAAGTGAATATTGATTCGACCATTGAAAATTGGTTGATGACCGATACAGATGCTATCAATGTTGATTCGATAGCTACTTCCTTGCTATCTGGGATTATTTTTAGACGGGTTTAGCTTTTAAAACACTTCACTTTCGTTTTTCAGCATGAAACTATAACTACTATTGCATGTATTGTGTCCATTAAGCAGAGGTTTAAAATCAATAAAGAGGTTTGCATTTTAAAAATTGTTGTCAATGTGTTATCTATTTTAGTACTCAAAAGTATTTTGATTTGTTTTTTTGTAGATTTTGACTACTTTGAGCAATGTAAAATGTATAGTTATAAAATTATATTATCATTAGCTATGATAGATTACATTTATAATAAATAGATTTAACAGCTAGGTAGCTAGTTAATGTTAACTCATTACAAACAAACCCCCAAAATTTTCAACATACTGAAAAATATATTCGCACCAGTTAGTTACTTCTTTAGTCTTTGTTAGCTAGCTACTTCTACTCGTCCATGTCAGGTGTCTTAAAGGTCCTCTTTAAGTGTCCTCCGGAAACACTTCCGTTGTGTTGTGAACTTTTATAGCGTGTTTCTCCATTTGCAGCGCATTTCTCCTTTTGCAGCACGTTTTTGTTAATGCATTTGCTTTGGAGTTTTTCATGTGTTTTTGAATTTGCAGCATTTATGAATTTGCAGCGCATTTCTGTTAATATATTTGCTTCGGCCTTTTGCAGCACGTTTGCCTCTCTGGGCCACCGTAGAAACCCTTTGCCATTTGAACTGCGCAGCGCTTTATACGGTCCTACATGGACTTTTTTGCTTTTGTTAGCTCAAGTGCTACACGGTAACATGCATCGATACTGGACGTTTAAGCAGTTGTGAATTTCGTGAATTAGTCCTGTTCTATCTGAACTTTTAAAGCCTGCGATGACAAGCCTGCATTCTGCCATGGTGTCCAAGTGACTGAATTGTTTCACGTGATATAGGCTATAGGCCATTTGTCAGTGTCCGTCTGACTTTCACCATTTCGCTGTAGTACAAGTGAAACATTGAACAGTTAATATTGAAAACGTCTTTTGCCTTTGCGATAAAAATACATTTGTTAATGTAAAAATAATAACACTGTAATAAATGAAAAGTATTTAACAGTTGCACATTGTTTTTGTCGAAAATAAACTAGGGCTCAAACCCCCAATCCTCTGTGTGAGAGGCAGCAACTGTAACCAGTAGGCCACAGTAGCTTCATGGAATACAGAGCCATATAGCGGTTTTGTCTGTGATTCTGTGATGTGTCGACATTAGTTTGAAGCGTTTTTATTGGGCGATAAGCTTGAGAGAGCAGGTATGCGATGTTGTTATCCAATGGGGAGAATTATTCTTTGAGGGTACGGAGGCAGGCAGGTACTGAGGGTCTCTGGGTAGGCAGAAAAAATGGGAAGAAGAAGAAGCAGAAGAGGAAGGGGAAAAAAAGCAAAATAACCCAAGTTTCGGACTTTATTGTGTGGATGTGTGAAGTATCTGAATGCTGTGTGGTTACAGAACATACAGAACACAGAAGTTAATGTTTTTAAGGGCTGAGAGTCTGTGGCCATTGCGGTTACTTCTGTAGGAAACCCTGAAAAGTGCCAAACTCTCGGTGCTGTATAGGTATGGGGCATGCCTCGCCAAGCCGTAACTTGGCGGATGGCATACCTGCCATCTCAATGTGTGATTACCGCAAGCAGCAGATTGGTATCCCATCTATAGCTTTGTTGCCATGAATGCATTTGAGAAAAAACAAAAGCAGTTAAAAGTTTGTGAACAGAGCTCATCCAGTAGGCTGCTGCCAGACACTCTGGTACCTCATGGGCAGAAGTAGATTGAGGGGGAATGCATGGGGATGCCACCCCCCTCCCCCCTGTTAAAAATTGACAAAGACCCCTCCAGCCCCCTTGAAGATTTTTTACAAATTGAGCATGGCTCATGGGAAAATATATTTGATTACAAACAGCAATTATGTTTGTATATATTTGTATATATTAACAATCTCCACTGCTAAATCATTAATATCTCTCATGTTCTACAGTGTATACACCATAGATACAGAGCTATAGAATCACAGTAGAATCAGAGCTGAAATGGACAGTAGAATTATAGCTAAAATGGATAGCAGAGTCAGAGTTGAAATGGACAGTAGAATCAGAGTTGAAATGGACAGTAGAATCAGAGCTGAAATTGACAGTAGAATCAGAATTCATATGGTCAATAGAATCAGCTGAAATGGAGAGTAGAATAAGAGTTGAAATGGACAGTCGAATCAGAGCTGAAACGAATGGCAGAATCAGAGCTGAAATGGACAATAGAATCAGAGCTGAAACGAATGGCAGAATCAGAGCTGAAATAGACAATAGAATCAGAGCCGAAATGAATGGCAAAATCGGGGCTGCAGGTGTTGGTTTGTAGTCATGCACATCCTGTTTGTGTCCATCCTGTGCCAAAGGAGCCACAAGGAGGATATTGCAGATGGCGCAGCACAATTGCAGGTGAACGACACGCTGTTATACCCTGGCTTAAATCTGACCAAGCACCACTGCTGGAAAATGAAAAATAATAAAGTACTACAGCATCCAAACAGGATGGAGGGAGCGAGGGCTCTCTGTAACTCTGGGCTGGGCTGGGTTTATTTTGAGGGAGGCCTCCATTTTCAGACAGCACGAGTGGGTGGGTGGGGTGGAGGTGTGTTCATTGGCAAATGTCCACAGAACTTTCAAGAAAGGTCTCGACTGAAAGATTGCAGGAAAGCACTCGGTCACACGTCAGTTAACAAATTTGGTAATTAATCATGTTTTTACAGTCAGGCAGAGCACAGGACTGGGATAGCCCCCGTCTTAAAAATAGACCAGAAAGGAGAAGTGGAACCCCAAGACAGAGAGAATTGGGGAGAGAGAAAGAATGAAATAACAAGGAGAAAGAGAAAGAGTGAGAAAAGGTGTGCACTGAGGCCCACAAGAGGTCACACTTCATTATGGACAGATGCTGGTGCTTCCCATCGACCCCACCTGACTGCAAAGGATGTTGTGCGTGTGTCTGTGTGTGTCTATGCATGTTAGTGTGTTTCTGTCTGTGTCTGTGTGTCGTGTTTGTGTGTCAGTGTGTCTGAGTGTCAGTGTGTGTGATTAATAGCTATGTGAAACTGGATCTGTGAAAGCACAATTTGACAGTGTGTGAGTGTGTACTTTTAATGTCGCCCAGTAGCAAACTAGTATCCATTGAGTGTGTGTTTGTGTTTGTGTGTGTGAGAGAAAGAAAAAGAGGGTGTGAGAGTTTCTATGCGTGTCTTGTGTCATAAATTGGTGGTGCTGCAGATACAGTATTCAACAGTCAGTGCTCAGTAGTGTTCAGTGCATAAAAGTACTTAGTGTTCAGTATGTCTCAGTGCTCAGTAGTGTTCAGTGCGTCACAGTACTTAGTGTTCAGTATGTCTCAGTGCTCAGTATTCAGTGCGTCATAGTACTTAGTGTTCAGTATGTCTCAGTGCTCAGTATGTCACAGTGCTTATTGTTCAGTTCTCAGTGCTCAGTATTCGGTACACAATGCTCAGTGTTCGGTAACACAGTGCTCAGTTCTCAGTGCTCAGTGTTCGGTAACACAGTGCTCAGTGTTCAGTTCTCAGTGTTCAGTTCTCAGTGCTCAGTGTTTAGTTCTCAGTGCTCAGTGTTCAGTTCTCAGTGTTCAGTTCTCAGTGCTCAGTGCTCAGTGCCCAGAGTGTCTCTGCTAAACTCTGGAGCACAAAGGCAGCAGAGGCCCCCCTCTCCTCCCCTCACACAGAGTCCCATTGTGCTACACAGGAAACTACTACATCTATAGCTTCCAGCTGCAACAGACCCATAGGAGCCTGTATTACACGCACTACACATACATTACACACACACACACACATTATACAGTGCACTCCAAAAGTGTTAGGACAGTGACACATTTTTTGTTGTTTTGGCTCTGTACTCTGTTTTGATTTGGCTTTGAAATGGAACAGTGACTATGAGGTTAAAGTGCAGACTTTCAGCTTTAATTTCATGCATATCCTTTGCATGCCATGACGTCCTGATGTCTGTGACCCAACAACATCAAAAGACTCTTGATATCTTATTTTGAGGTACTCTTACAAGCAATACTATAACCTCTCTGCATTTAAATGGATCTCTATGGGAATTGGGTGGTGTGACTAGATTAAGCTGTCAATTACAAAGGAATGGTATGGAACACAAGGGGGTCAATTTACTAAGATCCCAAATAAGGGGGGGTGTTATTTTGCAGGCGCAGCCAAAGTATTTGCACACGTTATCATTTCACACTTTGCAGGTGATCAACTAAGAGTCATGTAAATTACTCCAGCCGCAAACAGCCATATTTAAATGAGAGATTTTGCGTGTTTGGAATGGTTATACTGTAAGAAAACGGTAATAATGCAATTTTTAATATTCATTCAGGTTAACCCGCAAAAATTAGAAATCAACTTTCGATTTTAGCACATGCAATCGTCTTTACATCTCGTTAGTTGATCACCTCGGACGATTTTTTGCGGGTGGTAACACTTGTACTCGTTTGTACATGCAAACCTCTAGTAAATCGAACCCATGGTTGGCTAAATGGCTGTAAGTCATCAAGGGTCTGAGGTATCAAACGAGCCTCAAACCATCACTCTGCTGCCAGATATGCAGTATATATGGTTGGATCACTTCAAGGGTTGTTTCTGTTTTCCATAGAGGTCAATAGAAAAATGAGTCAGGAGAAACAACCCTTAGGAAAAGCCCCTACAGGGGTCCGGTGACTCTGTTATGCAGTGAGTGGCATGGTTTGGGTCCACTTGTCCCCTTAGATGGAAGGGTCACTGCAAATCAATACAAAGTTATAGTGGTGATATGCATTCACCACTGCATATCCACCTCCTGGACTGGGTTTACTGCATTCACCACTGCACATCCACCTCCTGAACTGGGTTTACTGCATTCACCACTGCACATCCACCTCCTGAACTGGGTTTACTGCATTCACCACTGCATATCCACCTCCTGAACTGGGTTTACTGCATTCACCACTGCACATCCACCTCCTGAACTGGGTTTACTGCATTCACCACTGCACATCCACCTCCTGAACTGGGTTTACTGCATTCACCACTGCACATCCACCTCCTGAACTGGGTTTACTGCATTCACCACTGCACATCCACCTCCTGAACTGGGTTTACTGCATTCACCACTGCACATCCACCTCCTGGACTGGGTTTACTGCATTCACCACTGCACATCCACCTCCTGAACTGGGTTTACTGCATTCACCACTGCACATCCACCTCCTGAACTGGGTTTACTGCATTCACCACTGCACATCCACCTCCTGAACTGGGTTTACTGCATTCACCACTGCACATCCACCTCCTGGACTGAGTTTACTGCATTCACCACTGCACATCCACCTCCTGAACTGGGTTTACTGCATTCACCACTGCACATCCACCTCCTGGACTGAGTTTACTGCATTCACCACTGCACATCCACCTCCTGGACTGGGTTTACTGCATTCACCACTGCACATCCACCTCCTGGACTGAGTTTACTGCATTCACCACTGCATATCCACCTCCTGGACTGAGTTTACTGCATTCACCACTGCACATCCACCTCCTGGACTGAGTTTACTGCATTCAGAACTAACTGTAGGCCTAATCCACTCACACCATCATGCTCCTCTAGCCCTGAGCATTGAGCACAGGTCAGTTGGGAAACTCTAATGTCAGTACTGACTGAACCCTGTCTTCCTCTTAACCTCTAGAGCAACCCAAAACAGCTGAGCACCACACATCCCTGAACCAAGAAAACTAAAATAGACCAAAGGGTCTATCCCCAAACATTACGTTTGGATCCAGGTGGGCTGTCTGCAATGGAGAGCCAATCTTTGTGTGTGTGTGTGTGTGTGTGTGTGTGTGTGTGTGTGTGTGTGTGTGTGTGTGTGTGTGTGTGTGTGTGTGTGTGTGTGTGTGTGTGTGTGTGTGTGTGTGTGTGTGTGTGTGTTAGGGCTGTCCATTTTTCCAAAAATTGACTTTGAACAAACACCTCCTAAGAGGGAAATTTCTTCTAATTTGTTTGAATGTTCTAACATCAAAATGTAAAACGTTACCTAAATGTATAATTATTATGGCCCAGTAATTTGCCATTAATTTCCTAACATGTAGCTAAATAGCTTACATTTTTTCTCAATTTACACACTACAACTGGTGCTATGACCCCAATGAGCGAAATACGTTCATGTGCAAAAAGACATTTTTTGTTTACTCCCAGTACAGTCTTTTTTTTCCTTTTTTTTTTGTATTTTGCATTGTCTACTCCCTATATTACTGTAGTTTGGAAAGTTCTTTTTATATTTGAGTTGGCCAGTGTATACTCAAACAACAGGATACTGTATGTAAATTGACATTACAACACTGAAAAAGCAAAAGCATACTGATGCCTAAATAATATAGTAGTAAAAGTGTCTTTCATTTATCACACCAGTGTGTAACTGGTATTCATAAGGGCTATTCATTTGTTGATTTGTGTATATGATTTGGAGGGGAGTACATAGATGCTGGCATTTTGGGGGTTTTGGACATAGTGTTTCATTTTGACAGATAGTTTTACAGTTGACTGTTTTGTGTTTATAGTTTTGAGAAATGAGCTATCAGGAAATGTCCCTAAACAATCAAGAAAAACTAAATGTGAAAGGCTATAACTAAGAAATAATGACAACAGTATCTTGAAGCTTTATACAATAATTTGTTACAATAATTATGCCATTCAAAGCAATAAAATAGATTGGTAGATGAACTGTTGCTCAAACTAAAGAAAAAATTACTTCACAACAATGGCATGGCTTACTTAGGCTAAACTGAACTGATAAATCACCTTTGGAGGAGAAAAAAGTGTGAGCCTTCAGAGGGTTAGTAGGGCAGTTGCCACTCGCATACCTTGCAGGGGACTTTCTCCTTGGTTATTATTTTGTCTCCAGTGGCATAGAACCCGCAATATTTCCAAATGTTACTCCTGAGGTAAGGTGGGGTTACAAATTTTCTTGGCTCCTCAATTTTGAATGTATACCCAACAGGCTACGCGGCTAGCATGACCCACACATGAACTTTATTTAGCATACCTAACTATACTCTCCAGACAAAACAATAACATGGCTTGTTTATCGTTTTTGTTTTGTTTTAATTGAGTGTTACCATATGCGCAGCAAAGATTAGCGCAGAGCGCAACTGGGCTCCTTATTTCGCCTAGGCAACAGGATTACAAATTCAAACCCTTAATTAAATATTGAAAATTGAAAATTTTCCCGAGATCCAACCAAATTTGATTATTGAACAATAAAGTGACAGCCATGTGTATGTGTGTAGGTGGGTGTGTGCATTTGTGTGCATATGTGTGTGTGTGTGTGTTTGTTTGTTTATGTGTGTGTGTGTGTGTGTGTGCATGTCTGTGTGTGCGTTTGTTGGGGACAGATGTGTGTTCACAGTTTGAATCTGGCATAACAAACAAAGAGAGGATTATCTCCTTCACGCTGGCAACCCTGAGAACTCCAATAAACAGAGACAGGAGGTCAGGTCCAGGCGGGAGAGAGAGAGTAAAAGAGAGAGAGACAGACAGAGAGAGAGAGTGAGTGAGACAAAGAGAAAGAGAGACTCCCAACACAATTGAATGCAGAGCAGTTTAGGTTTAATTTCCACTCATAAGCGTGACAGTTGGCAGCAGTACCGGGAGCTGTGGTCAGCCACGTGGTCAAACTGGGGTCACTATTAAAATGCTGTCTGGGCAAACTGTGTTCATAAAACGGGCCAGAGTTCAACCAGCTCCACGCCGCATCTCTGTCTCTCACTCTTTCTGTGCATATACAGTATGTTACATCAGTTTTGGGCACCCGGATGCACAATGGAATCTACACTTTCATGAAGGGACGAAAAGGGAAAAACCGGTTTCGTTTTCTTTAAGATGGAAGACATGCGTGTGCTTCTGACCGCACCTCATCACCATGGTAACATGTAACAGACACAGCGTGGCCAAAATTTCAGACTAACTGCGCAGGTAGTAAGGGCCCAGACTCCTCCTCAGACAGCTATGGTAAATTAAAGAAATCTGTACCCCTACGAAACCCCCAACGATCCTCCCAACCCCAACCCCCCGCCCCCCAAGGAAAATTTGAAAAGTCTGTACCCCCCCTTCCCCACCTCCACTGTTGCACAGATACGTAGGTCCTGCAGCCAAGCCCATGTGCTTCGAAAGAGGCTCCCCAACCCCCTAAGTCCCGCCTGTACCCTTTTCCACATTACCACCAGCACACCTACCAAAACTCCAAAACCCTCCCACACTAAGAGAGGCATCTGGAAAAAATATCTCCTGTCTAGCAGACCCCCCCCACCCCCACCCCCACCACAATTGCCTTTGCGGGGGCGATCACTCCTGCCCTCTCCAGAGGCGAGGAGGGTGGACCTGTGCAGAAGAAAAAAACCCTCAGGGAAAGAGTTTGGTTGGACACTTGTAAAGCTGTTGTTTTTCATGCCCTTGTGACCTCAGCATGAGCGGTGAGTTCGTTTCCCAGCGCATGCACTTTTTCCATAAACTTTACGCTTAATTACAAGCTCTGCTTCAACGTCCACACGCATGAAACAGCATGACAGTAACCCTCTGACTGCTGTTCAGAGAAAAATCCTGGTTCGCTGTCAGGAAAAGTCCCAACCCAGTGGAAACCAACACAGAACTGCAAAAACCTGGAGTTCCTGGTCTTTGTGCCTTACCCATAATCCCTCTGTGGGCCTATGAGCGCATGCCTGCAGTGGGGGTGCGAGCGCGCAAGCGTCTCTGCTGAACTCGTGGCAGGTAACGAAGCAGTAGCTGATCTCGTGAAAACAAATCTCATTGAAGGGGAAAACCATCCCATGCCATTTCCTACAAAGCGATTTCCTCCCTGAATAGGGGAGAAAAGGCCTGGGCAGCTGTTCTCAGACATGAAAAACACAGAGCCCAGACACCGTGGAAAGAGAAACCAAGGAGAGAAGAGGAGGGGTGTCTCTACCACATGCTCTCCGTTACAGTTGACCCCAGTATTTCATTAGAAAAGAAGCTTGAAGTAGCCTCATTTAACCGTGGGGTTCGCAGAGAGACAGGCCCTGCTAAAGTCATTACCCACTGGACACCAATGCAGACTGCCACTGCTCCAAATATGACATCATAAAGCGCAGCTATTCCAGGGGGACATCTGAAAGTGCTTGCTCACACACACACACACACACACACACACACACACACACACACATACAGAGGTGGAACGTAACGAAGTACAAAAAATTCATGTATCTTTACTTGAGTATTTATTTTGTCTGAGACTTTTACCCACTACATTTTAAATAAAAAATCAGCAGGTTCTACTTACTACATTTCTAAAACAGTGTCGTTACTCTTTGCTTACAGCATTTTTGAAAATAAACATTTTCGTCCATTCGTTTTAATTTATTTAAATGCAAAGGAAGCGGAACCAAGTCGACCAACACGCGCGCCTTCCAAAAAAAATTTTTTAATGCGCGTCTTCCTCCTCGGACCGTTGATATGCTGCTCATTGCTGAATCTCTTGTAGCTGAAAAGAGTACAGACAGGGACCATCATTTGTTGCAGTGCAGAGAAATAATGAATCGTATATAGTTGAAGCCATTCACCATCCATGGCCTTATTTAGGCGAACTGTTCTTGGTAGAAAAAACGATTCTTACAGATTACCCTGTCTCCTGTGCCTGCCAAAACAGCACGAGATCCTATCGTTCAAGAATTCGTCTTCGGAATCTTAACAAATCGAGGTAATTTATTAACTAACATTAGGCGCGCTAGCTCGCTACACTATGGATGTTTTTTCCCTTCTAGCTAGATAACGTAGATCAGTGGTTCTCAGACTCGTTCCTCGGGGACCACAATTGCAATCCCAAAATTCTAACAAGCTGTTAATTTTCTTAATTATGTGCTTTTCATGTTTAGATGGATTATTTACCCTCTTAAAACACATCATATCCGAAATAGCTATGCATGCCACGAATAATAAAATTCCCATGTTCCTACTGTGCTTACTGGGCTATATTGCAAATAGGTAATTTTCTTTTAACTGATCAAATTAAAGACTGGGGTGAATCAATTGGCTCCTCCTAATTATGTAGTTGAACACGTGTGTTTTTAAGTTCCCTCATTATTTTTTACTTAAATGTATTAACACTGCAGGTTTGGCTTGTTATCATTTTCTTTGTCTTTTCTTCATTATTTATCAAATGGTTTGTTTTAGTGGCTATAGCCACAATTTCACCAATTAGGAGCCTATTGATTCACCTCAGTCTTTCATTTGATCAGTTAAAAAAAACATTTTTGCCCCACTTTTTGTAATTATTTTCAATATAGCACACATGCATAGCTATTGCTAGCATAATGTGGCATAAGAGGGTAAATAACCCCTCTAAATATGACAAACACCTTATTAAGAACAATGGACAGCTTGTTAAAATTCTGGGATTGCAATTGTGGCTTTAACGAAAACCAGCATACAAAGTGTGAGAACCACTGACATGACATCATAACGTATTACCTATACTACCTATATCCCCAAATAGCTCAAATGACTACTTTTACTTTTGATACTTAAGTACATTTAAGAGCATGCAATTATATACTTTGACTTAAGTATAAATTTTCCAAATTTCCTGAGTATTTTTTATGTGGGTATTTGCACTTTTACGTAAGTAAGAGATTTGTGTACTTCTTCCACCTCTGCACACATACAGTCAAGCCGGAAAGTCTGCACACCACTTTCACCTTTTTTTAGACATTTGTGCTAATTTATTTACAATCAAAATGTTAAATATCATATGCACACAAGTGTGCACACCCTTTGATATGACACCCAAAAGTGAGATGAGGTGCATTTTGTTTCCACTGATACTGCTTGAGATGTTTCTACAACTTAATTGGAGTCCACCTGTGATAAATTCAATTGATTGAACATGATTGGGATTGCCAACACCTGCCTATATAAGGTCCCACAGTTGACAGTGCATGTCAGAGCAAACTCCAAGCCATGGGGTCCAAAGAATTATCTGCAGACCTCAGAAACAGGATTGTGTCAAGGCATAGATCTGGAGAAGGGTACAGAAAAATCTCTGCAGCTTTACAGGTCCCAAAGAGCACAGTGGCCACCATCATTCGTAAATGGAAGAAGTTTGGAACCACCGAGAATCTTCCTAGACCTGGCCGCCCGGCCAAACTGAGCAATCGGGGAAGACGGGCCTTAGCCAGGGAGGTGAGCAGGAACCCGAGGGTTACTCTGACAGGCTCCAGTGTATCCTTGCGGAGATGGGAGAACCTTTCAGAAGATCAACCATCCAGGCAGCACTCCACCAATCAGGCCTTTATGGTAGAGTGGCCAGACGGAAGCCCCTCCTTAGTAAAAGGCACATCACAGCCCACTTGGAGTTTGCTAAAAAGGCACCTACAGGACTCTCGAACCATGAGAATCAAGATTCTCTGGTCAGTTGAAACGAAAATTAAACTTTTTGGCCTGAATACCAAGCGTCACGTCTGGAGAAAACCAGGCGCCGCTCATCACCTGGCTAATACCATCCCTACAGTGAAGCGTGGTGGCAGCATCATGATGTGGGGATGTTTTTCAGCAGCGGGAACGGGGTGACTAGTACTGATAGAGTAAAAGATGAATGCAGCTAAGTACACCGAGATCCTTGAAGAAAACCTGTTTTGGGGGGTTTTTGGACCTCAGACTGGGGCTAAGGTTTACCTTCCAACATGACAACGACCCGAAGCACACAGCCAAGAGAACAAAGGAGTGGCTTCGGAGAAAGTCTGTGCATGTCCTTGAGTGGCCCAACCAGAGCCAAGACCTGAATCCAATTGAACATCTGTGGAAAGGGCTGAAAATGGCTGTGTACCAACGCTCCCCATCCAACCTGACGGAGCTTGCAAGGATATGCCAAGAGGAATGGGCAAAAATGTCCAGAAACAAGTGTTCCAAGCTCGTAGCTTCTTTCCCAAGACGCCTTGAAGCTGTAATCGCTGCCAAAGGTGCAGCAACCAAGTATTAGGCTAAGGGTGTGTACAGATATGTAACCCCTAAATAACCTATTTTTGTCAGTAAAATAAAATTGCATATTTTATAAAAACCTGTTTTCACTTCGTCATTATTGGCTATTGTGTGTAGATGTTTGAGGCAAAAAATGAACTCAATCTATTGTAGAATATGTCTGTAACGTAATAAAACGTGGAGAAGGAGAAAGGGGTGTGCAGACTTTGCGGCTTGACTGTACATGTACACGCACAAGCACACACATACGCATGCATGAACATGTACAAACACAAACACAGTCCTACAGTGTAGAGTAACACACCACCCAGTCCCACAGTGTAGAGTAACACCACCCAGTCCTACAGTGTAGAGTAACACACCACCCAGTCCCACAGTGTAGAGTAACACCACCCAGTCCCACAGTGTAGAGTAACACCACCCAGTCCCACAGTGTAGAGTAACACACCACCCAGTCCCACAGTGTAGAGTAACACACCACCCAGTCCCACAGTGTAGAGTAACACACCACCCAGTCCCACAGTGTAGAGTAACACCACCCAGTCCTACAGTGTAGAGTAACACACCACCCAGTCCCACAGTGTAGAGTAACACCACCCAGTCCTACAGTGTAGAGTAACACACCACCCAGTCCTACAGTGTAGAGTAACACACCACCCAGTCCTACAGTGTAGAGTAACACACCACCCAGTCCTACAGTGTAGAGTAACACCACCCAGTCCTACAGTGTAGAGTAACACCACCCAGTCCTACAGTGTAGAGTAACACCACCCAGTCCTACAGTGTAAAGTAACACCACCCAGTCCTACAGTGTAGAGTAACACCACCCAGTACTACAGTGTAGAGTAACACACCACCCAGTCCTACATTGTAGAGTAACACCACCCAGTCCCACAGTGTAGAGTAACACCACCCAGTCCCACAGTGTAGAGTAACACCACCCAGTCCTACAGTGTAGAGTAACACACCACCCAGTCCCACAGTGTAGAGTAACACACCACCCAGTCCTACAGTGTAGAGTAACACACCACCCAGTCCCACAGTGTAGAGTAACACACCACCCAGTCCCACAGTGTAGAGTAACACACCACCCAGTCCCACAGTGTAGAGTAACACCACCCAGTCCTACAGTGTAGAGTAACACACCACCCAGTCCCACAGTGTAGAGTAACACACCACCCAGTCCCACAGTGTAGAGTAACACACCACCCAGTCCCACAGTGTAGAGTAACACCACCCAGTCCTACAGTGTAGAGTAACACATCATTTGTGGTGAGATAATCCCCATTTGTGCTGAATTACACAACATTATGCTTTCAAACGGGGACTTTGTTTATATATGACTGCAGCCTCATAGGGTGAGTAGGACTGGACTGTGATTAAACTGGACGACAGGCCAACCATGCGGAGAATGCAGACTCCAGAAATCATTACAATGCTTTCATTATTACTGTGGCTGCTATTGGCATGCTGAAAAAACACATAATAAAATTAAGTTGTGGATGTCTGTAGCACAGCTTTGCGGTTGCACTGCCACTGCAACGAGCACAGATGGGGAGTTCTCTGCTTTCCGTGATTGTCATCTGTGTGTTTGTGAGAACAGAATGTCATGCCCTCTAATCTCAGCCAGGGAAAATAAACATCGGGCCAGCTTTTCCAGTCGTGCTACTCTCTTCCTGTGAACCTGGAGCCTCTTTGATGTCCTTTCATCTCCAGACAAGAAGGGGGCAGCACTGAACGAGAGCAATATCCGATAGCAGAACCAAAATGCCAGCTCCCCCAGCGATGTACTTTCCCATGGGACTGCACAAAGTCGAGGAAGTCGGGAGCTGAGAGCTGATGAAAGACGTTACAGAATACTCTGCGGACGGAAGAGGGTCACACCTTGAAACTTGCAAGATTACTTGAAGACTATGATAGCAATCATGCTGTAACACAGTGTTTAAAGTTATCATCCTCCATCCATCCCTATTCTAAAACCGCTTATTCCTGGTCAGGACTGCAGGGGGACTGGAGCCTACCACAGCATGCATTGGGTGAAAGGCAGGAATACACCGTGGACAGGTCACCAATCCATCGCAGGGCCCACACATTCATTCACACCTTCCCCAAGTACAATTTAGACTATCCGATTAACCTAACCTGCATGCCTTTGGACTGCGGGAGGAAACCGGTGCAGACACAGGGAGAACGTGCAAAATCCACACAGAAAGGCCCCTGACTGGGAGTCGAACCCAGGACCTTCTTGCTGTGAGGTAACAGCGCTACTCACTCCACCACTGTGCTGCCTGATGTCATCCTTATTTATTCAATTTAGTTATTAATTCCTTTGTTTTTGTACAGTCTAGTTATTTCATTGAATGAGGTATGTTCCAACCATAAACAATGCCTTATGCAAATGTAACAGACTAGAATGTCTGTGATGTCGCTCTCAAGCCAAAGCAAGAATATGATTGGCTCCCACACCTTGTATCGGTAGTGTAACAATAATGGATCACAGTGACCAAAGTAGCAGCTAGCACCATCCTGGCAACTTATTTTAACAGAGTAGAAGAGCTACTCATTACCTGAAGCTATTATCATTACTTCATCTCCATTTATTGTTATTGTATATTCCATATATCATATGAATGCACCTTGATTGATATCCCCTCCCCTAACAGTGCAGGACAAAGGGCTCATCACAACTGTATGCAAAGTCTAATCGTAGACGTACTAACCCTGTCTTGCCTTTGAATCTTTGAGTTCTACTAGGTCTAAGAATGATTTCTACCGCATCATGCGAGGCTTTTCACTAAAACTCATTTGACATATTCTACCTATGCCAAAAAAAGGAAGGTGAGTTTCAGCACCACAGGGGAAGATAGCTGGACTCTGGCTAACTAAATGACCAAGATTTCAGACTGAGGAGACAGCAAAGGAGGAAGCAAACACAACCATGCTTGCTGTGTAAATCCTAAAGACAGTAATGAGGGGTCTGGCCACTCATCCTCCTGTATTTAAAGCACGCTGGTTTGGCTCATAGGTCCACAGAAAGGGCACAGGTGTCAGTCAGAAGTGGGCCGGAGTCCACCAAAAAGAACACTTGGTGCTGGCCACGTCGGCAGCGAGGTGGAAGGGAGGGCCGGGCTGGGCGGGGCAGGGACGCAGAAGAGGCGCGGACCGTGACTGGTAAGCGGAACTACCAGGTGGTGGAGGGCGGGGCAGGGAGCTGAGTCTATGACCGTCACTTCCCATCACTGATGTGGCCATGAGTTAATGGGACACTGTTCTTTTTATCTGCAATTTGGGATCGACGATCTGCTGCCTGTGTCACAACCTGTCTAAGAAGCTCTGAAGCTCAAGTGTGTGACAACATCTGAGACAGAGACTACTTTACACACTACATTCCATGCAGGACTACAGGAGAGTTGACGGTAATTTGGAGAGAGGGGTGTGTCTCCCGCTGACAGGCTGCCTGGTGAGTCCTTGGGTGGACTATACTCCTGCAGGACAAAACCGACTGTTTTCTGCCATATTTGCCCAATGACATGGCCAAGGGTGGAACCTGTAATTATAGGGCCCAACCTGCACTCAGAGTGAGAACCTTTTGCCAAATATATCACACAGCAAATGTCACAACAAAATCCCTTCCAGCAATCAGGTGTTATCATCGGACAGTACTGTGTGCAACATGCGAGTGTCTGTTTGTTGGATGTCCTGTATATGAGACCATCGGACGAATAAATAAGTTGCGTAACATACGTATGCTAAAGCTGCCAATGTATGTCTTCACACACATTGAATAATCAGCATTCATCTATTCATTTATCTCTCCTTATTTATTTGGTCCAACTCGCACAGGAACAAGCAAATTCCAGATGCTTAGCTTTGAAAATAGTGTGTAGCTCTGACAGAAAAATTACCACAAAAATGAGGTCCATAGTCACACCGTACCAAAGCAGCGATGTGTGGCTGTAAGTGACATACTGCTCTGCTTAAGAGTGTCCCTGAACTCCCCTCTGTCTTGGGAGTTAAACAAAGTTAGACAAAGGAGGTAAGATGGGGGGTTTAGGAAGCTGGTTTCCTGCTATTCAGCCAGCGTGACTCGGACATGGCGAAGAAGCAGAGGTCCTCTCTCTCTTCTTCTGATGCTGAAAGACTGCGTGCATCAGCAGACACCCCCCGGGCAACCTGTATCTTCAAAACCATCAACAGCACAACCAGTCACCTAGGCTTCTACCACCAGCTTGCCTGTTCCCCCTTCAGATTAAATTTTTTTTTTTTTTGGGGGGTAAGGAATTTTATCGAAGCTTGACAATTACTCCTTTGTTAAAGAGTGCTACATCAAATACAATTTGATTAAACTGACTTCGACCGTCGGACTGACTGATTGATCGATCGTCTGTTGTGTTCTCCTCAGCATCTTTCATCGCTAAATCAGGGGGAGACGCAACTTTCTCACGAGAGCCACTCCCGAGGGCTTTTGTGCATCAAATTAGAGCAAGATGTTTATGTAGCCTATAAGCAAACACACTCAAAACTGTCGCTTTGAATTCCACATTTGAACGACTGAAGGACACTATCAAAGTGACGGTGTCCTCCTGTCAAGGAGGTTTTTTAATGTCAAGCTGCTGTATTATTCCGCCCTGCCGAGAGTCGTAGCGATCCCCAAAAATACAAGCAATTCCAGCGCTTCCGTTTTCTGTCGGTGTTTACGCATTAATTGCAGCCAAATGCTGAGAAACAAATCGTCCCTATACGCTTCTACTGCTATCAGTGAGGACATGAGCTCCCAATGGATTGCTCGATTTGACATGTAGGCTACAGCCTGAATTTCCCAAAACAAACATTTTGTCCCATGAAGTGTGATGTTTTTTGATAATTCTGGGTGCGGACAAGGCCATTGTTTTGCACATCCCACTAAAAGACCTGTCAACTAACCCGAGTCAAAGGACGGTTTGGCGTAGATGGTGACGCCGAAGCGGGGGAAGTTCTCAAAGCGTTCTCTAGGGTGTAGGAGTTTTAGGGGAATTCAGAAAATTGTATTTTTTTGTTATTTATTTTTAGACAATCATAAATGGAATTCTTGGCCCCGAAATAATTTGTGAAATGACGTTCGGGTAAAAATCACAAAAATACGCATGCTGTATGTGCATGTGTCAGACGGAACGAAAGAAATCGCTTTTAAAGCGCTTTGAAAAAAGAAGCCAGCTGCAATACAATCCCTTGTCCGTCCGCAACGCACAGACTGCAGAAAATTAGCTAAAGCCTCGGGCTGACTTTTGGAAACAAAAGAACCGCAGGGGAGGAGGGAAACGCGAATGGTTTGGGGGGTGGGTCGGGTCGGCTAATTTACAATATCAGCAACTCATTATGGGGAAAGAAAGGAAAAGTGGGAAAAGTTCATTTCTGGTCACAAAACAAGACCACGTATTACAAACAGAACGTTTTCTTCTTCTTCCAAATAACAGTAAGCACACTGGCTACATGAGCAAATACAACAGATAGCCTACTCCAGATAAAAGTGTACCTTGTGCCAGCTATTTCGCATACCATAATGTAACTTTGGTCTAGCTATTTGATTTAACTGCGCACACTTTCACAATGTTATAGTTCTTTGTGTAGATGTGTTTATAAAGAAAACCTACTGTTTTACAATATTCCAACTACGTGTTATTCTGTTATGTTAAAACAAAAGACGGTCTGTAAAAAATAACTAACTGTTAGTCGCCATAAAAATATTTTAGAAAGGTAAGCTATTTTTTAACAAGAATGTGTCGTTTAGACTAATTGATAATCAAGCTGATAGACAAAAGATGAGAAAGGTAACTGTACCACGTCAATTAACTCGTCTGAAAAAAAACAGCCACTCACAGTCATAAACTCGTCAACAGAAGCTGGCTAAAAATCCTCATCCCATAAATTGGCTCAACAAAACGCTAACAAACGCAATAAGCATATTTTGACTTACCAAAACTAATGCGAATCTCTCTTCCAGTTCAATTGGGTCTGGCATGGGGACTTTTAATGGCATCATATGGGTCTTCATTTCTGACTGTCCGTCCACACTCTCAATATTCCCCATGGTTAAGAAAGAAATTGTATCCTTTGAGAAGAAAGTCCTTTCTTTCGGCTCAGCTCCCGATGTGCCCTCCGAACAAATCTGTAATTTTAGCCAAAATTCCGATTCAACGGATTGGTATTTTCTTTCCGCCCGGACTTCGCATTCCTGGTTCAGTGAGAAATTCTTAACGTTAGCCACATCAGTCCCATATTGCATCGATATAGTAAACCTTTGTTACAACATACGCTACGCGTATTTGTATTTAAAACGCAAGAATAAATGTCCAGTGGGTTTTTACTCATGTGTAACTTTTAGCCCGGCCCCTCCATCTCACACAGAAAGTCCCTGGTCCGATGAAATCATTTTGTCCGACCGCATAGCTACTTTCTGAACTTTGCTGGCTTCTTCGCTTTTCCATTCATTACTGTTGTGTGAGTTCTGATTAAGCTCTCGATTTCGCTGCCACTCAACAGGCAAAAAGCGAGCCATTCCGCCCCCCACCCAAAGATAACCCTCCCTCATTGGTGCGGTGCCCTATCAATCACGGACCGGACACTCCTTCTGTATCTGTGAGCAATTTGGGGTGGATTGCTGGGTTAACGTTGACATATTTGCGCCACCCACTGGACAAATTTGAAATCCCACCACAACAGTTACAGCCCTCAAAAATATGAACTAACGAAAATCATCTTATGAAATAACATCATATTACATTAATTTAGTATTACATAAAATGAATTGCAAGAGAACATGAATACATCCACCTGGGTTATCTTAGCAGCATTCACAGACCACCACGTGCATGTGCATGCAATATAATTAAAGTACTAACTATAAGTTAAATTGTAAAAATACAATACAACTCAAATACGTAAGTAAAATACAATTAATTACACACACAGATACACACACACGCATGCATGTGGCACACACATGAACACAAATGCATGCACACACACACACACACACACACACACACACACACACAGAGAGAGAGAGAGAGAGCCAGCAGGAAATGGCAGGCAGAGTCCAGATCCTACTAATGGATGAGCAGCCCAGTGAGAGACAGAAAGCAGGAAGTTGATGTGGGAAGAAAGCCAACTAAATCCTTTTTTTCTTTGTTTGGGAATACTTTACAAATAAAGCCCCTAACTGGCCAAAGAGAGACCATTGTCTCAGTTTCTGATGGGGCTTGGTTAGGTTGCGATTTGGAATGCATAAAATGGCAAAAAGAAAGGAAAAAAGTTTTGCCAGTATGCACATTTAGGAGGAGTCACATGGTAAACAATCAGGGAGCAGAAATAACCAGAAGCATACAGTCAGCAATGCCACTTATGAAACTATGTACGTATGTACTATACATGTGTTTATGCAATGAGTGTCTTTTATTACCACAAATTCCACAAATGTATTTAATTTTAATGAATTAACTAATTCCACAAATTACCACAATAAGCTTTATTTCTGTGCATCTTCATGGGGACACACACTGGAGTATGGCAGTTTTGTGTGTAACATGATTACTCCTTGCTTCATCTGATAATTACAATCAACAGCTGTACAGGCCATTGCTGGTTAATTTGTGCACACAGTCTTTAGCTGTCACTCACAAGTTCACCAGAAATGTCAGGTGGTGTAATCAACGGGGCTGATTAAGTAATTAAGAGCAGATCTTGGCACCAAATTCAGAAACAGCTGTGCCTTGTTTTTGCACCAGAGGATCCCAAAAACAAAACAGCCATCCTTCATTTAGTTTTTATTTAGCTCATGATGGGAGAGAGAAACTTGAGCTCACAGGCCTGAACGAATCATGTTGCTTTGTGAAGAGGAATGTGTATTGATGGGTTCATACAAGAAAGTAAATTGGCAACATATAGTGGTTCTACCCATTATGGGGTTCATGAATATCTTTGTAATAGCACTGTAATGATGCTGTAGTATACCTGTAACGGCACTGTAATGATGATGTAATAGTGTTGTGGTATACCTGTGATGGCACTGTAATGATGATGTAATAGTGCTGTGGTATACCTGTAACGGCACTGTAATGATGATGTAATAGTGCTGTGGTATACCTGTGACGGCACTGTAATGATGCTGTAATAGTGTTGTGGTATACCTATGGCGTTACAGTAATGATGATGTAATAGTGCTGTGGTATACCTGTAACGGCACTGTAATGATGATGTAATAGTGCTGTGGTGTACCTGTGATGGCACTGTAATGATGCTGTAATAGTGTTGTGGTATACCTATGGCGTTACAGTAATGATGCTGTAATAGTGCTGTGGTATACCTGTGACGGCACTGTAATGATGCTGTAATAGTGCTGTGGTATACCTGTGATGGCACTGTAATGATGCTGTCAGAGTGCTGTGGTATACCTGTGGTGTTACAGTAAGGATGCTGTAATAGTGCTGTGGTATACCTGTGATGGCACTGTAATGATGCTGTCAGAGTGCTGTGGTATACCTGTGGTGTTACAGTAAGGATGCTGTAATAGTGCTGTGGTATACCTGTGATGGCACTGTAATGATGCTGTCAGAGTGCTGTGGTATACCTGTGGTGTTACAGTAATGATGATGTAATAGTGCTGTGGTATACCTGTGATGGCACTGTAATGATGCTGTAATAGTGTTGTGGTATACCTATGGCGTTACAGTAATGATGCTGTAAGAGTGCTGTGGTATACCTGTAACGGCACTGTAATGATGCTGTAATAGTGTTGTGGTATACCTATGGCGTTACAGTAATGATGATGTAATAGTGCTGTGGTATACTTATGGCGTTACAGTAATGATGATGTAATAGTGCTGTGGTATACCTGTAATGGCACTGTAATGATGCTGTAATAGTGTTGTGGTATACCTATGGCGTTACAGTAATGATGCTGTAAGAGTGCTGTGGTATACCTGTAACGGCACTGTAATGATGCTGTAATAGTGCTGTGGTATACCTGTAACGGCACTGTAATGATGCTGTAATAGTGCTGTGGTATACCTGTGACGGCACTGTAATGATGCTGTAATAGTGCTGTGGTATACCTGTGATGGCACTGTAATGATGCTGTAATAGTGCTGTGGTATACCTGTAACGGCACTGTAATGATGCTGTAATAGTGCTGTGGTATACCTGTGACGTTACTGTAATGATGCTGTAATAGCACTGTAATGATGCTGTAGTATACCTGTGACGGCACTGTAATGATGCTGTAATAGTGCTGTGGTATACCTGTAACGGCACTGTAATGATGATGTAATAGTGCTGTGGTATACCTGTGACGGCACTGTAATGATGCAGTAATAGTGTTGTGGTATACCTGTGGCATTACAGTAATGATGCTGTAATAGTGCTGTGTTGTGTAGACCTGTAATGGCACTGTAATGATGCTGTAGTATACCTGTGATGGCACTGTAATGATGCTGTAAGAGTGCTGTGGTATACGTGTGACGGCACTGTAATGATGCTGTAAGAGTGTTGTGGTATGCCTGTGATGTTACTGTAATGATGCTGTAATAGTGCTGTGTTGTGTAGACCTGTAATGGCACTGTAATGATGCTGTAGTATACCTGTGACGGCACTGTAATGATGCTGTAAGAGTGCTGTGGTATACCTGTGACGGCACTGTAATGATGCTGTAATAGTGCTGTGGTGTGTAGACTGTAATGGCACTGTAATGATGCTGTAATAGTGCTGTGGTGTGCAAACCTGTAATGGCACTGTATGATGCTGTAATATTGCTGTGGTGTGTAGACTGTAATGGCACTGTAATGATGCTCTAATAGTGCTGTGGTGTGTAGACTGTAATGCCACTGTATGATGCTGTAATAGTTCTGCAGGGTGTAGACCTGTAATGGCACTGTAATGATGCTGTAATATTGCTGTGGTGTGTAGACTGTAATGGCACTGTAATGATGCTCTAATAGTGCTGTGGTTTGCAAACCTGTAATGGCACTGTAATAGTGCTGCATGGTGTAGACCTGTAATGGCACTGTAATGACGCTGTAATAGTGCTGCAGGGTGTAGACCTGTAATGGCACTGTAATGACACTGTAATATTGCTGTATTGTGTAGACTGTAATGGCACTGTAATGACGCTGTAATAGTGCTGCAGGGTGTAGACCTGTAATGGCACTGTAATGACACTGTAATATTGCTGTGGTGTGTAGACTGTAATGGCACTGTAATGATGCTGTAATAGTGCTGTAGTGTGTAGACTGTAATGGCACTGTAATGATGATGTAATAGTGATGTGGTGTGTAGACCTGTAATGACCTGTTTCTAATTAGAATTTTCACATGCACATTTTCATATACAGTATGTACACTATTGGTTTGTTTACAGATTATTTCATTTTTTTTTTTATCTGGTAACACAAAATGTCAAAACCAGTCTGTGAATGTATTTATGCATACTGGAACACAATAAGTTGATTACTGACCTCTTACAGTTCATTTATGTGCTGCTACTTCCAATTAAGTATGCTTGAATAATGATCATTCACTGATCCACAAGTACTATAATTCCTTTTACTGCACATATAATTCCTCTTACTTTATTGAAACTACAAGTTCTTTAATTCCTTTTCGACCTATATACTACAAGGACCATAATTCCCCATTTTGTTTAGTATCATTCCTCACAGCAGCAAAATGAAAAGGCTTTCAGTAAACACAATTTTTTCCCCCATAATTCAAGTTGTTAGTTATTATTTTGTGAGTTCAGTTACATTGCAAGACAAGCTTTAATAGTTCCTAGCTGGGAATGACTGTGGTCACCTATTCACCTGTCAGGGCAACACCTGTGCTCTCATATCTCATACTTGTGTTGCTATATCATTCACCTATGTGCCAATGTTTTTATACCTGTGTTCCTACAACATACCATACTTCAGGTCATACACCTGTGTTCCCAAATAATATACCTGCGTTCCCAGATAATACTCTCATGACAAAAAACACAGCAGGTCTTTTCTGAACTGTAATCAATGTTTAATAAACAGCTGCAATACAGAATCCATGTGGCCACTTGGGTCTCTCAACACACACACACACACACACACACACACACACACACACACCCTCTCTCTCTGTCTGTCTCTCTGTCTGTCTCTCTATCAATCTCTCTGCCTCTGCCTCTCTCTCTCTCTCTCTCTCTCTCTCTCTCACACACACACACACGTTAGAGTCTTGGCATGACTACTTCATTTTTTATCTTGTGAAGCACACAAGTTCAGCAGTGAGACATTTTCAAGCACATTTTTCAAGCTTCTGCACTTGTCAAATGCAAGTGCAAGTGCAGCCTTAGAATTAATGAGTTTCTATATCAGCGTCTATCTGCAGCAACAATGATTTGTAGCAATTAAAAGCACAACGACTGAAAGGGTACAGCCTCTTTTGCAATTTTTCTCAATGTTTCTTCGCTACAGCTGGTTTGATGAGACAACTACACTAGACATTATAAAAAATGATCGTCAAATCAATTTGATTGCTATGCAGGGAAAAACTTTCCTTCAAGGGAGACACAATTCAAACTGTACCCGAAACTGCAGTTAATCAACAACATTGTCTATTAGCATTAAAACCATTAGAAACAGCTGTGCACACAACATCAATAATTAAGGCAAAAATAACAAACTTACAGCACATACATGATCCAACAGAAATGGAATGTAAAACGGAAGAAAAAGGGGCATTCAATTATTTAAAAAACCAACCACAGAAATATCAACATTAAAAATACATTTTTTAAATACTTAAATGTAACATGAAAAAACTTTGGTCTGAATAAAACGTCTTTCCTCCTTTTTTCACACATCTCTCAGACACTGTCCTTTCCAAACCAGGGCCGTGACCGAATATGATCCCTTCACCCCTTTATTTTGACTCAACTTCATCAAAAAGCTTTTGAGTGGGTGACTTTTTCTCAAAAATGGGGCACTTAAAATGCCAGAATCAAACCCTTATTTCTGGGGTTTTGTTGAGGGGATTCAGGGGCACACTCATCCAACAATTTCAAGAAGTAAACCGGAAGTAAAAGCTACAACTTGTAGTACAAGAGTGGATTCCATCTTCATTCATAATCTACACTTTGTAGCCATTGTCATATGTAAACTGATTGATATTCTCAAATTTTTTTTTTTTAATATTACAAACTACTTCCTCACTAAGATTGGAAAGAGTTTTGCAGAATTTCTTTCACACACTGCTTGCAAAGTGAGGGGACAGGGCACATAGTAGACAGGGGTCTGAGTGGACAGGGGGCAGGAGGCAGGGGGCAGAGAACAGGGATCATATTCGGTCACAGCCTAGTACACCTTTACAGCTACCCAAAACTGGGGTGCATTCAATGGGCAAACCACTGTGGAATGTTTCATAAAAGGGTTGATGGGACATGTAGTTCACAGTGTGTCAAACTACACTTCAAAATCTCAAACACTGAATTGTGTTCCTCTGTGAAATGTGTTGGGATGCTCTCTCTTGTGAGTGCACCCCTGTGTGTACTGGACTTGGGCCTAGCCTTCCCATCAAAGAAGAAGAGTGAAATGCGGAAGACGGAAGATGAACAAAAAAGCAGTGTCGGCCTAACACTGGTTTTAAATACTTATTTTCCCTTTTGAAGTGCTTTTCATGAGGATCTTTATCGTTATTTTTAGTAGGATAATAATTCTAAACTATATTACCATATCTTCGTCTTTTTGCTCGTTTAGCATTTTTTAGCAACCAAAATTACTGAGTGGGCCTTTAAAAGACAACTAAGAGTGGTCCGATGACAAATATACACACAGAAAAAATTCTTGTTTGGTTTAAAAATCCATTTGTAAATCTTACTGTGTGTACGCATTCCATTATATTACTTTAGCCTGTGATCTTACCCAGAACGACGATACAATATAGGACAGGGCTACTAAACTCCAGGTCCTGTGGGCCGCAGGTATTTTGCTCCAACCATGCACTACACTGCCTAATTTCAGTAATGAGCTTACTTCCTGAACCAAGAAGGTAAAATAATTACACTGTGGCCCGCAGGACCTGGGGGGTATTTCACAAAGCGGGATTAAGCTGTTAGCCGGCTTTTGTAAATACAGTATTTTGAAGTAACCCAGGCTCTCTTCCAATGGGATGTCATCAAATTCAGAATATTTACAAAAGTTAGCCAGCTAACTCCTTAATCCCGCTTTGTGAAATACCGCCCTGAAGTTGAGTAGCACTGATATAGGAGAAACAGAAGTGCATTCATCTTATTAATACGAGCAATATTAATACGAGCCCTGGCTTACAAGATTCCCAGAATGCCTAGATTCCTCAAACAGTGGGAGGGGGGTGGACCTCATGCCCTTGTTGACTTTTTACATAAATATTCAATTCACAACAATATCAAGATCAATATAATAGTTCTGTTGAGAGAACTACAAAGTAAACTTTTAGTAACTCTTTCCACAACCAAGTCACCCTTTCCTGAACATAATCATTTGGTTGTGATGGAACCCGATTCTCCCAGTTATACAAAATTAAACATATAACTGAGTAAGTCTGTCAGACCCAGGTCACTTGACGATTGCCCCTTTTCATCATACAAAAAATGGATGAGTTGCTTTTTTCAGCACGTTTAAGTTCAGTCTCAACATGTCATTTTCTTTTCATTTTGTTTTTCCACAATTTCCACAATTCTTTCCCAAATCGGATTCATAGCTTTTTGCTCACTGCAAAGCGCTGTGACAAATATCATTGTAAATGGCACTATAAATAAATAAAGAATTAATATATCACTGCCGTATATCACTGATATATCGCCCTAGAAGTATTTCAAGAGGTAACAAACATACTTCAGTTAGCACAAGGAGAGCAGTGAAACTACCGTAGCGCACTAACCATGACAGAATGGCCACAGCTAACCCACAGTAGCCTCCTGCACAATGTGTTAAACCACAGACGCCAAACTGAAGTCCTGGGGGGGGGGGCACAGTGTGGTTTCCTTTCAATCAGCAGCCAATTAAGACTTGGAACACAGTGTGTGGATCCTTTAAGCCAATCAACAACCCTCCAGGACAGGATTCTCATTTGAAACAATATTCAACATTGCTCTTCTTTCTGTGCACTAGCCCACGTGTGACAACAAAATGAAACAAACAAAAAAAGTTTGAAAAAAACGACATTTGAAAAACAGGAGAGAAGGAGGAGCTGGGAAATGGGTAAGAGAAAGGCATCATTGTGTGAAGTGATCTTTATGAGCGGATCCATTAGTTGGCTTCTTCTGTTATATCGTACCTGGAAGTGTGGGAGAAAAGGAGACCTTAATCTCCACCATCACTGGCAATATGACTGTAAAAATGACAAATGTTACTAAATTATATTATATTGATACCGAGCGGTGTTGGAATTTCAGAACATGGTTTTTGGGGTGTGGTCTGCACCTCAGAGCTGCTAAGCGACAATCTTGATTTTAGTCTTAATTTTAAAAAATCATTTTTTATCTCATGGAAATTTTGAGCCGCAGCAGACGGTTGTGTGTCGGTCTTGTCCCAGACAGGGTGTGCTCATGGTTCTGGTCTGTAGACTGCATGATCTCAGGTCAGTAAAAAAAACTCATCTAAATTACCATTAGCCAGCATTTACAAAAATTTCTAAAATCAATTTCCAATTTCGAGTGATATGATAAATGGGATTTAGCATTATGTACTTCAAAATGGAAACTTCATAAATGCTTTAACCTGCCATTTATTACTGAGAAAACCACATAGAAAATGTGAAATAACTGTTCTGAATGAAGATTAGATATTAACCCAAAATTGAACACATTAATCAAATAACCAATTCTAATGTCTGAATGATGAATTATGATTTCACAAGCCATCGCTAAGCACAAGGAGAACTGCCCCTAGCATTTGACCTTTGACCCCACTTACCACTGCGTAACCCCAGCGGTGAGGTCAAGCTCTGCCAGGTCTACCTGTACCTGGAAAAAAACAACAGAAACAGTGTATCTCAGGTATTGTAGGGTATGTACCATGAGGAGACAGGTCAAAACACATACTAACACAGGCTGACCTTGCCGATGAGCTCTCTCTCACGACTCATGAAGGAAACACTGTTCTTAACGGACAAGTCCAGTCGCCTGCGTCCCGCCTCTTCCAGAGAGAGATCAAATTCAAACCTGAGAGAGTGAGAGAGACAGAAAGAGAGAGAGGGGGAGAAAAGGAGAGAAGGGGCCCGAGTTTGAATCACTGGAAAACGCACAGAGACACACAGTCACAAATTACTCGCTGAGTAAATCTATTTAATGCAAAAAAGCAAACCAAGATGCCGAAGCAGGGAGCCCTATTGCACCAAACTCTCAAACCATGCCCCACCACCTCTGCATCCCTGGCCTTGCCCTCCCCTCCCCCCCCCCCTTACCTCTCGTTAAACTCTGGGTTCAGGTCTCTCTTCTTCACGCTTGTCTTCCTCTTGGTGGTTCTGTTCTTGTCCGGAAGCAGGACGAAGGTGACGTAGGGGTCTGAGCCGTCTTTGGCACAGGCCACCAGGTGCCTGTGCAGATAAAGATACTCTAATCAATGCACAGATATTTAATGCAGGCAGATATTCTATTCACTACAAATATATACAGTACAACTAAAGATATTCTATGCTCTGCACAGATATTTAGTGCATGCAAAGATACACTATTCACTTGACAGATATTCAGTGCAGGTAAAGATACTCTATTCACTGCTCAGATATTTAGTATAGACAGAGATATTCTATTCACTGCACAGATATTTAGTACAGGCAGAAATACTCTATTTACTGTACAAATATTCAGTTCCTTTGCTTACTATGATTAGTGTCTAGGAGGTTGCAGTTGGTAACAGAAGGGTCTGATGTTGCCTGCACTACAATGCAAGCTATGGACATTCAACATTCAAAGCAAACAGTCACGTCTTACTGTAAAACTACAAAGAATCTCTGTATTGCACACATGTGGGAGATAAAACATAAGTGAAACCCCAACACACAGTCAGTCAGTCGGTTGATACTGACAGAGACAGACAGACAGATGCACACAGACAGATGCACAAACCTGCAGCTGTGAACTACGATCAGCAGCCTATACTCTTCAGTGGAGTAGGACAGGGTGAGCTTCACCTGACCCTTATGGCTGCCTGTCATACCCCCAGCCCTGAGTGCACACACAAACACACACAGGGATCAGTCTGCAGTAAGCATACATTTATTTACACATCAATCATCCTTTTCACCTCCCCCCTTTTGCCCAATCGTACTCATAGGGAGCGCCCATTACTGAAACCTCAGCTATGGATTTGGGAAAGCGCAGACAAGCGTGTGCTCTCCTGGGAAGCGTGTGATGTCAGCCGCTGGTTCTTATTACTCATCACACTGCGGTCTACAAATTGAACTTGCACAGACCTGAGTTGGAGGAAGACACTTAATGTGAGACTGAACCCCTCCCTCCCTAGTCGAAGCTAGCACCGATTGAATGTCCCCCTGCAGTGCTGCCGGCCACAGTCGGCACTGGCATGGCCCGGATTCTAAACTAGACCGTGGGGTCCATCTATGCACTAGAACAGTGCACTAGAACAGTCAGTATACATTAGACTGCTATATTGGTGTCTGCATGTCTGTGTTGTAACTGAAGCTGAAGCAGGTGAATAAGCAGTTATGTGAAGCTGTAGCAGTTGAATATGTACTTACGTACAGCTGGAGCAGATGAATATGCAGTTATGTGCAGCTGGAGTGGATTAATATGCGGTTATGTGCAGCTGGAGCAGAAAAATATATAGTTATGTGCAGCTGGAGCAGATAAATATATAGTTATGTGCAGTTGGAGCAGATGAATATGCAGTTATGTGCAGCTGGAGCAGATGAATGTACAGTTATGTGCAGCTGGAGCAGATGAATATGCAGTTATGTGCAGCTGGAGCAGATGAATATGCAGTTATGTGCAGCTGGAGCAGATGAATATACAGTTATGTGCAGCTGGAGCAGATGAATGTACAGTTATGTGCAGCTGGAGCAGATGAATATGCAGTTATGTGCAGCTGGAGCAGATGAATATGCAGTTATGTGCAGCTGGAGCAGATGAATATGCAGTTATGTGCAGCTGGAGCACATGAATATGCCGTTATGTGCAGCTGGAGCAGATGAATATGCAGTTATGTGCAGCTGGAGCAGATGAATATGCAGTCACGTGCAGCTGGAGCAGATATCAAAAGCAGCTGGACCAGTAGCAGTGTGTTTAGTCACTTCCTGATTGTGACTCACCCATGGGCGGGCACAGTCCTGTGCCTGAGCTCCTGATTGGCTGCTGTGGTTGCCTCTTTGCTGGGGATGAGGGAGTCAACCTCCTCACTGCCCGCCATTTCGCCCAGGCCCCTGGCAACTGCCTTTGAGTCCAAGATCTGAAACGCATAATTAGCCCACTCATATAATACAACATATTTAAAAACCCTGCACAATTAAAATCATAATTTATTATAATAGTTACACTATACACAGGGGTCGATTTGAGGTGGGATTTTGTTAAAATTGACAAAAACCTTTGTACTTTGTAAAACTGCCATCACCCCAATTCATCCCCCTTGTTTTACTTGTTATCTGTGATGTCACAGACGCATCCCCCTTGACATTTTTAACTCCACCACTTACTATACATAATGAAACAAAGGAGACAAATAGTTTGATATCATACCTATTTTATTCAGTTGACAGTTTAAAAGAGTTTGTATTGGTCATATGGAGACCATGTTTTTAATTGCAGTAACTGGTGCATGCATTAAAAACAAAACACAAAGTATGATTCATTTTCATTTTGGTGCTTTCTAACAAAGTCAAACGAGAACACAGCAGATTCTCATTATCTGTGTATAAACCATCAGTGTTTTGTAGTGAAATCGCTAACGCTGGCAGTGACCTCTGACCTTTAGCACGGCTCTTAGCAGGATCTCGCTCTCTGGCAGGGCTCCGTCCAGACCCAGCCAGCGGTCCAGAACCAGGCCTGGTTCTGACAGCAGCTCTCTGATGGGCAGCACCAGCGAGCCCAAGGCCGCACCCCAGCTATGAGAGATCTGTAGAGAGAATGCCTGTCACCCCTCTTTTCCCTCTTCTTTTCATTTCCAACACCTTTATTTTAATTCCCCATTCTTCTCTCCCCAGTTGAAATGGGCTGTGGATGATGTGGATCTGCCCCACCGCTACAGTAAGCTCAGTGCAGTGTCAGTTTGGGAGGACCTGAATGAACAGGAGCTATCCTCTGAGTTATGCTTCTCTTCAGTCTAGCTGCGGCATTACTGCACTATCCCCCCGGGCCCGGACTGACTGGTGGAGTCCCCTGACCCGCACCTCGCACAACTGCACTAAGACAAAGCACCTCACACCACTGCACTACGACTGAGCGCCTCACACCACTGCATTATGGTTAAGCACCTCACACCACGGCACTATGGCTGAGCGCCTCACACCACTGCATTATGGTTAAGCACCTCACACCACTGCACTACGACTGAGCGCCTCACACCACTGCATTATGGTTAAGCACCTCACACCACTGCACTACGACTGAGCGCCTCACACCACTGCATTATGGTTAAGCACCTCACGGCACTATGACTGAGCACCTCACACCACGGCACTATGACTGAGCACCTCACACCACGGCACTATGACTGAGCACCTCACACCACTGCACTATGACTGAGCACCTCACACTGCTGCATTATGGTTAAGCACCTCACACCACGGCTCTATGACTGAGCGCCTCACACCACTGCATTATGACTGAGCGCCTCACATCACTGCATTATGACTGAGCGCCTCACACCACGGCACTATGACTGAGCACCTCACACCACTGCACTATGACTGAGCGCCTCACACCACGGCACTATGACTGAGCACCTCACACCACTGCACTATGACTAAGCACCATAGCTGGGCATGCCACCAAGAAGCCTGTTGGCACTGTTATTCATAAGCTCACTCAAACAAATTAAAAAAATTTCAGTTCTGTAAATAGGTTAGACTCCCCCCACCTGCAAGCAATCCATCCTTAAGTAACTCGTCCATTAAATGGCATTAACCCTTTAACCCCTTCGGTCAATTCTCACCTATTTAGGGGGTGTTCTATTTAAGGCTTTATAACTCCAGGTGCGAGCATCACAGAGACTTGGAACATGGCTTAAATTAAACATGACAGTTGTACCATTTACAATACTCTTGGAAATCTTTGGAAAAATGCAAAAAAAAAGAAGTTTTTCTTTAGCTTGCAATGAAATACTGAGAGCTACATATGTGAAACAGATAAAACTATACATTTCCTGGATCATAAACTCCGTGTCCACAAATGTGCAAAATCTGAGGGTGACATGCAGAACTACTACAGATCTATAATGCAAAATATAAGCAGTGTACCCTACTGTCCCTTAGCGTCTCCGAATGCATTAAAAATGGCTAACTTGTGCACTGCTGTAAATAATAAAATAATAATATATTTAACTACAAATCAACTGTTTTAGCGCATAAAACTCATTTTAGCATAATTGTCAAGTGGAGATTACCATCTTTTCATCAGTATTTTTCCACCCTAGCTCCCCAGTGGTGGAACGAACTTCCCATTCCCCTACGCTCAATACCAACCCTGCCTGCTTTCCGTCGTGGCCTGAAAACACACCTTTTCAGGCTCCACCTGGACTAATACTTATCTAGGACCTCATGGTATGTCTTCTTGTTGAACTGTGTATTCAAGTTTATACTATTTAGAATAGAATTGTAGTAGAGCTGATTTACCCAGTTCACTGTGAACTGCATTGTGTTCGTTACTAGGGATAGCTGCTACTGTATGGGAAGAATGTGCTTTCTTATCTGTTCTGTAGTTACTTCGATGACCTTTCTATATGCACTTACTGTATGTCGCTTTGGATAAAAGCGTCTGCTAAATGACTGTAATGTATGTAATGTATGATAACTATATATTCAACTTTTTTGGAATTGGGGTTTGTATATTATGTATAAGATTACAATAAAATAATATTCCACCATCAGAAAAATGCTGGCAAATGTTCTACTTTCAGGGCAAATCAAACATAAAACATGCCTGAGCCACCTATGGACGCTTACACTACAATATGTGAAATGCACTCAAAATGGGAAAATAACAATGCAAAACATATGGCACAACACTGCATGCGTAGTGGAAAAAAACCAATGTATATATTTGAAATATCACAAGCAGTAATGTTAATACTTCGAGGAGGGAATGTCCTTCATGCATATCCCTCAGGCATATTCTCAGACAGAATCAATGCTATGGTATCTATGGTGTCTTCGTAACTATGGTATCTTCTGTCCTGACCCACTCCCAAAATGTAAGCAGGTGAGGATTTTCTCTTGCATTGCTGACGAGTTAGTAAATTAATAAAAACATGCAAAAATAACAGCAAGCGAATGTACATTCTAAGTTGTTTGCGTAAAACTAAACTGAGAAAACTAGAAATGGTGTTATGCCCGGCTGTAATTTATTGTTCAAAGCATCCAATAATACATTGCAAACACCGTTGCTAAGGTTATAATGTCCTATATTGGATAAAAGAATCGTCAATGAAACCAGAATGAACTGGAATGAATGAAACAGGTTTTCAGAGCGTGGGGGGTATTCCGCATCGACATTTCAGTGTAATAGCGTTATAAAGTGTTGTTTATTTCTCACATGGATTGTCCCAGACAATAAATGACGACTGAATTTTGAAAGGAACATCTTTATGCGTAAAACCAATAGTAGGATTGGAAGGGAAGACGTATACGGGTACCCTTGATCATGCTAAAGGCAACTTTCCATGTCGGAGATGTTCCGTGTGTCCCTACTATAGACCGTACAAAAAGTTTACTCACCCCCTTACATCAAAGAATTATGAAATTCAACAACTTATAACATGCAAATCTACTCATGTGATATATGTGATTGGTTGCTCTTGCCCGCTATTCTATGTTGGTAAAACATCTCGCCCATTGCGTACGAGAATTATTGAGCACAGGAGTGCTTTAACGAGACGAGACGAAAAATCTTCCGTATTTCGTAATTTCAAACAAGCTAGTCATAAGAGCTCCGATTTCTACTTTTTTGCTATTGAGAAAGTTCTACCCCATCGCAAAGGTGGTAACTTAGAGGCCCGGTTACTTCAACGGGAAGCTTTTTATATTTTTGATTTCCAGTCCGTATTTCCAAGGGGGATGAATGAAGACCATCATTTATCATGTTTTCTGTAATTTACTCTCCAATTAACCATCATGTTGGGTCAGAACATTAATATAACTCTGCTGTTAAATAATCTAGATTTGTAACTACTCTATATTCTGCTAAATTATAGTCTGTACCTTGATATATTTGTATGTATATGTGCAAATCTCTACAGAATTCAATTGTGTTTTTCTGTGTTAACTAAGACCATTCTGTAATTGACAATTAACCAATGAAGAGTCTATATATTGTCTATCTATATTAGTCGGATTATCTACAATTAACTAATTTCTTATTTTACTTTGTAAATATCACAACCATTTGTGTGCCCATTGCCTATTTCTATGTCTACATTAAAGGTAATTTCTTTCCAGCCTGAACATGACACATCCCCCTAGTCCGGATTTTCCAGGGGGATGAATGAAGACTATTATCTATCATGTTTCTTTGAATTTACTCTAATTAACTATCATGTTGGGTCAAAACATCAATATAACTATGCTGTTAAATAATCTAGATTTGTAACTATTCTATATTCTGCTAAATTATACTCGGTACCTTGTTATGTATATGTATAAATTTCTACAGGATTCAATTGTATTTTTCTGTTTTAACTAAGACCATTCTGTACTTGATAATTAACCAATGAAGAGTCTATAGACTGCCTATTTATAATAGTCGGATTACTTGCCATCATCACCAATTTTGTGTTCATTGCCTATTTCAATGTCTTCATTAAAGGTAATTGCTTTCTAGCCTGATCAAGACACAATTAAGTTACCTCTGCTATTTAAGTGCTTGTGAATGTTGCACCTGTTAACACTGATGAAGATCTGAGTGACCGAAATGTTTGCTTTTTGTTTGTGCACTTTTTTTCTTTTCTTTTCTTTTTCCATGTGCACCTTTATATTGACATTATGTGAGCTGTAATAAACCTGGACTTTTACGGCCTAGACCGATGCCTTTTTTGCAGTGTGCGGTGAGCATTTCCTCTTCCTATCTTCTGTTCTGACCCACTCCCAAAATGTAAGCAGGTGAGGATTTTCTCTTGCATTGCTGACGAGTTAGTAAATTAATAAAAACATGAAACAATAACAGCAAGCGAATGTACATTCTAAGTTGTTTGCGTAAAACTAAACTGATAAAACTAGAAATGGTGTTATGCCCGGCTGTTATTTATTATTCAAAGCATCCAATAATGCATTGCAAACACCGTTGCTAAGGTTATAATGTCCTATATTGGATAAAAGAATCGTCAATGAAACCAGAATGAACTGGAATGAATGAAACAGGTTTTCAGAGCGTGGGGGGTATTCCGCATCGACATTTCAGTGTAATAGCGTTATAAAGTGTTGTTTATTTCTCACATGGATTGTCCCAGACAATAAATGACGACTGAATTTTGAAAGGAACATCTTTATGCGTAAAACCAATAGTAGGATTGGATATTTATTTTGTATTTAGTAGCAGATATTGGTAGTAGAATGACGTGGTATAATTATACATTTTGGGACTGGGTCAGAACAGAAGATACCATAGATACCATAGCATTGATTCTGTCTGATAATATGCCTGAGGGATATGCATGAAGGACATTCCCTCCTCGAAATGTAAGTATTAATGTTACTGCTTGTGATATTTCAAATATATATTTCAACCTGGGTGGGGGGTTGCTTGTTAAATAGACTTGCTACGGGACAATAGTGACATTTAGAAACTCCATATTCGGTATTTGTCATGAACCGTGTACTAATAAAGAGAAAACAGTTTGTTGTTTCCACTTAGCTTGGTTGCAGGAGTAATTAATATCTGAGTTGAGCAATATGGCCACTAGAGGATCTGTGCGAAGGGGTTAAGATGTAAGATCACAAAATATGTGATTAGAATGTTCAACTGAACATTATAATGCTGATGTAACACTAACTACTGTTAATTGAAAGCGATGGAGTTCTAAAACATTATAAAACCTAGTCTTCAAATGGTTAAAACAAAGCATTCTTTCATGTGTGGGAGGTATAGTGCGATGTTGAAATGAACACTCTTAAATGCCAATGGCCCTCTTACCTTCATTGTGAGCATTTCCTGTTTGGGGTCACGAACCAGGAAGTAAAATGACTCATCCCACTGAGGAGAAGTGGAGCGATCACACACCTTTCAAAGAGAAGGGTAACATCAGTCCACCACTCTACTCAGTGTTGCTGAAATATACCACTCACATGGATGGTGTCTTCACACAATTTGTCAGTGGACCGCTGAGCATTTGTTTTATGAAAGCCACTCAATTACACTTGTCTCTGAAACCAACGCAGCATTGTTAAATATACTAGCATGTCATCTCCAGGAGAGAGACAAGGGGGATTAGAGTCAACGACTCTGATGTTATCCTCAGAGCTAAAACAAATAAATAATTGGCATTCTATGTAAAGTGGTTTGACTGCTGGAATGGTCACTGACTTGATTGCAGCAATGGTGCAGATCTTGCCAGTGAACCGTCACCAGGGATACGGCGGTGGTTGTATCTCACCTTGGTCCTATGGGAGGGGCCTTTGAGGGAAAGCTCCACCCCTGCCTTTGGCTCCTTTCCACTCTTCTTCAGCTTTAAATATTAAAAACACATTTGTAATTCAATACAAAAACAAAATAAACAAATGCATCAGTAAATTAAATTTATATTACAGATCATCCACAGACAAGTATCATCGCCCAACTGTATTAGCTCATTTCCTGGAACTACACACTTTACCTCAATTGGCAGAATTGAGAAGGCAAGAAACTCACCGGCAGGCCATGAGCACGGTCCACGTAGACAAACAGCACGGCGGCAGAAGGTGTGGTCTTGTTCTGGTAGGACTGCTGTGATTGGTGCAGCAGGATCTGGGGAGGAGCACCGCCAATGCCCATGCATAACAGCATGTCATTATGTATCACCAAAAAAGTGCAGGATGCTTAATGTGCTAAATGCAGGATTAGGTAGAGCTGGCCTGCTACAGCTGCCCTCACCATCTGTGTTAAACTTCAAGAGATACAACTGGCTCACAAAGACCCTGGTGTCCTGCAGAGATCCAATCACATACAGACTCTGCCACTGTGACTGAACAGTGGGACCACTATGTGCCAGCGAGGAGTACTAATCATGGGAACTCTGCGTGTTATCGGTAGATTGCGAGTTTTATTCCAGGCACCTGAATAAGGCACACCGTCTAAATGTATTTTTTAGTCTGGGCTTTTTTAGTCTTTTTTACTTCAGTCTGGACGCAGCTGTGTGCAGATTGGGAGGCAGACTGCACACGTCCGGCTGACCTGAGGCTACTGCCGAATAAGATGCAGATAAACCCAGTGACTGAAGTGCCTTCCGCAGGCAGCAGTGATGGTGTGTTAGGCCTGAGGTACACGGTGATGGTGTGTTAGGGCTGAGGTACGTGGTGATGGTGTGTTAGGCCTGAGGTACGCGGTGATGGTGTGTTATGCCTGAGGTACGCGGTGGTGGTGTGTTATGCCTGAGGTACACGGTGATGGTGTGTTAGTGCTGACCTGATCCAATCTGACGGGGTCCGAAACCCTGGGCAACCACTCCAGAACCAGATGGACCTGTCCAGACTTCACATCGTTCAGGGTGTACCACTGCAACAGAGTTAAACAGGGAGTGCAGTAAGCACACACACACACACACACATACACACACATACACACACACACACTCACTGGCACGCATGAGCTATTTTTAAATGCTGCACATTCTATGTGAATCAGCATCAATAGTTGGCTCAGTTTACAGAATGCGCTTCCCATCCAGATGACTTACAGATCAATAATTTCCGCACTTTATCACTTTAATGCATACTATATGGATAACAAAAAACCATTTGGGTAATCACTGTGCCATGTTTCTTAGCAACAACCCATAAAACTGACACACAGAAAGACAGACAGGCCACACCTGATCAGTAAACTGGATGCTAATGATGTCCCGGAGACTAATCTTGAACCTGCAAACAGACAGCAGAAATGAGTATTTACTCAATAGGGTTTTGGCATAAGATTATGCCATCACTGTTCATGATTTTGCTTAAAACACATTTAGACAGCATTTACCAAGAATGGATATATATTTAATATGGTAATATAATATGTTTTATACAGGTATACTGTTTATAGCGCTATTTACTGAAGCAGTTCAGGTTAAGTACATTTATGCCAGATTTGAACCTGCCCTCACCTCCCCAGGAAGTCGTCCTGATCCAGGTCTTTGTCGTACGCCTCAAACTGGACCTCCTGTCCAGGCAACTGGGTCAGAACCACCTGTAAAAACACAAGATGATCTTAAGAACTTAAGACGAACACAAGAATACCTAATGATGGGAACATACCCTTGAGTCCATCCAGAACATAAGAACATAGAAATACATAATGCGCGGAAAAAAACTATTAAGTGAAAACTCTGAATACGTGTATCTTACACGACTTGCAGACATGCCTGATTTTCATTAAATCTTCACCATGCGCGCGTAATGCCGCATATACAATGGGGGAAATAAGTATTGGACACGTCAACAATTTTTATTATCAAACATATTTCCAATGTAGCTATTCACATGAGATTTTGACCAGACATTGGTATTAACTCAATAAAACTACACAGCTAAAAAAATTGTAACGTTCCAATTCTTAAAAGAAGTTATGTGCAATAAAGTGAAATGACACAGGAAAAAAGTATTGAACACGCTAAATTAAATGTGGTAGAAAAGCCATATTTTTTATATTTGGTTGCATATCCTTTGCATGCCATGACTTTATGATGTTTGTGACCCAACAACATCAAAAGGCTCTTGATATCTTATTTGCTGGTACTCTTACAAGCGATACTATGACAGCTCTGCATTTGAATGGATCTCTATGGGAATTGGGTGGTGGGACAAGATTTAGCTGTAAATTACACTGGAACAATATAGAACACATGGTTGGCTAAGTGGCTCTAAGTCATCAAGGGTCTGATGTATTAAACAAGCCTTTAACCATCACTCTGCTGCCAGAAATACAGTAGATATGGAAGGATCACTTTAAGGGTTGTTTCTCCTGACAGATTTTCCTATTGAACTCAATGGAAAAATAAGTCAGGAGAAGAAACCCTTCAAGTTATCAACAATCTGGATCTCTCCCATTCATTTTGTTGAAGCCAGCATTCCCCGCCCAATTTGCCCTAATCCCCGCCCTTTCCGCCGTTCTTTTATGTATCAAGGAGGCCAGTTTGCACCATTTACTTAAGGATTGTGGGTAGGCCCTGCAGCCAATCACGGCTCACTTGCTTCACTCACGGTGTCTGTTGTGGTACAAAAATCGTGGCGCCCAGCAGAATGTTAACTGAGAGTAGATGGTAGAGTAGCCTAAAGAAACGTGTACTCTTTTTTTTAGAACCTAGCAAGATACATACCTTATATAAATAAATACGTGATTAGTGATTGTTTTGGTTAAATGCCTTGCCATTTTGGCAACTGCCACCAATGTTGTATTTTCATATTGACAACTACCTTAGCCCAAGCTAACAATTAGCAAGCTTGAGCTAATTCTTTGTTTTAATTATACCTTTTGTTATTTTGTCTATCTCTGCAAGACACTGTTTTATTTAAAATTAAGTTAAAGAGCAAAAGGCAAATGTGTGAATAAAGGCTATTTTGAACAAATAATCTGTCCTGATTTAGGAATTCATCATTGCAGAAAATTTTTAAACTATAACTATTTGCCAAAAACTTTACAAGAATATCTTAAAAGGCCCACTTGCTAATAGATCAAAATTACGTGCATGGCAACAACGCTAGTTCAGTGGTTCAGCTGGGCAATGAAAATGCAAACAATAAGCCATGTTGTTTTTGTCCAAACATAAGGAGACAGCTAAATTTGTGTTTTATACAACAGCTACATAAGCAAACAACTATGTGCAATGCTACGTGTAAGGTTACACATGTATTTTCAATTATCCTGGATCAAGGTATGACTCTATATTGGCCAATAGTTCCTGCAATCTTCCCGGGGGACAATCTTCTGTCACTGGACAATAGTTAAAACAAGCATAAAAATATCAAAATCACATTGTGAAATAGGGATTCATATTTTTTGCAAAAATAGATTTTCTCTCTATTAATCAATATTAGAATGCACGTAATATGAACTTCGGAAGAAGCTTGAACTTCGCTACCCAAATTCATTGCCTGTGATCTGTCTGCTGTGAAAAGAGTGTATAGTCAATTGTATAGTCAAACAAAATTCGTTAAACAAGCAGATTAATTTGGCGTTTTCTAAGGTGAGAGGGAAGCCATGTTCTGGTAGTTTATTCTCAGATGCTGCAGATGTTATAATGAAATTAAACCACATATATTTTGTAAAATAACAGCACTGGTCTAAGCTAATGGAAAATGTTTTCCTATTTTCCAGTTATTATATTGCAGGAATATAGTTTGTTCAGGAATTACCGGGAACCCATGTCGGTGTTAAACCCTTATGCGAAACATTATTATTGTGTATATCAAAACACGTCATAATACAAGCTAGCTAGATAAGATAGCTAAAGTTAGCTAACTAACTGCAAATAATCGTCGGTCAGGAACATGATAAGCGGATAAGCCAAGGAGGTTATATGTGTGATCAATCTGTTACCTATCTATACGAATTAAAAACATTAAAGACGCTTTCTGACACAACAGGAGGTATACTACAAACTAAGTAGAATTACTTAGTTAGCTGGATAACTGCACCGAGTAAAAGCCGGAACCATCCCAAATCTGGAATACGGACTGAAGTAGCCTAAAAATAGCTGTTCCCGGTTTTACGGTTTTACAGTTATCTATCCAGCTAACTAAGTAATCCTACTTCGTAGTATACCCCCCAAGACTTATGTCTTATTGAATATCAAGTCTGAGTTGTACCACCAATACCTTCTAAAGATGCACATGTTTCTGAAAATAGTTTTCCTCCTCTGGCTGATTTGAGCCAAGACTGTCGTGTTTTATGCTCTTCCCGGCATCCGTAGTCTTGAGGTGCTGCTCAGACCAGAGCGGCAATGAATGCTGGTCAATTCCGGGAACTTAATAATTATTTTAAAAATAATTTCCAGGAATTGTGATATAATACATGGTCCTCATTATCTCAAATTAAATCTACTATTATAATTATAATTTAGGAGACTCTAACATCGTTAAAAAGTATGCTAATTACGACATGACAGCGCCTCGGATTTTGCTGGCAGTCTATAGGCGTAGACAGGGTGATGTACCATTACATGTCGCCCCTTTGGCTTTTTTTGTGCTACTAAAAAACCTGACTTCAGGACACGCCCACCTTGTTGTTTGTATTTATCTATATACTTCAGTGGTGTTGACCGGTATGAAATAGAACAAAGAATAACAATAATACGAAATGGCAATAATTGCAGTAATAAAATAGACTGTAAAAGAAATATGGACAAAGTGACTGTGATGTCACCCATTGACTTTCTATGGGCTTGTGAAAAAGCACATTGAAGCCGCGGAAGTGCAGTTTTGTGCTTTAAGGTCGTCCATTAAGCATGTGAGATACTCGTGAAGCGCAGTAACTAGGAAGTGCCGCGAACTGTCCTGAATTGGTCCACAAAACATAAAAATATTGTCCAAACGGCACAATAAAAAGCACCTATTGCGACTACATGTTCTTGTGGGAAAAAATGTTTGATTTTATATTTTGACCACATTGGTGCCATTGACTGAAACAGGTAGTTGAAAAACCTATACTGGAGACCAACCACACTGGCGGCAGACAGCAACACTCTCAACAAGTACAGAAAGTGTGCTTCCACAACAAAGCCCAGTCTTAGCCCCTTGAGTAATACTAATTAAAAAAACAAGAATGAAGATCGTACCTCGTATATTTCGTTCCAGGTGGGGTTGAGGTTCTCCTTGATCACGTGACTGCGAAACGTCACGCCTCCGACCCGTATCTTGACATAGGGGTCACTCTTCCCCTTCACCATCCCCCCCATGAAGTTGTCCTTGGCGATCAGATTCCGGGCCTCCATCAGGTGGATCCTCAGCACCCCCTAGAGGAGAATGCACCGTTACTGTAGCTCAGCTGCTCTGTATGTGCATTGGGGTCAGCGCTTCAGGGGTACAGTACGACCCCAGCCGATGGGTGAGTGATGATTCATGAACCCCAACATGGGTGGAGCTGCCGTGTGCTGATTTGAGCCATTTCAACGGATCACAACTTTTAGTTTTGGAGTCCTATAGTTGGTTAATATGTGCTTACAGCACGATAATCTGTCGGTCACAGACTTAGCGCCTGGGTGACGCTCTATCCAGTCACATGCGATGACCTACCTCAGTAGCAAAGCTGGGGTCGGGGGAGGTCTGCTGGGGTCGAGAATTAGCGGAGCAGGGGGACACACTGACTCCCCCAGGGGCTACCTCTGCCCCCACCCCCCCCTCACCATCCCCTGGCGCAGTGGCTGGGAAGGCAGGAGATACAGGTGTGCTGGGAGATGCCTCTTCATTCAGCCACAGTACCTGAAACACAGTGAACAAGGAAGCCATTTTAGATTTATATTCTAGGAAGCCATTTTAGATTTATATTACAGCAAAACTAAATGTTACGGCAAAGCAGAGAGAAAACTGGGGATGAGAGGAGCTGGGGGTAGGGGAGTTGGGGACTATCTGTTGTGCTTTGCTAGTAAGAATAGAGTAAATGTTAAATGTCAAGAAGACAACAAAAACCACATCTGGAACCTTTTTTGTGCAATACTTAAATTCAAAACCCCAAGTTGACTTAATGTGCTTTACTTTTTTCAGCAAGAAATGATGTCCAGTAGTCACTGTTTACATTTTCATCATAAATGAAAAGCAGTTTTACATTTCAAATAAAGAAAATTCTGCTGTATTGAAAATGCACCGAACCGCAAAGTCAAAACCAAGGTACGTACCGAACCGAGATTTTAGCGTACTGTTACAGCTCTAATAATAATGAGTAAATGAAGTGAGCGTAAAGCCTTGGGGCTCCCGGGCAGCAGCCTCACCCTCAGGATGATGCTGACGTAGATGCGGCTGGCGGCACCGGAGTTCTCCAACTGAAACCACTGGTCCATGGCCAGCTCCGGACTGCTCAGGAGCCGGGACAGGGGGACGGACAGACTGCCCAGTGACAGAGCCCGGTCATCATCTTTCACCTGACCAGCATGAGGGAGGCGGGCAGAGAGAATCCGCAGCACATTATATCACCGCTATAACCTGCAAGCCTGTGAATTTACTTTAATTCATAAATATGAATAGTAATATTAATAATACAAACCCAAATTCCAAAAAAGTTGCACATAAAAGCATAAAGCAGTGATTTGTAAACTCTCTTTTACATATGCTTAATTGAAAACAGTACAAAGAAAACATTAGATTAAGCTGTACATTACATGGGAATAGTATGGAACCCATGGTTGTCTAAATGGCTGTAAGTCATCAAGGATCTGAGGTATCAAATGAGCCTCAAACATCAATCTGCTGACAGATATGCAGTAGATATGGATAGATCACTTTAAGGGTTGTTTCTCCTGACTCATTTTCCTATTGAACTGTATGTAAAAATAAGTCAGGAGAAACAACCCTTCAAGCAGAGTGATGGTTTGAGGCTCGTTTGATACCTCATGATAGCGTCACCTGTTTACCATGTTCCAAACAGGTGTTTTTTGAACTTCCCAGTCTTTTTTTTGCCCCTGTCCAAACTTTTTTGGAACGTGTTGCAGGCATCAAATTCGGAATTAGCGTATATTTACAAAAATCTATAAAGTTGAAACATTAAATATATTTTCTTTGTACTGTTTTAAATTAAATAATTTACAAATCACTGCTTTCTGCTTTTATGTGCATTTTATATGTATGTATGACTATCGACACATTTATCTGCCCCAATGTTGATGTCCTGTTTGCCTCTTCAGAAAGATGTCAATGTCTTGACTGCATTTGTAGAAAGTTACCTGAATGTGGGCAGTCTGTTTGTTTTCTCAGAACATCGCATGAATGTTAATATTTATTTTTTATTTTTTTTAGAACATTACCTGGATGCTGCCATTCCGATAGCTTTTTTTAGAATGTTCCCTTAAGGTTAACATTGCGTTAACATTAACGTCTGATTACTTTTTAGGATG